>OZ026517.1:21631981-22230507 GCA_964019695.1 Loripinus fragilis | reverse complement strand
GCGGGGGACATAAATACTCTTGCTTAATTTGTCTTCCTGGTGTCTCGTGATGTTTGTGTGGCTCTTCCTCACGGTGCCATGGGTTTGTCTGCGGTTTGTGATTGTGGTATTTCCTGATCATACTCACTCACTATTTTTACGTCAGGGCCGTTATTGAGTCTGAGGCTTGACCCACAGTTGTGCAATTAAAGAGGAAGACAGCTATAAGCCGTGATTAGGTTTTAAAACCAGACATGCAGACTGTCACATGATATCAATGTCAGGGGAGTGTTGCTCTTATATTGAGTTAAGCAGCATGCTACTCTATTAAGACCTTAAGCAGCATATCAGCATTTAAAGTCAGGAGAGAGTTGCCATTCTTATTGACAGGTTAAGCAGCCTCCAATATCAGCATGTAAAGTCAGGAGTGTTGCTGTTTCATGTAGAATAGAACCATCATATCAGAATGTAAAGACGGGGAGTGTTGCTGCTCCATCAATAAGTTAAAAAGCATCCAATGTCGCCAAGTAAAGTGTGGGGAGTGTTTCTATTCCATTATAAAATAAACCAGCATCTCTGAATGTTAAGTCAGGGGAGTGTTACTGGTCCATTGACAAGTTAAGCAACATTTCAGCATGTGAAGTCAGTGGAGTGGCGCTATTCCTTGACAAGTTAAGCAGCATATCAGCAGGTAAAGTCAGGAGGGTGTTACTATTCCATTGACAAGTTAAGCAGCCTCCAATATCACCGTGTAAAGTCAAGGCAGTGTTGTTGTGCCATTGAGATCTTAAGCAGCATATTTGGATGTAAGGTCAGGGGAGTGTTGCTATTCCATTGAAAACCTATCAGCATGTAAAGTTAGAGGAATGTTGCTATTCCTTTGAATACTGGAGAAGCATATCAGCATGAAAATCTGGAGAGTGTTGCTGTTCCATTGACAACTTTACCAGCAGTTCAACATGTAAAAGAGGAGTGTTGCTATTCCTTTGAATACTGGAGAAGCATATCAGCATGAAAAGCCTGGAGAGTGTTGCTGTTCCATTGACAACTTAAGCAGCCTCCAATATCAGCATGTAAAGTCAGGTGAGTGTCACATTTACATCGACAACTTATGCAGCATGTAAAGTCATGTGTATGTTGCTGTTCCATTGACAATTAACGCAGCTTCCAATTGCAGCATGCAAAGTCAGTGGAGTGTTGCTATTCCATTGACAAAATCAGCAGCTTCCAATATCAGCATGTATTTCAGGAGAGTGTTGCTGTTGGAATGACAACGTAAGCTGCAGATCAGCATAAATTTAGGGGAGCATTGCTATTCCATTGACAACTTAAGCAGCCTCCAATATCAGCAAGTAAAGTCAGTGGAGTGTTGCTATTCCATTTACAACTTACACAGCATCCAGTGCCAGCATGTAGAATCAGGTAAATCCTGCTATTCCATTGACAACTTAAGCAGCCTCCAATATCAGCATGTCACGTCAGGGGAGTGTTGCTATTCCATTGACAACTTTAGCAGCTTCCAATATCAACATACAAAGCCAGGGGAGTGTTGTGATTCCATTGACAATTGAAGCAGCCTCCAATATCAACATTTAAAGTCAGTGGAGTTTTAGTTTCCCATTAACATCTAATGTAGCCTCAAATATCAGCATACAAAGTCAGGAGAGTGCTTCTATTCCATTGAAAACTTACACAGCATCCAGTGTCAGCATGTAGAGTCAGGGAAGTGCTGCTATTCCATTGACAACTTAAGCAGCCTCCAATATCAGCATGTCAAGACATTGGAATGTTGCTATTCTATTAACAACTTACGTAGCCTCCAATATCAGCATACAAAGTCAGGAGAATGCTGCTATTCCATTGACAACTTACACAGCATCCAGTGTCAGCATGTAGAGTCAGGGAAGTGCTGCTATTCCATTGACAAATTAAGCAGCCTCCAATATGAGGATGTATAATCAGGGGAGTGTGCTATTCCATTGACAAATTAAGCAGCCTCATGTGTCGGCATGTTTAGTCAGGGAAGTGTTTCTATTCCATTGACAACTTAAGCAGCCTCCAATATCAGCAAATATGGTTTGGGAATACTTCTTTTCAATTGACAATGTAAGCAGCTTCCAATATCAGCATGTCGTCAGGGGAGTGTTTCTATTCCATTGATAACTAAAGCAGCCTCCAATATCGGCAAATATAGTCTGAGGAATACTGCTTTTCCATTGACAACGTAAGCAGCTTACAATATCAGCATGTAGTCAGGGGAGTGTTTCTATTCTATTGATAACTTAAGCAGCCTCCTATGTCAACATATAAAATCAGGGGAGTGTTACTATTCCCATGACAACTAACGCAGCCAACAATATCAGCATAAAGAGGGAGGGGGCGTTGCTATTTCATTGACAACTTAAGCAGCTTACAATATCAATATGTAAAATCAGGGGGAGTGTTGCTATTCCTTTGACAACATAAGCAGCCTCCAATATCAGCATGTAAAGTCAGGGGGTTTTGCTACTGCACTGAAAACTAAAGCAGCCTCCAATGCCAACATGTAAAGTCAGTGGAGTGTTGCTACTCCCTTGACAACTTAAGCAGCCTCCAATATCAGCATTTATAGTCAGGGGAGTGTTGCCATTCCCTTGACAACTTACGCAGCCTCCAATAACAGCATGTAAAGTCAGGGGAGTGCTGATAATCCAGTGACATTTTAAGCAGTCTCCAAAGTCAACATGTAAAATCAGGTGAGTGTTGCTATTCCAATTGTCAACTTAAGCAGCTTCCAATATCAACATATAAAGTCAGGTGAGTGTTGTTATTCCATTGACAACTTAAGCAGCTTCCAAAAGCAACATATAAAGTCAGAGGAGTGTTGCTATTCCATTGACAACTTAAGCAGCTTTCAATATCAACATATAAAGTCAGAGGAGTGTTGATATTCCATTGACAACTCAAGCACCTTCCAATATCAACAAACAAAGTCAGACTAGTGTTGCTATTCCATTGACAATTGAAGCAGCCTCCAATATCAACATTTAAAGTCAGGGGAGTTTTGCTTTTACTTGAGAGCTTACGCAGCTTCCAATATCCGCATGTAAAGTCAGCGGAGTGTTGCTACTCCAGTGACAACTTAAGCAGCCGCCAATATCAACATTTAGGGAGCGCAGTGGCTTAGTGTTAGAGTGCTTGACTCGAGACCGAGGGGCCGCGGGCTCGAGCCTCGCCAGCGTCGCTGCATTGTGTCCTTGAGCACGAACATTGATCCTAGCCTAGTACCGGTTCAACCCAGGGAGACCTGTCCCTTTATTACTGAAAGATTGCTGATGGGACGCAAAGAGTCAAAACCAAATATCAACATGTAAAATAAGGGGAGTGTTGCTACTCCATTGACAACTTAAGCAGCTTCCAAGCAGCTCCAAATATCAGCATATAAAGTAAGGGGGTGTTGCTATTCCAATGACAACTTAAGCAGCCTCCAATATCTGCAATTATAATCAGGGTGGTGTTGCTATTCCATTGACAAATTAAGCAGTCTCCAATATCGGGATGTATAGTCAAGGGAGTGTTGCTATTCCATTGACAACTTAAGCAGCCTCAAGTGTCGGCATGTTTAGTCAGGGAAGTGTTTCAACATATAAAGTCAGGGGAGTGTTGCTATTCCAATGACAACTTGAGCAGCTTCTAATATCAGCATTTAAAGTCAGGGGGTGTTGCTATTCCATTGAAAACTTGAGCAGCTTCCAATATCAACATATAACGTCAGGGGAGTATTGCTCTTCCAGTGACAACTTGAGCAGCTTCTAATATCAACATTTAAAGTCAGAGGAGTGTTGCTATTCCATTGACAACTTGAGCAGCTTCTAATATCAACATATAAAGTCAGGGGAGTGTTGCTATTCCAGTGACATCTTGAGCAGCTTCTAATATCAACATTTAAATTCAGGGGAGTGTTGCTATTCCATTGATAATTTAAGCAGCTTCCAATATCAACATATAAAGTCAGGGGAATGTTGCTATTCAATTGACAACTAAAGCAGCCTACAATGCCAACAAGTATAGTCAGGGGAGTGTTGCTATTCCATTGACAACTTAAGCAGCCTCCAATATCAGCATGTCAAGGCAGGGGAGTGTTGCTATTCCATTGACAGCTTTAGCAGCTTCCAATATCAACATACAAAGCCAGGGGAGTGTTGCTATTCCATTGACAATTGAAGCAGCCTCACATATCCGCAATTATAATCAGGGTGGTGTTGCTTTTCCATTGACAAATTAAGCAGCCTCCAATATCGGGATGTATAGTCAAGGGAGTGTTGCTATTCCATTGACAACTTAAGCAGCCCTAAGTGTCGGCATGTTTAGTCAGGGAAGTGTTTCTATTCCATTGACAACTTAAGAAGCCTCTAATATCAGCAAATAAAGTCTGGGGAATACTGCTTTCCCATTGACAACTTAAGCAGCCTCCAAGCCAACATGTATAGTCAGGGGAGTGTTGCTATTCCATTGACGACTTAAGCAGCTTCCAATATCAGCATGTAAAGTCAGTGGAGTGTTGCTATTCCATTGACGACTTAAGCAGCCTCCAATATCAGCATGCAAAGTCAGGGGGTTTTGCTTCTGCACTGAAAACTTAAGCAGCCTTCAATGCCAACATGTAAAGTCAGTGGAGTGTTGCTATTCCATTGACAATTGAAGCAGCCTCCAATATCCGCAATTATAATCAGTGTGGTGTTGCTATTCCATTGACAAATTAAGCAGCCTCCAATATCGGGATGTATAGTCAAGGGAGTGTTGCTATTCCATTGATAACTTAAGCAGCCTCAAGTGTCGGCATGTTTAGTCGGGGAAGTGTTTCTATTCCATTGACAAATTAAGCAGCCTCTAATATCAGCAAATAAAGTCTGGGAAATACTGCTTTCCCATTGACAACTAATGCAGCCTCCAATGCCAACATGTATAGTCAGGGGAGTGTTGCTTTTCCATGGACGACTTAAGCAGCTTCCAATATCAGCATGTAAAGTCAGAGGAGTGTTGCTATTCCATTGACGACTTAAGCAGCCTCCAATATCAGCATTTATAGTCAGGGGAGTGCTGATAATCCAGTGACAACTTAAGCAGCCTCCAAAGTCAACATGTAAAATCAGGTGAGTGTTGCTATTCCATTGACAACTTAAGCAGCCTCTGATATCAACATATAGTCAGAGGAGTGTTGATATTCCATTGCCAACTTTAGCAGCTTCCAATATCAACATATAAAGTCAGGGGAGTGTTGCTATTCCAGTGACAACTTGAGCAGCTTCTAATATCAACATTTAAAGTCAGAGGAGTGTTGCTATTCCATTGCCAACTTTAGCAGCTTCTAATAGCAACATATAAAGTCAGGGGAGTGTTGCTATTCCAGTGACAACTTGAGCAGCTTCTAATATCAACATTTAAAGTCAGAGGAGTGTTATTATTCCAGTGACAACTTGAGCAGCTTCTTATATCAACATTTAAAGTCATGTGAGTGTTGCTATTCCAATGACAACTTGAGCAGCTTCTAATATCAACATATAAAGTCAGGGGAGTGTTGCTATTCCAGTGACAACTTGAGCAGCTTCTAATATCAACATATAAAGTCAGTGGAGTGTTGCTATTCCAGTGACAACTTGAGCAGCTTCTTATATCAACATTTAAAGTCAGGGGAGTGTTGCTATTCCATTGATAATTTAAGCAGCTTCCAATATCAACATATAAAGTCAGGGGAATGTTGCTATTCCATTGACAACTTTAGCAGCCTACCATGCCAGCAATTATAGTCAGGGGAGTGTTGCTATTCCATTGACAACTTAAGCAGCCTCCAATATCAGCATGTAAAGTCAGGGGAGTGTTGCTACTCCATTGACAACTTAAGCAGCCTCCAATGCCAACATGTATAGTCAGGGGAGTGTTTCTATTCCAATGACAATTTAAGCAACCTCCAATTAATATCAGCACAGGGTAGTGATGCTATTCCATTAACAATTTAAGGAGCTTCCAATATCAACGTATAAAGTCGGGGGAGTGTTGCTATTATATTGACAGTTTAAGCAGCCTCCAATATCAACATATAAAGTCAGGGGAGTGTTGCTATTTCATTGACAATTTAAGCAGCCTCCAACATCAACATATAAAGTCAGGGGAGTGTTGCTATTCCATTGACAATTTAAGCAGCCTCTAATATCAACATAATAAGTCAGGGGAATGTTGCTATTCCAATGACAATTTAAGCAGCTTCCAATATCAGCATAGGGAAATGTTGCTATTCCATTGAGAACTGAAGCAGAATTTGACTTCATCGTGTAAAAGCACGGGAGTGTCTCTATTTTTCAACAAGCTAGGCAACATACGACGCCAACGTGTAATGTGGGAAATGTTGCTGTTCCATTGACAAGGTAAGCAGCATTCGATATTGGCATCTGTTGGTGGTCCACTATAATACTAGAGGATTTTGAAAACGCATCACCACAATTTTCTCTCAAACGGTAAGTGCGATTGAAAAGCTACTGTTGCATCCCAGTGGGTACTGTGATATTTCATACATACGTAGGCTCGAGTCATTTTTTTTTGGGGGGGGGGGGGGTCAAAAGTTTGAATTTCAATATTTTGGGGGGGGGGTCCAGAAAAATGAATATTTTAGGGGGGGGTATGGAGATTTTGTGGATATTTTGGGGGGGTCATCACAAAATTGGACTACATTTTGGGGTCATTTCTTGCATATAAGTTTTTTTCTTAAGGTCAATGTACAGAATGGGGGTATTTTTTGGGGTTGCTAAATATTCAAATAATTTTTGGGGTGCTTGAAATTCCTGATATTGTTTTGGGGTGAAAATGGCTAAAAAGGGATATTTTGGTTTCTTGCTGATGTTCATAAAGACGGATAACTTTCAATAAAAATAACAATACAGTATTTAACTCTTAAGTATAATAGGTATGTGTGAATGCGGTGAGATTGAAAATACTTCACACATTTTTTCTTGCACTGCAATCTCTACGGACAATTAAAGCATGATTTGCTAGACCAACCTACTTGATTTGCTACAGTCTCACCTACTGTCAACCAACAGTCAATGTTTTCTTATATGGTCATACTGATCTGTCAGATGTTGAAAATGCAGCACTCTTTTCAGCGGTGCAATTTTATATATTAAAATCAAAATGTTTCTGCTAGAGAACATAGTTACACCTTTGAAAGTTCTAACAATATTTACACACACAATTAATCAAAACCAAAAAACCTGATGCGGGTACACATGCGTCCAATAGTTGTTGGTTTTTACTCAGAAATCGAATTGTTCTTGACAGCAAACAAATGAAAATGACTTTACATTCCATTCCCCGCTGAGCCCTCAACGACCAACTACTACCCCTGTCGCTAGACAGCTATATATATAAAGTGCGACCATAATTCTTCTACATAAATGATAGTATATACACATATTAGTAATTAATGTGAACTCTTGGGATACAGATTTAAATAAGTCATTTGACTTTCTTCTGAATCCCATTTGTATAGTGGTCGTATTGTAATCGTATTCTGTGTTGCTTTGTATATTTGTCATATATATTATACAAATAAAATAAAGTTTAAACCAAATATAATATATTTAGTCATTGCTTTTTGAATAAAAATCACAGATGCGCTGAAAATGATGGTAATATGATTATTTAAACTTCAACATTCGTCAGTTTTGAATGCTCAGTTCCAATACATCATATACATTCACCAGTATGTCAGTGACTGGGTCCGATGCATATACAAGAAGCAATAAAACCCAGGCGAGTGAGTCAGTGTCACTTGACCCTCTTGTTTTCTGTTTAGATAGTTCGTTTTGTAGGGGCTTTCGTCAACTTCTGAATTACTAAAGCTGAACAAGGTTTGAAGAAAGCGTTCACCTTATTACGAGCAGGTCTATCAAAAAAAAAAATATATATATATTGCAGAGATCATCTGATGCGTATTTGTGACACACAGGCATTGCAGTTGTTTGTTTTGTTTGATTTGATTCTTTACGTCCACTCAACAATCTTTCAGTTATGCGGGACGTGTCTTCCTGGGTTGAACCAGTACTAAGCTAGGATAAATGTGTCTTGCTCAAGGACCACAACGCAGTGACGCCGGTGAGGCTCGAACCCGCGGCCCTTCGGTCTCGAGTCAAGCACTCTACCACTGAGCCACTGCGCTCCCTAAAAATGCATTGCAGTTGTTCGGAGGACAAGTAAAATTTCTGAAACACTAGGTCTTATGTGATATAGTCCACCTGTGAGACTTTATAATACAAACAACGCCTCCAAAGGCCTTGGACGAGCACAGGTATATTGAAGCGCCGTCTCTAGCTCTAAATATAGTCTTGAAAAATCCCCAATACTATACTCAGAAGAAAAAGTTTAGTCAGTACAGACACTGTGTGCAATAATTTTGTAAGACAGTCTTAATATTGACAAAAACTTTACTAAAAAAAAATTCATGTAATGTCTTATAAATGTGAACATTTTCAACAAAACATTCCGAAAATATACCCATTTTCTTCATCAAAAATACACAAAGTGGTCAATATTAAAAATCAAATTTCATAACTAAAAAATCAGTCTAGCTCCCCTCAGACGATTTCTGGTAGTGCAGACGGAAATTCTCGTATCTGTTGCATGACTAAGGAATTTAAGAAGTTTCCAAGCGGCCATGAAGCGATTACGTCATGTTGACGTCACTATGACCCGAACTTCAAATGGCGTCGTTATCCGTGGTCTCCCCAACGGAGGCTTGTCATTTTTACCACCAGGCCGTTGAACACGTGTTTGCAGACGATAAATTGTTTTTTCACTGCATCCAAAACTGCGTGTTACGTCAGCAACACGTGTACCTGTTTCAAGACGTCAAAACGCGGAATTCCTGTAATTTGTAGACGGCCTGACCGGTAAATTAAGCTTGCTAGCACTGGATTTTCTCCGGATTATTGCAATAAGAACAGCTCTCTTTCAATATCTAACAGTATATGAGAAAATAACCCTGCCAGTTTACCGTAGCACGTGCACATCGTGCATTTTGAAATTTGGTTGATACAGTCTAATGAGGCATTATTTGTCATGCAATGAACAGGTAAATGTAAAGTTACGATAATACAACTCATGTAAAAAATTTGACAATGATATATGCAGTATTTTTGATTTTATGAGAAAACATAAATACTGACTAAACTTTTTCTTCTGAGTATACTATGGAAAGACCGATTTTCTTGTCATCTATTTATAAATGCTAAAAATATTTACATAGGCTACTGGAGCAACTATCAGTGCTTTTGCTGCGTGGCGTTCGGTTTTCTATCTATAATCTATATACCTAGACGAGGCTGTCATTTCCAGAAGAAAATATATAGAACCAGAAATTGTCATTTTCTGTTAACGTTTTCCATATTATTTTTCAGAAAATGAGCAACAAAAACTTGACACTTGAAAGGCCTATATTTTATAAATCTGCAAACATCACTTGAACATTAAATTTTGTTTGGGTGCCCATTGGAAGCGTCTCGAACAAGTGCATGAATTATTTCCTCTATTTTTACTACATTTAAAGGTATATGTATTTTTGTGATTTATAATTACTTCTAAGAGAGTACACAAGAAAAAAAATCGTTAACAAAAAAGTAGTAAATAATTTCAAAAAAAAGTTCGTGGAGACCTGTCCTCACAATAATGTCGAAAACCGCGGACTGCACTTCCCGCCAAAATTGCATTATTACTGAGTAGACTTAAGCGTTAAGTGAGTCGCTTTACGTTTCCACCAAAACACTTGGAAACCAAGATGCACTTCAACCAAACTTTAAAAAAGTTAAACACTACTGTCTTGCCAGCCAAGAGTGAGAGTGAAGACATCCCCGATTTACAAAGTTATCGGGCATTTAGAATCGAAAGATCACTTGTGTGTTAATCCTATCTGCAGGATAGGATTAATACACCAGTGATCTATCGATTCGCGTTAGCTCAAGTGGTGTGTACAAGTAAAATGTTTTACTCAACAATTGTAAACAAAACATGACGCCGTGGCAGGACAGTAAATGCACGTGATAGTTCTATTTGCTGTTAGTACACAACATGAAACCTGTACAAATTGCACATGTGTCATTACTGTCATATTATGATACATTTCACGCGTGTATGAACGTAAGCGACAATACTCGAAATTACGAACTTTCAAGACGTCCTCTAGGATTATCTCCATTTTGCCTCTGACCCAGTCCGAGATTTTTGCTGAGAAATACAGACTTTTCAAAGAGTCAAATCAGTGAATTTCCCTAGATTTTTATAATTATTTCATTGTTTCTTGCCGGACAAGCTTTTTTTTTTAAAAAAAAATATGTATATAGTGGAAACCCTTTAACGGATAGTTTAGAAGTGATCAACAGTTAAGACCCAGATAAAACCAGAGACCGCGGTCAAAATTTCATAATTTATAGAGCTTTACCTTTGAGAAAATTTGAAAATGTATAATAGAACCAAAAGTGTAAATGTGGGCGCTAACTCTTGCCATTTTGAGACTTCTGACACAGCTTTTTTCAGATTGGAAATGAGGAAACGCATCAGGAATGAAGTGATATAACAGCGACGCCCTGTGTTCCGTGCATGCTAACGTGGGGGAACAATGCCATCTGGTCTCAGTTTCGGGTTATTTCTGGTGTAGGCTAGTCACAAAATTCGTTGCTGATAAACGTAAAAACGCCAGTCTTAACATTTAAGGATTGTTCAAAGCTTGCATTGGACGATGCAAAATATTAGGCTTTTTAAATGTCTGTGAAGCCCGAAGGTCTTTTCGGAGACATTAAAGAGCTAATGTTTTTTGCACTAAATTCTTATATTTACATTTTTATATTTGCCATGCAACCATGCAATCTTACACCCAACCCCACTTGTTACCCATTAAAATGATTTAATGTATTTGTAACGGGGTGTTGGAACAGCCAGACATGACGATACGTTAATCACGTCATGGTGATACGGCAGTAATTACGTCACGAACATTGATAAGCAGAGACAGCCATTGACTGACGTTAACGTTAGTCCACCTATAGGCGCGTGCCAGATAACGTTTTTGCATCGACTGAAATGCAAACATCTGGAATGTTAGGCAACAAACGGAAATGTAAATATAGTGTATATTGAAGTCCAATACACCTGGACTTAGAGAGAGCTTTTGCTAAAAATAGGTTATGGGGAAAACACACAATTACGCCAGCAAGCATTCGCGGCACGGCTGTCAGATATGTAGGTCTACAGGTACAGTTCATGGGTCTGCCTGTTTGTTTATTTCAAGGTTTTTTTTGTAAAAACAAAATAAAAAGATGCCTGTTCAATATTGTAATAGTCGCATATATACCAAAAACAGGGGCGTACGGTAGCTACATTGTGCCTACGCAAAAACGCAACTGTGAGCACATCATGATGGTCTAACATATAAAGTATGAGTAGATTCTATCACAGTTCGATGCTACCTGTACAAAACGTGTGATTATCTCTCTAAATCCAATTTTGACAAAATGTGTGGTCCTCCTCACTCCTCAGAGAATGAGAGCGTATTCTGAGCCAGTTCGATTTTATAATCTATCGTTAATAGTAATGTTATCTTTGCAAACATGCTGAAACAGCGCAGACCTTGATGAGGCGTCTCGTCTGGGTCTACGCTGTTTGTATTTGTATATGCTAAAAGAATAATAGTCTTATCACGCGACGTCGCCGAATTTTTCACTGGATAACGTCATGTTGTCATGTTTGTCGTCACATGAAAAATGATATGACCCCACGTCAGATCAACCGGCCCAAGAACACCTAAAAGCGGGCCACCATCGGCCCGATACCAAAAAGTGCGTTTTGCCGATGGTGGCCCGACACTGATGGTGGCTGGAACGTTAACATTTTAAACTGCCACACAGTAGCACTCCGAGACTCGGACCCAGTCTATTTGGCTCCTTGAAAAAAACAACATATCGGCGCATTTCATGGGCCTAATCTACTTTAAATTATATCCTCAAATATATAAATAAGTGTTTCAAATTCTGACCCGTTTAATTGCCAATAAAATGCAAGGTTTTTCCCCAAACTTCCCCTACAACATATAGGGCATAGACAAACGTTAAAAAAAGTTGATCTATATGGCATCTATGAACTGGCACTGTAGGACCATTATTTTTAAATATCGATGCATTTCGATATCGTTTATTCAATCATTTTAAATGCGTTATTAAACTGTGGTTTTCAGATGATAAACGCATGCCGGTCGGTATGTGCGCCATGTACAAGGAGAAACTGTAACAAATAGTTCAGTTATTTGATTTGGAATATTCACTTTAGGCGCGTACCTGTCCCAAGCACTGCGTAACGCGCTATTGATTTCTTAGAAAATTCTGTTGGTGGTCGATAAGCGCGCTGCTTTCATCGGTAGGAGTTCTCATAGGCCTATATTTTAGTCATATCAACGACGGGCCTAATTTCACGTTGTCCTTTCAAAATAAAACAATATTTGAACGTTCTGGCCACCAGTTCATAAATTTGATGACGCGAAAGGACACCGCCATCTTGAATATTTCTACGAGCTAATGCACAATTCGCCATATCCCTCTCGCAACTAATTGACCTAGGCATGTTCATTATGTTTTTTGTTGCAAAATTCGTCGATTTTTGTACGCGTATGGTCAAATATGCTGTGAAGGAATGAATGTGCGGGTCAGCTAGATAGGAAAATCATTCCCTGTTCTATCGGAAGGACTTATTTTCAAGATCGATTTATTGTGTTTTGACTCGAGGACTTCGGTTTGCTGTTCAGTGTTCGTTGTTCGGCAGGCGACTTCTGACTGAGTGATTCTTCAATCAAGGTATCGCGGATTTCCCTCAGTGTGACTACCCTGGAAGGATGTTTTGATTATCGCATGTGTCACTGGGTTCCGCATCACCTGAAGCTGCGTCTAGTGCGTTATGTGACAGATAAGATAAAGGATTTTTAGTAAAATGGCTAACAATAAAGACAAAGACATTTCGCCTTACGAACGAGAAAAACTGGAATTCATTGATGGCCTCCGCCAGTTTCATTCGAGTCGAGGGTAGGTATTTTTCGGCGTCGATTACCTTTCAGATTTCTAGTTTCGTTTTAGTTATTTAATTGGTTTTTAATTGGCTGTTAACTATTAAAGTTTTTTTGTATTGTTTTAGGACTCCAATCGACAGGATACCAAGGATAGGGACTAAGGAAATCGATTTGTATTTGTTGTACCAAAGGGTCACTGATTTGGGCGGATGGAAGAAGGTAAATAGATCCACTTTTGTTTTGAATTTACCTCCAAATACCTGGAGCCACTAATGATCTCACCTGTATAATCTTATGTATTTGATATATTTGTATGTATGTGTACATGAACAAGGCTGTTAGTATGATTGAATGATCATCTGTATTTTTGTTTACTGTGGGGGTAGCAAAGGGACTTTTTTGTATTTTATTGTTTAATCTCAGCAAACCCTTTGTTCTTTAATATTTTTCTGCTTGTTGCTGAATTGCAACTCTTTTTTATGCTTGACTATTAATTTTAAACAAGGAACCATCAATTTCAGTTGCATATTACAATTGTATTCCAATAATAAAACCGTGCATGCATATTAAATCATGATAATTGAGGTCAATTTGAGTTATTTAAAACTGGTTTGTCTTTTAAGAAAAGTATTACTTCAATTCAGGTCTCAATCCTGATCCGGATGAATCAAGGTGCAGTACGCACTCGGTGAATACTGTAATTATTCCTTCCTATATTTAGTGAAAGTTTTAACTTGCGCTATCTTCTGTGATGAAATTCCCAGCATCATTCTATTTCAAAAATGACTTTCTTTTGATAAAGTGTTCATATAATGAAATACTGAATGGGACATATTTATGGAGATATTGATTATTAAAAACTCAATCTTGGTCGCTTTTTAATAAGGTTTTGAATATTCACCCAGTAGTTCAGCAGAGCTCTTCAACTTGAAATCACATAATTGTGACATAGGCCTCAACATATCCTTATGTGCTTTACGTCCCATTCAACAATTTTCAGTCATGTCGGCTGTTGTCGGAAGTTTCCTGGGTTAACCCGATACTAAGCAGAGGATAAAGTGTCTTGCTCAAGCACACACATGACACAGTGCCTCCTGTAAAAAAACTTTGCATGCTGTTATTAAACGACTAAATAAGGTTAGTACACTTGTTCAAGGGAGCACAGCGGTATTATGCTTGACTGGAGACCGAGGGGGCGCGGTTTCGAGCCTCACCGGCATCATTACGTTGTGTCCTTGAGCAAGACACATCAATCCTAGCTTAGTACTGGTACAACCCAGGAAGACCCTCCCCTACATAACTGAAAGATTGTTGATGGGACGTAAAGAATCAAATCAAACAAACAAACACTCGTTCAGGGCCACTAAATTTTATGACAACTGATCCTTTAATCACTCTTATATACATGTATGTAATATGATGTATATGGCTTGGCCCTGGAATGGAATTGTGACCAATGTCCAACCACCTGTTGACTGAAAACTTGAAAAGGCAGGGATGTTTCTGGTCCAGAATATGGATGGGCCAAAGAGTTTGAGGGGATTATCCCTGCCTGGCATTGAAACTAAATTTACTTAAGAGGACTGACTTAGAGATTAATACATGGCCACCGTTGTGTTACCAGGGGTGGTATCTCCATATTTGCTCAGATGGCAAAATGGAGTGCCGTGCCGATATGCTTGGTAATGTTGCGGCAGGGGCCACATTTTAAACTTTTTATTACATGTTATTGGTTTACGCACAGGCTATTACATTGCTGGGACGTAAATGACATTGTTAAAGATGCTGTTGCGGGCCTTTATGTGGTTTCTACATTGACTGGTTCACACAAATACAAGGACCAAACTGATAGCAAACTCCCCCAGAGTGGTCTCTGCACATACATTATGCTGAAAACACATGTTCTTCAAGGAAGACATGGTAAGGGGACACAACTGAACATTGGGGGGTTTCTACTGAGGCAAAAATAAAACATAGATAAGCAGTCCAGCAAGTTGATTCTGGAACTCTAAATTTAACGCATAAATTTTGATAGATTCACAGATCAGTTCAAATATCAAGACTTAGTGTCTTCTGATTCGAAATGGATGAAAACTACGGGTTACCAGTAAAAACGTACCGTACAGGCAAAAACACACCCGTATTCAGTAGGTACTAATATTCAACTCTATCCATATTTGGGGAAAGCAGACCTGTAATTTATGTCTGTATGGACGCTATCTGGGGCGCTGGGGATGAAGAAATTTGGATATTGCAAAACTGGACTATTTGTGTGTGTGTGGGGGGGGGGGGTCATTTCTATGCATTTTAAGGCTTTTCTTAAGGTCAATGTACAGAATGGAAATATTTTTTGGGGGTCGCTAAATTTTGAATATTGTTTTCGGTTTGGCTAAATTCCTGATATTTTTTTTTGTAAACAGTAGATGCTGGGTCTAAGCCTACTTTTGAAGAAAAAATGAGAGTACCCCCACCCTGGGCATTGACCTGCTTTATGGCAAGTTTAAATTTATATTAAATGCCTATATAAAAATTATGGAAAAATCTTTAAAAAAAATGATTTTCATTTGGCAGTGGCTATTGACAGCCGGAAAAAATACAGCTGGTTGTCAGCAGACTTTTTGCTAGTGACAACTGGTTGTCACCAGACCAAAAGGTCTAGTGACAATACTGACAACCGGTTGTCAGCAGACACTTCCAAGACATTAACCCATTTAAGCCGAATGGAATTTCCCATTATTATCAATTGTACCAGTCCATTTCTGTTTTAAGGGTTGTTAGTTTTTTTTCTATAGACACCATATTTTGTGGCATCTGATCTGGGTCTGCACTGTTTGTCTATGTCACACAAAAAAAGGATGCCAGCTCAAATGGGTTAAATGATAAAATATGAAGAAAAAATAACATTTTCCCAAATTTGGGCAGGGGGCATTTTAAGTGTGTCGGTCAAGTGACGGCAAACACATTTTTTTTAAGGATGGCCTGAGTTATGGCTTCAGTGATTAGTGTGTACTGCTCTTATTGATCCCTGCCATGTGGTTGCTATAAATAGATATATGGAAATCCAGTTAATGTTCAATAGTCTGTGTGGCTTGTACAGGTAATACGTCTACTAAAAATAAAATAATACATGTACTATAGAGAGAAATTTTTACCTGGATTTCAGTTTTATGTCATATTCAGTTGTATACAATCTATATATCTTTAGCAGACAGAAATACTTAAAGGGCATTGGGGAACAGTCTTTTAACTGCATGGGTCTCACCTTTCCATTAATAAAAAAAATGGAAGTGCAGAGATATTCCTGGCCCCAAATGATGATAGGGCCAGATGGGCCCTAAAAATAGGCCAATATTCCATTCAAATAATGCAAATTTCCAACTTTTAATGGGCCTTCTGAAATTTTTATAGGTCCTCAAAATTTGATAGGCCCATGAATCCTTAATATCCACTCTAGAGCATAATTAACGCTAGCATTTGAATAGCTTGTATGTGGTGCCCAGTCAAAAATAAAGCCCATTTTAATAAAACAATAATATACTGAGGAAAAAAGTTTAGCAATTAGTTATAATGGGTTTTCCATAGTCGATATTTTTAGCATTAGTTCTTTTTTATAAGCAGCGGATGCGCAAATGTGTCACTTGTTTGAAAATGATCTAATGGCTACCCGCAAGAGGTCAAAAGAAACAAATTCCTATTTTATAGCCAGGATTTGATCTGCCAAGCATTTCAATTTAATACAAACGCTATTCAATTGAAAGGAAGGTAATTTGAAAAAATACGATTTTCAACTAAAAACTGTACGAAAAGGGTAAACAGAACAATTCATTTTAAACCGGTTTTCACTTCTAAACATTTGACGGAAAAATAAAACTTGCAGAAAACTATTCGAGATATTGCCAGATAAGCTGTTTTAGCAAGGGGACTTAAGATCGGACTTAACATTATGTGAAATGTCAACTGGTTAATGCCATCATACTCGTAAACTTTTGTCAACATATGTTTGATTTTATGAAATTAAAAATCCTATTTCTTCTAAACTGTGAATCCCCAAAGTATATTACTAAACTTTTTTCCCTCAGTATAGTTTTCTCACAAAATGGATTGCGCCCATCCCAGGATTATCCCTGGAAGTTGCTATTGAAAATATCATAGTTATAAAAAAAATGTTCATGCATAAGAGCATGAGAATTTGTAATCACCATAAGTATTAAAATTGCTCAGAACAGCAGACAATTTCAAGTTGCTGTAAGATACCCTAAACTAGAATATTAGGGGACCGGTGGTTAGGCCAAATAAAAAAGGCGAGGTCTGCTGACAACCGGTTTTCACCAGATTTTTTGGTCTGCTGACAACCGGTTGTCACCAGCAAAATGTCTGGTGACAACCGGTTGTCACTAGCAAAATGTCTGGTGACAACCGGTTGTCACCAGCAAAATGTCTGCTGACAACCAGCTGTATATTTTCCTATTACAATGTGTACCCTATTCAACAATATCAGGCATTTAATGATATAATCTGCTATAAATTGTTTTTCTATACATACGTATGTATATAGGGATTTTTATACGAAAAAAAAATATACATTTGTATATATGATCACAATGCTTGGTAATTATTGGTAAATTGACTAATCATGATTAAAGGTATTAATCTTTTAACTCTTATAAAATGGAATCTTCCAGTTGATTATCTGGACTCTTACAGCTTTATCATAAAAGTTAACACATAACCCCTGGTCAGACTCACTCAGCTCCCCTTTAGGCTTACTGGACATGATGCTGATCCATGATTAATTTGTTTGTGGAAACTTTTCCTTGTCCAGTAATTTGACAAGTGTGGTAAATGGAAACTTCCAATTGATTTTTTGGACTTTTACTAATCAAATCTGGTTATTAATGATTAATTTTTCAAAGATAAGTTTACAAATAGTTCCTGATCAGATTGCTCTTTATCTAGTTTCATATTGCTCTTCCCCGTACCTGATTGGTGTGCGCAAACTTTTCCTCTTAAAAATTAGAATACAATTTGATTCTGGTGCTTCAAGAGTTTATATCGATAATGCTAAAATGATATTGTCCATCCATTGTGAACAATGCAGTTATAATTATAGGTTTATAATATATTTGTTCCCTTAAGCTGTGCTAGACTATCATTAAAGTTGATAAGATAAATGAACCTTAATACACGGGTGGTAAACCTAGGAACTACCACGAAATTGTGTTAACGTAATTTTGTTCCCAAGCCACATCCGGGACACGTCGTGGTAGTTTCCAGGCCGAAAATTGGATAAAGAAAGGTTGGTGTCACTTTTATTTTTGTTTTATTTTACAACTTAGAACAAACAATGGTGAAATCCGACAATGTGGTTCCGTGTAAGTATGTCTCAGCGTCCCCTCTAGCCCAAAAGTTTGTTTGAAAAGTTATTTTCTTTCTTTTGGTACGTGTTTCCCCACTGAGCATCGGACCAACTTTCCCCAAAGTTCAAAGGATTTTAGCCCATATCTGTCAAATTGAATGGAATTTGATATCATTTGACGATGGAAATGATAAAAAGACCCTGAATAATCATTCCTGCACAGAAAAAAAAATCTGAGCATTTACTCGTAAACAATTCATGCCCCGTTCGTCCTGTGTGGTAGTTTCCAGCTCATCGTGGTAGTTAAAATGCTATCGTGGTAGTTTCCAAGACTTTATAGGATACGTTTCTGAAGTGTTACAAAACATTATAGTGGTTGTTTGTTTCGCATGATAACCCTCGAACTTGTCAATTAATTACCACGGTAAACAAATAAACCATATTTCAACACCATGAGGAAGCTAAGCTGAGGACTCGAGATTCAATGTGATGCTTGACAGGTGGAGACCATGCCCTGGACTGCCAAACAACACCTCTGGAAATCTAAAGCAAAAGAAGGTCATCAGGTAAGCCGTGGTGGACCAAGCAACAGACAAAAAAAAATTATATAAAAAATTGCGTCACTCGCTACGTTGTTCCATGTTCAGTCAGCTTTAAGATAAAATGGCAGGCTAAGACTACTGGCCCAAAGTATTGTTAGTACTTGCGCTTCGGAAAAAAGGGAAATATCCTCGGGTTGGGACACTTTTTATATACATGCTGGTGTGACGATGAACGGGCATGTTATTTGATAATAAAAAAGCATGTTTATTCAAAAACAAAAAATGTGAATATCCCTTCTTTTCATTCTTCTCATCATTTCAATAGCCCACTAGAATTAAAATTCAGGCAGTCGTCATTTGTTATCTGACAAAAGGTTATTTGAAAAGGTCTTCGTATGAATAAGAGGAGTATTCAAGGTTCGGCCCGCACACCCTGTCTTTATAAAAATGAAGTAGCCCCTGAATAGTGGAAATCTGCTGATGCGAACTACTACTAAATTCCTACAAAGTCTTGGAAACTACCACGATAGCATTTTAACTACCACGATGAGCTGGAAACTACCACACAGGACGAATGGAGCATGAATCGTTTACGAGTAAATGCTCAGATTTTTTTCTGTGTAGAAATGTTTATTCAGGGTCTTTTGATCATTTCCATCGTCAAATGATATCAAATTCCATTTAATTTGACAGATATGGGCTAAAATCCTTCGAACTTTGGGGAAAGTTGGTCCGATGCTCAGTGGGGAAACACGTACCAAAAGAAAGAAAATAACTTTTCAAACAAACTTTTGGGCTAGAGGGGACGCTGAGACATACTTACACAGAACTACATTGTCGGATTTCACCATTGTTTGTTCTAAGTTGTAAAATAAAACAAAAATGAAAGTGACACCAACCTTTCTTTATCCAATTTTCGGCCTGGAAACTACCACGACGTGTCCCGGATGTGGCTTGGGAACAAAATTACTTTAACACAATTTCGTGGTAGTTCCTAGGTTTACCACCCGTGTAATATGCAAACAAACTGTAAGCAATAAATCTTTATCTGTTATTTCTCTACAATGCAAACTATATATCCCTTGTTCACTAAATACCGGTGTATACTAATTACCGGTGTATTCCGTTTCCTCCAAATGACTGTCGCGTGCGATATTATCATTCAAAATTTTCCACTCAACATTGTGTACAATGCATTTTTCTCTCTTCATCAAAGAAAAAATGCAGAAATGTCGTTTCTGAGAGTAAGTGACATACTTCTTGTTTGTGTAGTCCTAAATCATGATGCGGATTCGTCGTTATATATCATTAAAAATGATATTTTCATTGAAAATAAATGAAAAATTGCCGTTGGAAAAGTGTGTCTGCTTGTTGTGGAAGATTTTGACAGCCTGGTTCTCTGCTAAAAAAACTGAAAATGACGTCACGTTTGTCTCAGCACATGGGTCACATTATGCCCAAATATGGCTGAAAGGTGTAGACATAAAAAGTGCCACCTCTGTATTATCTTGTTTGTCTACGCCCTTTTGGTGCACCCTCTGGTAGGGCATGTGCCCAATATAGACTGTGTAGTCTGTTTATGATTATGAAACATATTTGTGATGATATTTAAGTTACCATGAATGAAAGACAACAAGTATTTCCTTATAAAAACATTGTAGCGTTGACTTATATTTTTTCACCCACATTAAAAAAATGGCATACCTTACAAAAAAAAGGCAAAGAAAACATAACAAGCTTTCAGACAGGCCCTTTACTACTATCATTTTGAAGGTCACTAATCCTTTAATTGTAGAAACCCATCACATGTAGAGTTTTCAACTCGAGATAATTTTCTAGAGCATTTGTTTACAGATACATCGGTAATAAGTAACAACGGGCATTCAAATTATCGGTTAGGGTAGCCCAATATAAATTAAGTTTTCAGCAGACTAAACTTTATTTTGAAGCATATATCGTTTGTTTTCATTAAAGGAATGAATAAATAGTTGAACAAGACGTTATTTATTGGTTTCTGTAAGATAGTTTGTTTTGTAGACTGTCTTAAACAGTAAGTACAGCGGTAATTAGTAACACCAGTATAAATCTTTTTCTGAAATAAAATACCAAATTGTGTATTCATTATTTTCTTGTTCAAATTTATTGAAGTTTTCTATATCTGTATTTAAAATGCCACTAGACTCAGGTAGATTTCCAAGAGAAATTGCTAAGTATACAGTAGTATTGAAAATACAGCTGGTTGTCAGCAGACTTTTCGCTGGTGACAACCGGTTGTCACTAGACTTTTTGCTAGTGACAACCGGTTGTCAGCAGACACTTCCAATAAAAAATACCTGTGTTTAGGGTATTCCAGGGGTGTGGAAATAGTAAAATTTTCTACTTGTCCAGGGACAAGTAAAAAGCCAAAATGTACTTGTCCATAGAAAATTTTACTTGTCTGAAAGAATAAATTAGCTTATACCTTACATTGCTTAAACAATTTATTCTTTCAAAAACAGTATGATACCAGATATATATCAACACTTGTAAACAGTATGGATCCTGATCAGCTGGCTTCTCTTGTAAACAGTGCAGATCTAGATCAGCTGGCTTCTAAAGCAGCCAGCTAATCAGGATCCACACTGTTTTTAATGCAAGATGAGAGCTCGTAATAATTTATCAAAATATGAAATACAGAATTGTATTAACTTAATACATTTGTACTTGTCCAAGGACAAGTAAATAGAAATTTTCAACTTGTCCTGAATGAAATGGGACCAGGTCGGACAAGTCGGGCATGGTATTTCCACAGCCCTGGGTAACCCGATCCTACCTAAATTTACTGGTGAAACCTAGAATCTTTTTCAGGTTTTCTGGAAAAAATATAATTTTATGCATTTTGGAATCATTAGAAGATACTGCTTCAATTTAATATATTTACTGTGCAAAATAAATTTAGCAATTGTTTGTATTGGCCAGTCTAGCCACATCGGATCTTAAATGTTATTTTCTGGCATGATGATACAAATGCTGATCACCATGTAAAATATTCATCATGCATTCATGGTTAGCAACTATAACAGTGGTTGTTACTCTAAAAATTGCAGCAGACAACAGCATTTTCTGCTGGCAGTTTAAATGTTTACATGCAAAATGATAGTAGATATCAAGATTCAAACCATGTAAATAACTTTGACGGGACAAGGGTTTATGGTTAAAATCATTTGAGGCATTTATAATTCAGTGTTGAGACTTGTACCAGTTCAAAGCTTGATCCTGGAGTGTGTTGGTAATTAAAGTGTGTTTGAAAATCATCTCCACCCCATCTTCAGAAAACCAGTCTTTTGAATAATTTGAGAAAATCTTCATATGTGACTCCCGATAAACAAAAAGACATTGTTGGTGTAAATTCGTAAATATTTTCTTAACTGTTTTGTTTTTGTTTTGGGTGCTCTTAAGAGCCGACTCATTGAGACGTTTCTTTTGAGTACCCACAACCTATGGTTTGGTTGATAAAGAAGTAAATTAATTTGTAATTACACATTCTTATCTGGAGGCCTGAGCTCTTTGATTCCCTGTCACGTATATAAGTGCGTAGACGGCTGCTACATCGATTTAATTGTTAAAACTATGAATGGTGGATTTGCATATAATATACCATAGTAGTTTCAGCTTTTCATGTGCATGCTGGTTTGTGTTTTGCTTGCTCTTGATGTGATTGATAAACGGGTTCAAATATCTTTGGATGACTGCCAACATGTTTGCTTTGTGATTGAATTCGTTTGTTAGAACATAGACTGAGAGAGCTTTATTAAAATTAGCGTGTTAAGAAAAAGATTCTTTTCAAGACTCGGGTCAGCATGCACATCACCTAGTTGATAACTGCAGCTCTGTTCTTGATTGTCCCTAAATCCTTGTGCTTCAGATGGATGTCTTGAACAGCCAAGTTATTTCCCTTTCTAAAATAGCTGAGTAGGCATATTTTTAATTTTAATGATCCATTTTCTCATGCTTGAGCTTAAAGGAGTCGCAGCAATAGAAATCCCAATTTGAACTGTATAACTTGACATTCTAAAGTGCTTAACTACAAAGATAAGGCTTAAATGAAATATATGTGTGGTTCCTGTTGCCTACCTACCCTAATTTTTTTAACCCTACCCTAAACATTAAAATGGTCTTTGGAGAAAAAATACCTAAAATGGGCACTTTTTCAGATTTTGTCACTATTTTCTTTGTTAAATGTTAAATTTCCCCACCTACCTACCCTAAATTTTGTTGGTATGCAACAGGAACCACACATATATTTTGTTTAGGCCTAATCTCGAATCTGGGCTTAGTAATCCTTTGCCTGCTTGCATTGTCTGCTGATAACCTTGGGCCTGAGCTGGATCTAAACTGTTCACAGTTTGACACAGAAATAATTTCTTGCAAAAAAAACAACAACAACAGACAACAAAAAGGCATGCAAAATTACCCCAGCATGCATAGGCTTAAGCAGGAAATAGCATTGGCACTGATCAGCCTAGGAAGATGAGCAGACTTATCTGTTTTGTCTGCTATTTTTTGTCGTTTTAAAAAAATATACATTCAGGATTACCTTCAGAGTATCCTGATCAGGGCCATCAGGCTGGATGTTCTGTCAGGCCTGATCTTGGTCCAAACAGTTTGCAAGGGTTTATCAGCATGAGGAGCGTAGTGGCTGAGTGTTAGAGTGCTGGACTCCCGATTACTCGGATTGAGGAGTTGTAGGTTTGAGCGTCACAGGAGGCACTGTATTGTGTCCTTGAGCTAGACACATTATCATATGCTTAGTACTGGTTCCACCCTGAAATACCTGTCCCAACATGACTGAAAATTGTTGATTGGGATGTAAAGAATAAAAACAAACAAAAGGTTATTAGCAGAATGATACTAGCAGTTAAAAGAGTTGAATGTGCAATGCATCTAGATACTACTATAACAGGGGTGTAAAATTCCACTCGCCCGCTCGCATTTGCGAGTAAAATGTTATATGAGGCGAGTAAAAGTTTTGACAATTTGTGGAGTACTTTTATAATTTACAGCATCTGGGAGAAAAATTGGGGACATGAAGGGCGAGTTACTTAATTGGAAATTTTACACCCCTTACTGAGACTGGTGGTAGAGGCATATCTTTTAGCCTGAGCCTTCACCTTCTTTTCTACTTTTTGTCGGAGCAGCCAGATGCTGACATGACCAGATTAGTTTGAGCATTCACTGCTAGCATATGCGATAAGTACATGTACTCGTCAAAATTCTCATCCACAAACCCTTTACTAAGCTTACTTATCTCACAAACACACACTTACCTGGGGCCTGAGCTATGGAAGAAGATACATATGCCTGGTGGTTGTGTCAACAAATATAGGAGTCCAAGTTGAGAAAGGTAAGAAAATCCATGACGGGACTTGATTTCTTTTTCATGGCCACCAATCCATCTCCTTCATAGCATAAAATCAATACTGTGTTATGAAGAAGAGCCTCTTGAGGGACCCATTTCCTTTGAATGAGATGGACCATAAATTCGGCAAAATCGTTATTTTCTCTAAATAATACAAAATTTTAGAAATCCGAAAATGCTATTCAATGACCTTGGTGTTTACCTTTGACATACCTCAAATAGTGTCCCCTAACACATAAACTGATTCTAGAATATGTATTGAAGTTGAAAAAATGTAATAGTTTTCATTACAAAACAGTTTAAACTGTAAAGCAGAAAATCCTCTCAAAACAAATATCAGTGTTGAAAAGTTTAATGAGTGTCTCATCGAATAGCATTGCCCGATTTCTAAATTTTGCTCTCAAAATTAGGAAACAGGAAGTTTAATCCAAATGGTATATGCGATGAAGGAGATGGATTGGTGGGCATGTTTTTATAGATTTGCATGTAAATTCTATATTTACAATATTGCAGGTGAATGATAACCAGCGTTGGGATGAGATATACAGATACTTCAACATACCGACAGCCTGTCTTCATGCTGATCAACTTCTAAAGTATATCTATATCAGGTAAGGCTAGGGCTTAAGCCTTGTCCTGCTCACTTTAGGGTAATTTTGCTTGCTTTTGTTGTCTACTGACGTTTTCGATATTAACTTTTTCAAAAATTCTTTAAGGAACGCTATCAGTGTCAAACTGTTTGCAAAGGTTACATGCGCGAATCTAGGAATTTTTGTCAGGGGGGTCCAGGTCAATCTGACAAAAAAAAGCTCTGACCTTTTTTTTTTAGTCCTCAGCTTAGGGAGCACAGTGGCTCAGTGGTAGAGTGCTTGACTCGAGACCGAAGGGCCGCGGGTTCGAGCCTCACCGGCGTCACTGTGTTGTGTCCTTGAGCAAGAACATTATTCCTAGCTTAGTGCTGGTTCAGCCCAGGAAGACCCATCCCTTTATAACTGAAAGATTGTTGATGGGATGTAAAGAATCAAATCAAACAAAGAAGTCCTCAGCTTATTTTACAGAAGTCAAATGGTCAATTTCAAAGAAATCTATCATTTTCAAGGTTCCAGAGGGGGTCCAACATTTTCCAGGGGGGTCCAACTATTTCCAGGGGGGGGGGTCTAATTGCTTATTCCCTATAGAAACCCATATAACTTGTGTTTTTCCCCTCTGGATCCGCACTTGCGTTATCAACAGATGATTAACTCTGCCTACTATTAATGGTCTGCTGATTTTTTTTCAAAATCAACTTTTTCAAAAAATTCTTTCAGAAATACCATGATAGTGGCTAACAGTTTGGATCCAGATCAGGTCCGACATTTTGTCGAGCCTGATCTTTGGTCCAAACTGTTTGCAAAGGTTATCAGTAGATTGCAGAGGCGAACTCTGCCTTCTGGGTAAACTTTTTATTTGTTGTCTGCTCATTTTTTTCAAGATCAACTTTTTCAAAAAATTCTGTCAGAAATTCCATGATAGTGTCAAACATTTTGTGGTGCCTGATCTGGGTCCAAACTGTTTGCAAAGGTTATCAGTAGACGGCAAAAGTTGCCACTGGCAGGCGCCTACTGGGTAAACTGTTTATTTGTTGTCTGCTCATTTTTTTCAAAATCAACTTTTTCAATAAATTATTTCAGAAATAACATGATAGTGTCAAACAGTTTGGATCCAGATCAGGCTCGACATCTTGTCAGGCCTGATTTTGGTCTGAACTGTTTGCAAACTGTATCAGTAGATGACAGAAGTCGCCACTGCCTACTGGGTAAACTTTTTATTTGTGGTCTGCTGTTGTTGTTTTTTCAAAATCATTTTTTTTCGAGAATTCTTTCAGAAAAACCATTATAGTGTCAAACAGTTTGGATCCAGATCAGGCCTGAAATTTTAGATGGCAGAAGTCGCCACTGGCAGGCAAAGAGTTCGAACTCTTTGCTGTTTTTTTGTGGTCTTCTGATTTTTTCAAAATCAATTATTTCGAAAAAAAAATTTCAGGAATACCATGATAGTGTCAAAACAGTTTAGATCCAGATCAGGTCCAACATTTTGTTGGGGGCTTATCTGGGTCCAAACTGTTGTTATTAGTAGATGACACTAGTAATTAATTCAGCAGGGCAAGATTTAAATTGAATATTTAACTGAGGACAGTGACCTAAACACCTAAAATTTTAACCTTTGCTTGGATTAATGCTAAGTAGCATTTTCTGACTAGGTGCAAAACACAATATGATGGGTATTGTGTTTTTGCCATCATCTTTTTTAGATTTTAAATTTTTATATGAATTTGTTGCAGAGATAATGTCATATATGATCAGTATGTAAGACGCACACAAATTAGTGCATTTTGCCAGATTTTTGAAGCGACAGACATTTTGTCCCACATTTGTCTCGACAGTGCGTCCTGAAGGGCGCAATTTTGCATTCTCTAAGTGCCTATCGGTAAATATTTACTCGCGTTAATAAACACTTGAATTTACACAGTGAACTGGTCTGTAATCCGCGATGTAATATTGATCAATTTTTTTGGCTCTCTTTTCTTAAGTCGCCCAATTGCGGTAATTGTTGAATGTATGGAGCCAGAAATAGTTGATCAAATATGGCTTCGTAAGTTTGTAGAATCATTTTTTTTTTCTCCTGTCTACGGAAGTTTTTTGACCATTTTCAAAAGAAAAATCATATAAATCTTCCTTGGCGGATTAAAAAAGACAGTCCCTTTGAAGTCAACAAGTCTGTCCAATCTGCTCAAGCATCCACCTAGTTAAATATCCGGAAATGGTGAATCTTCTTCTCTGGTGGCAATCAGGCCAATAGATCGTCTTTTCATGTTCCAGGATTCAGGTGTCAGAGCGATCCAGGGCCCTCTTGTATATATTATTTGTCATTTATTTATTCCAGGTATTTGAACTTGTATGAGAAGATCAACTTCCTCGGTGAAGACCCAAACCAGAAAGATGGCAGTAGGGATGAGGAAGGACCTCTCCGCAAGAAACAATGCGGCCCAAAATACGGAGTTCATCTCTCCTATAATTTTGCACAGCATGAGATTGCAGGTAAAATATATAATTTGTGATGTTTACTGCAATATTTAAACCTATTATTGACGGGAAGAATCTCATATCCAGTTTTATACAAAAAACATTTGGATGATCAGTTAATACCTTGGGCCAGATGGTGTGTTAATCATATAGTTGCTCTTCAGACTGACAGACTATAGTTGCTCGTCCGACTGTCAGTCTTTTCCAGCATTTTGTAATGGAGCTAGGTACCAGTAAACTAACGGTCTAACAACCAATTTTAGTCTTGTTAAGGACATATGCTACTAAATACTTCCCATATTGAAATATTTTCAATACTTTGCATACAGTTTGTTTTATGCATGGGCTATCCATTTATGAAATAAAAAGGATATGTCACCGTGCTTATTTTTTCAGAATCTCATATTGAAGTTTACAGCATTTGACCAATTTTCTAGAAATATAAACTAATAACACTAGTCCTAATTATCGAGCTAAAACGGTTGTAATCTTCAGCCAGCTTCTTTCTTTTAACTTAAATTACTGCCCATGACCTCAAACTTTTAAGAAAATGTGCATGTTTACTTGTTATCCCATGCTGTGACAAGATACTGCATGATATATTTTGACAATTCGTCAAAAAATGGAATTTGTTTTTAGAATAAATCATTTATTAAAAAATTTGAAAATCTTGAAAATTTATTTTTAATTTATGGACTATTATAATACCTTACAGAAAAAAGAATAAAAATCTGGGGTCACCGAACTAATTCTCTTTCTAGAGGGCCAAATTTAACCCCACCCCCATAGGTTTCATGCGTAATTCAATATAAAAAGTTCGGGGATGACCATTTCGTTCGTTTTGATAATGCCATTTTACTAGTATATGGAGTAATTTAGCATTAAAATGTTAAAAAAGAAAGAAAAACACACTGAAAATATGTGCGCATCCGGGAATTGATCCTGGTCCTCTGGCTTTGTAGCCAGACACGCTAACCACTAGGCCACGAGGTCAGGTCGTGCGCCGCTCTAAATAACCATACAAAAAGTATAGACTCGGCCACTATCGTATTCGTAACCAGGGTTATTGTGTACGTCGTTTGATTTCGACTGAGCTACATTTATCTGTCTTTAGTGCTGAGACGATCAGTTCTGAAAAGATGTCTATAGATATTTCGAACACACTTTAATTAGTTATTTTGTGAAGAAAATATCGGAACACCGATATGACATAAGAATATCGGAAGCTGTGTTGATCCAAATCCGTTAAGGGTCGAAAGACAGGACCCAGGCAACTTTCCCCGTTTGCAGACGCGGGAAAGGTGCGCATTGGAAATAGCCGCATATGTCTTTAAACCAGCCATGTGCAGTCTGGACAGGGCATTCCTTGCCTATATAGTTTCATGTGGCTCCCAAATTTATTTTACCATGGAATTGACAAAAGAATTCAAGGAAAATGATCATAAAATGGCCATATTCCTATAATTCTTTTGTTAAGACTACATGTACTTGTTCCTTCATAACACAATTTACTTATTATTTATAACACACTCCATTCCTTTGGAGCCCAAACATAGCTTTATAAATTACATGTATAACGTGACTGTGCTGTATCACTTGGATATATGTAATTGGCACCATTTTCTGTTGATGAGCTGGTCCAAATGTATGAATGCCATTTTCTCCTAAAATTGAAAATGGACCCATCATGTATTTAAGGTAGATTAGTTCACTGGACCGTAGTTTGTTTATGGTTCTGACAGAATTGTGACATCGCTGGAAACATCCACTCATCCGCTAGCCATGGCGAGTGCCTTATGCTGTAGGATGAGAAGAAATTTGACTGTTTCCAATGTTAATTATTGAATTTACCAATACATATGGTGATGTAGGACGAGTAGACATTTTAAGAATTTTCCACCCCTATGTGGTGTAATATTAATACAGTAAAACCTTTGTAAAACGGTCGCTCAAAAATAGACAAAACAAAGATCTTAATGACAAATGGTAGCTTAATGAAGGTCGGAAATATTGCATTCTGCAATGCTTTATTGCAGAATGCTCTTCTTGGAGTATTCTGCAATACTTTTGACCTGCATTAAAGCTGCATAGTCTGTAACTTTTGATCTTCTAATTTTAAAAATAATGTTTTTATTTTTCAACAACACAGTTAAAATACTCAAATTCAGGTAAACATTTTACCATTTTCGTAAATCTTAACAAGGTATCACCATCAAAACAACTGCATTTATGTTAAAATTCAACGGTCTAGAATTATTGGAGGGACGCAAATAATTACAAACAAGAAAAAAACACACCTATTTGATGAGATAATTCACTTTTCCATGCAGCTTATAGCTGTACTGAACATTTTTATTGTGAAAACATAGCTTAATTCTACTTTTACAAATGATTTAAAAAGAAAATTTTTCGAAAAATGTTCATAGTTACAGAGTATGCAGCTTTGAGCGATAATTGGTCTTAAAAAACAATTTTCAGTCTTTTAAATTTTGAGAGTGGCCATTATACACAGGTTTTACAGTACTTTGTATTATTTCTATTGCAGAAAATCTTCGTGCTGGGTTTGGCTTTTCAACAGACTATGCCAAATTCAGTGAATACGACAAGCTGGAGAAAGCACTGTTGTCTGGTTTGCCGAATGAAGTGGACTTTGTGGTGAATGTTTGCACACTTCTATCTAATGAAAGCAAGCACACATTGAAGTTGGGAAAGTCTAGACACCTAACAGATTTACTTCTTGCTCATATTGGAGTTTTTCAGGAAGGTAAGTTAAATGTACTCCTGTTTATTCAGCTTTTACTACAGGTTTAGATAAACACAAATTTTCAGCATAAAATTGTAATTTTTTTCTTACCCATCAATTTTAACATAAGTTTTGAGTGCTCAAAAGAACAGTCTCGTTGAGATGTTTCTTTTGAGTACCCACAACATATGTTTTGGTTTAGAAATAAGAAAAATAAATTTTCGTTACACACTCCTAATTAAAGTCCTGTTTTACCCTATATGCACTAATGGATTCTTCCTTCTTATTTGATACAATAAACTTCGGATGGTCCATTCTGTATATCAAGGGGTCACAGGCTATAATTTCTGAATAGAAAATGTATTTCTCTGAAGTTTGTTTTTGTCTTAGCAAATAGTGGAGCATTTCATCTGGGACATCACTGTTTTCCAAAGTACGTATTTAGGAGTCACTAGTATACAAGGGGTTAATATGAATAAAATGAGCCGTGACATGTGATTTCCAACAATGTGGCATTTGACAAGTGTAGACTCAGACCAGCTTGTGCAGCCTCCCTTTTAGCTTAGAAATTCCAAATGATGTTCAAAGTAGCTCAACAGTCATAGAATATTCAAGCAACTAGCATAGGCTCTGATCAGACTGCGCATATGCACAGGCATACATGCAGGTTGCGCGTATGCTCAGGCTGGTCTGAGCCTTTGCTAGGCACACATACCACATTGTTGGAAATCTCATGTAGTTGGAGGGCATTGGCTCAGTGGTAGAGTGCTTGACTCGAGACCGAGGGGCGGCGGGTTCAAGCCTCACCGGCGTCACTGCGTTGTGGTCCTTGAGCAAAACACATTTATCCTAGCTTAGTACTGGTTCAACCCAGGAAGACCCGTCCCTGTTTGACTGAAAGATTGTTGATTGGACGTAAAGAATCAAATCAAACAAACAAAACAAAAAATCTCATGTCGTGGCTCAAATGTCAGCTGGTTTGCTGCTACCTCCCACTGAGTCATTTATCCCCCTTTGAAAAATTTTATTACCACAGAATTAGAGTTTTAATGCCCCAAATACCGAAGACGGTCATATTACTTTTGTCTATGCATACAGTCTGTGCATTCAGTAGACTTTTTTCATTGGACATACTTTTTTTAATACTTGGAGCTTTGTTTACCTTGTTGGAAGAAATTTTCAAATATACCAATTAATATATATGATCTTGGCAGTTAACGTGGGAGATGAGTGGTTAGTATTGTTATAAACACATTTTGTTAACCTTTCAAAACATTTTTTGTCATTTTCTGAAAATTTCTTTTGGTAACTCAATTCACCTGTGAATACCATGGATGTCATTTTTGTGCATTATACCTTTTATCATAGGAGTGATAGGATGCCATATATGAAAATCGATAAACCACTTCTTGACTACCTTTGAAATGGCACCCATCACAATACCATGTATATAAAGCAAATTCCTTATAGTGTTTTACGCCGATAATGTGATTTCAAAAAAAGTATGATAGATAGAATCAAACATTTGTGCGATGAATTATTGAATTTAGTTAACTAATTGAGAAGAAGTGATATATTGCTGGGAAAGCCTCATATTTTATCTTTTCCTCTTCAACAGCTAAATTTCTAAAATGGAACTTTACAGTTGATCATTCTACAGTAAAACCTGTCTTAAGGGGTCACTCAAAAATAGACAAAACAACTATCTTAATGACAATTTTTAGATTAATGAAGGTCAAAAGTATTGCAGAATGATCCAAGGGGATCATTCTGCAATACTTTTGACCTGCATTAAGTGATTATCTTGAACCCCTATTTTTGGTCTTCTTTTGAGTGGCCACTTAAGACAGGTTTTACTGCAGTAGTAAATAAACAATTTGCTTTAACTACTTTGAGCATACTTTGCCTGTGACTAATTGTTTTACCATGGCTCTCTGAGTCTATTCATGTCAAGATGCCACATTGTTGGAAATCACATATCTCGGCTCAATTATTGTTTTGCCCTGGCTCTCAAAGTTATAGTTATTCTATTTCAGGTGATTTGTCTTTAGAAAAGCTCTATGAAAATAGTTGGAAAAAGTTCTCGGAGCGAGATTTTTTGAAGGTAAAAGATGTTTTATATATAGTGTTAGTTATGGTTATAATATTTAATATAATGATCAGCAAGTGAATGTACATAAAGTATAGAAGCGGGGAATTTGTTGTTTGTACAACTATTGCTTGTTACTGTGATTTTCCTAGGCTTGATTTAGGGCAGAATATCGGCCACTTCCCAATTCAAAAATAAGCAAAAACTTCCCGAAATGGTGTATATAATTCTCAATTTATTAGTTCTACATTTTGGTAAAAATTTCATGAAAATCCAAGCAAAAGTAGCAAAATTACAGATCCATGAAAATTTGCATAAAAATGTGAATGAAAACATGTTTTCATTCACATTTCTATACAAGTTTTAAATGAGTTTTATGAAGGGCAATTAAAGCAGCAAATATGTTACAGCTAAGCTTTATACTGCTAATTTTAATCTATTTAAATTGGTGGTCAAGTTCTTTTAGACAGTATCAGTTTTCCCCAATTTTGATGGTCCAAATGCTTTTTTCCCAAATTCAACAGGCCCCTGGTCCAGTCTTCAGAGTGGTTGGAAAATCCCTTTGTTAGTGATTGCTCAGCCCTGTTCTGCTTAACCTGGAAATGCCCTCTTTTGAAAACATACGTACTGATCAAGATCACCTGGTTTCTGGATTGTTCAGAACAAATCTTCACCATTAAATTGACTTCACAACCCTATGAGGTCACGTGTGTAAACTGTAATGATTGAATGGCAAAAAGTAGCTTATTTATAGAGCTGCAATACTTTTTCTGATGATACCTGTATTGTATCGTGAGGTCATTTCTCGATACGCCAACAATACAGCACTTGGTGTTATATATTACAAATGAATGTTAAAAATATACGTTTTTGTACAAAAGGAATGTTACCAATTTAGCTTAATTTTTCTGCTTAAATTAGTAAAAAAATTTCCTTGCTAAACTCTTGAAATATCCTGTTTTTTGAAACAGTGTAGAACAAGATCAGCTGGCTTCTGAGAAAAACTGGGGAAGAGTGTAGTACATAGAAACATCCAGCCTGACAAAGGTTAATATTTGAGTTTTTACTCTTCCTAATTTCATAGATCTATGTTATTTCTATGGTTCTCAAGTCGTCAAAAATGTATTGCCATACATATCGTTCATGATACATATCGTATATCATGAGGTAAACATGGTTCTACAGAGTTTCCAAATAAAAGGCATGAAGCCAAGAACATTACATGACATGTATGAAGCGAAAAAAATCTCATTTTTAGAATGTACATTATTGTACGGGTAATAATTCCTCCAAATTTTACATTTGGGTGCTGAGAAAAAAAAATTCAAATTTTCTTATTCACTAAGGTGATAATGTTGACCTACATGATTGTTTTGTTGTGTTTCAGTTTTGGTATGATACTGTGAAAGATGAAAAGGGACAGAAATTGATCTCTTTCACAAGGCAAAAGACACGAAGTAAGTATTTCAGTTTGAAACCAAGTTTTCTTCCAATCTCATGTCGGGCATTTTAGATAACTTGTTCAGAAATGTCTAGATTAATGCTGACTGTTCAGCTGTTCTGTTTTATCACATGGGTGAAAGTTTTCAGGATTATTCCTGAATTCAGAATTTTGAGGCTGACTTTCCACAGAAAGTCAGTCTCAAAATGCTTAATTAGGGAGATCATAACAGCTTCTCTGATTTATTTTCAGTCTGTCTAAAGGCATTTGACCATTTAAACTTAAAATTGTGGATATTTAATTAGTGGGCATACTGCAAGTTTTAAAACTGGAGTTTCGAAAGTTCAGGATTTTGGCAATTTTGAACTTTCACCCATGTTATCAATCCAGCAAAAGGGCTTATATAATTAAACAGTAAAGTGTTGTGTGTCCTAAAGTAATTGATATAATTCTATATTCGATAAATATCATAAAATGTAAAAAAGAGATATTTTTTTTTGGTTGGTTCAAGAAAGGATAAATGCCATAGATTCAGTTCAAAGTATAATTTGACGACGTTGGGGTGTCACTAAGTTTGAACTGAACCTATGGCATTGATCCTTTCATGAACATCTGAAAAATGAAATTCATTTCCTAAATTGAATTTAAAAAGCAACTCTTATGTATTAAATCAGAAACAGACAATTTACCAAGTTTTTCAATAAATATGTAGAATCATACAGACCCCAGATAAGAGTGCGTAACAGAAATTATTTCACTTCTTTCTCAACCAAAACATATGTTGTGGGTACTCAAAAGAACCGTCTTGATAAGACGGTTCTGTTCTTTTGAGCATCCAAAACACATGTTTAAACTGATGGGTAAGAAAATAATCACAATTTTACGCTAAATTATTTTGCTTAACTGGCCCTTTGATCATATATCCTAATTTTGAGCTTGCAAGTTAATTTTTATGCAAATAAACAAAAACCTTAAATGATATGGGCCTCATCATGAGAAAACCTGACTTTGTTGCATGTGAACAACAAAAAAAACACACATCAGCGCAGTCTGATCTACACCTTTGTTATTTGCAATCTGGAAAGAATAGCTAAACTTGCTACATGCGACATTTCAATGCTCTTACTACTCCCTGTAGCTGTGCAGTGTGCAGATTGGTTGGAACCTTGCCTGGTCGAAAATCCCTAAGACAGGATTTCTCCCCTCCCGCCTCATAGCATCATGTTGTTTTGATACTTGTAACAGTGTCACATAACATATATTTCAGAAAAGCTGGTTGGCGATGAAATCTTACAGGTTGGAAGAAATCTAGGTGTAGCTGATAAAGAAGCTATTAGGATTACTCAGGTATAGTCACTGTTTATTATACATCCATAGGTTTAGATAAACAAAAATTTTCAGCATAAAACTGAAAACATTTTCTTACCTATAACATTAAGCATATGTTTAGGGTGCTCAAAGAATCGTCTCATTGAGACGGTTCTTTTGAGTACCCACAACATATGTTTTGGTTCAGAAATAAGAAAATTATTTTTCTATTACGCACTGTTTAGTAAAGGCCTGTATAGAATCAGCTTAGGTGAAAGTTTTCAGGATTATTCCTGAATTTAGGATTTTAAGACCATGTAGAAAGTCAGCCTCAAAATTCTTAATCAGGGCTCACCCTGCCATTAGCCATTGTAGCCATTAGCTACTAAAAATGTAGAGTGGCTACAAATATGAGTCATTGGCTAAAAGTACAGTCTGGGTAGTTCAAAAATTACATATTTGCGAAAAAGTATTAAGTTCAGCTTTTTAGCTCACCTGAGCCGAAGGCTCCGAGGTGAGCTATTAGTATACCAGTGACTCCGGCGTCCGTCCGTCCGTCAACATTTTCAAACATCTTCTCCTCTGAAACCACTGGGCCAATTGAACTCAAATTTCATATGGAGACTCCTTAGGATGGGGGAACTAAAGTTTTGATCAAATGTTCCTGGTCACATGATCAAGATGGCCGCCATGCCCATATATGGTAAAAACCCTTTGAAAATCTTCTTCTCCAGAACCAGAAGGCCGATGACCTTGGGACTTGGTATGTAGCATTGGGGATGTGGGGCCTACCAAGTTTGTTCAAATAATGATCCTAGGTTGACCTTGACCTACTTAACGTCAAGGTCAAATTTTCTTCCGAATAGATTTAAATGGGAATTTTTTTGAAAAGTTGATTTTTTGAATACTGTTAAAGCCAAAGTGATTATTCTTACTTGATATGTTGAAACTAATGCGACAATGGCTATAAATAAGTTTCAAAGGTCATTGTTGACCTTTACCCTTTGAGCCAAGGTCGCTCATATTGTGGTCCCATCAATATATTAAAACATAGTTTTCTCACAAACCGTTGGCCCAATTGGGCTCAAATTTCATGCGAAGACTCCTTATGATAAGTCAGCCAAAATTTGAACAAAATATATTGGTCACATGACAAAGATGGCCGCCACGCCCATATATGGTAAAAAACTTTTAAAACTTTCTTCTCTTGAACCGGAAGGCCAGTGACCTTGAGACTTGGTATGTAGTATTGGGAATGTGGGGCCTACCAAGTTTGTTCAAATGATGATCCATGGTGACCTTGACCTACTTAACGTCAAGGTCAAGTTTGCTTCCTAATGCATTTGAATGGGAAATGTTTTGAAAAGTTGATTTTTTGAATACTGTGGATGCCAAAGTCATTATTCTCACTTAATATGTTCAATCTAGTGTTAAATAAGTTTCAAAGGTCAAGGTTGACCTTTGACCTTTCAACCAAGGCCGCTTATATTGGAGTCCCATCAACATATTAAAACATAGTTTTCTCAGACATTTCATGGCCAAATGAAACCAAATTTCATATGACAACTCCTTATGATTGGTTAGCCAAAATTTATACAAATTGTTATGGTCACATGACTAAAATGGCCACCATGCCCATATATGGTAAAAACTCTTTAAATCTCTTCTTCTCTGGAACCAAAAGGCCATTGGCTTTGGGACTTGGTATGTAGGATTGGGGATGTGGGCCCTACCAGGTTAGCACAAATGATGAATCTAGGTTGACCTTTACCTTCTTTATGGCAAGGTCAAATTTGATTCCTAATGCATTTATATGGAGAAAATCTTAAAATGTTCATTTTCTATAACTGAGCCAAATTCATAATAGTTAAACCTATTGAGACAATGGTTTATTAAGTACCAAATGTCAAGCTGACCTGTGACCTATATCTAAGGCCACTCATTTGGACCGCCACATACCTATCTAAACATCTTTTTCTCAGAAATCACTGGGCTGTTTGATGGATTATTCTTTATATTGTTTAGATCAATTGACCCAAATGTATATGGTAAAAACAAAATTTGTTTCATTATAAGCTGTAGTTGACCTTGACCTATTTTAACATTATTAAGGAGATCAGGTGAGCGCCTCAGGACCTGAAGGGTCCTCTAGTTGATTTTCAAATATTACTTTTATTATTCCTTCACACTTTATTATTGTGCTTGGTTGCTGTAATTTTTCAATACCATCTGAGTGTCAAACAATTTTGATCCAGATCAGGCCTGACAACTTGTCGGGCCTGATCTGGGTTCAAACTGTTTGCAAAGGTTATCAACAGACAACAAAAATCACCCCTAGCGGGTAAAGAGTTAAATACAAAACAACATGTTGATATTACTTTTTGGCTAAAACTTTGGCTAAAGTTTATTTCGTTTGGCTCCAACTTTTTTCCATTTGGCTAAAGTGTTGGCTACAACAAATTCTAAGTCAGGGTATGCCCTGTTAATTATGCCAGTCCTTTAGTTAAGAGTGTGTATCAAACATTTTTTTATATTTCTCAACGAAAACATATGTTGTGGATACTCAAAAGAACTGTCTCAATGAGACTATTCTTTTGAGCACCCAAAACATATGTTTAAATTGATGGGTAAGAAAATATTTACAATTTTAGCTGAAAAAATGTGTTTATCTAAACCTATGTAATGCACTTGATAATAGTTTCTCTGATTTGTTTTCAGATTATCTTTTAAAAAACAATTAGCCATTTAAACATGAAAATCTAACTGTAGTGTCTGTATGTGATGGTTTGGACAGGACCGCCCAGGTAGCTCAGGCAGTTAGAGTGCCCAACTAGAGTTTAGGGGGTGGTGGTTTTTAATATCCACCTTGGTTGGCAATTTTTCCCCTTGGTTTCACTTTTTTCCCTAGGATGCCACCATCTGTGGTCTGTATATGTACATTGATTGAAATGGTTGCTTTTATTGTGACACCATAAACAATGCCAGCATATTATAAACACATACTGTCAGATCTCAGCCTATTCATTAATCTCTGCCAGGGTGCTTATTAAAAAAAAATGTCTGTGACAGTTGAAATGTATGCAAGACTAAGAATTTAATATGGGTCATAGGTCACCAGGGTGGGGGTGAGAAAAAGATTGAAAAACCTGTTTCTCAGGATTTGTCATCACTAGGTGAATGTTGATCTTCTGGACGGATTTTCACACCAAATGAATAAACAAAGAATCAAGGGCTTCTTGGAAAAACTGCATGGATCCTGATTAGATTGCTTTTTCAGATGCCATCAGATCTGGATCAACACTGTTATCAAAAGTGAATATAGCTGGGTTCAGCAGCGCAAGAGTTAAAATGATTAAGGTCTAGATAAGTATAATATTTTGAAGCGTAAAATTGTGAAAATTTTCTTATCCATTAGTCAAAACATTTGTTTTGGATGCTCAAAAGAACCGTCTCATTGAGAAGGTTCTTTCTAGTATCCACAACATATGTTTTAATAGGAGAAAATAAGAAAATAAGTTTTTATTTACTCTTATCTAGAGGCCTGAATGATTTATTGCTTACAACTTTATGTCAATTTCCTTTCTTCTTTTTTTCAGTTGGCCATCATATTTAGGAATTTATCTTTTGATGCTGACAACATGAAATACTTGGCTTCACATGATCTTGTATTTAGGTAAGTTTGAACTAGATTTTGTTAGAAATCTTGATTGACAGCTTAAACAATGCAGACCCCAAACTTCAAGAATATGACTGGGGCATATTGCTTTAATTCATCGATCTATTGGTCCATCCATCATGCATTTTTAGCATAAACTAGTGTAACTACAGCATTTAAGCTTTGTCAGCTTGGTTTAAACAATATTTTATTCACAGTAACTTTAACATATTATATAAATATTACATTCCCTGAGAGGGTGATAGTCGAAAATATCATCCCGAGGAATGTGATTATCAACCGAGGCGCAGCCGAGGTTGATAATCATATTTCGAGGGATGATATTTGCGACTGTCACCCTCTCAGGGAATGTAATATTTATTTTATTATACCGAACACAACATTAGATTCTTTCTTTTTACCGTTTGTTTTCTCTTAGACCTACCATGATGAGGGAAGTTCCAAAGGGAATGTATGAATGAAAGAAGATATATATTTTTCACAAAACTAGCTCTGTTTTTAACTGTTTGAATGCTCGAACTGATCACTGACGTTCGGTTAAATAAATTACGTCATAAAAACTGATGACGTCAAACTTCATACCAAGCAGCGTCATTTATATGGAGAAACTCGACAGTATGCGATTTGATGCAAACTAGAAAATTTCGCCAAATCCGCTCAAATTTGGTCTCAACATGTTCGGCTCGTTCTATCTAAGAAAAAGAGTACCCACACTTTATGTTTCTGACCATGAACAACGAAGCTATTGGGAGTTGAAAGTGGCCAAATCTTGCGTCATGTCCGCCATTGCTGTTGAATGTCTCCTGACGTGAACGAACCGTACGCGCATCGGCGTTGCGCATCATGTGACCGCCCTGATATTTTATAATATCACCCGCTGCTATGGAAAACACGTAGCAGTATTCGCCGTCGCTGTAGCAACGGGTGATATTATAAAGTATCAGTCGTTCGTCTATGGAAGTTTTGTATTGGAAATTCACGTGAGGTATAATAATATGATATATACATGCATACAATATTTCTAGGATTTGACGGTAAGCATTGAGCTTATATGATGTCATCTCAGTTGGTCAGCTTAAGTTTAGATGTAAAGGGTGGGATGACTGGCTTTATTAATGTACCAACTTTTGACAAAATTTTGGAAAAAAAAATATATATTTACCCAGTAATGTCCTTTGTTTAAAGCTGCATAGTCTGTAACTTTTGATCTTTTAATTTTAGAACTAATGTTTCTATTTTTCAAGAACACAGTGAAATAACTAAAATTCAGGTAAACATTTTACCAATTTCGTAAATCTTAACAAATTATCATTATCAAAACAACAGCATTTTGGTTAAAATTAACTGTCTATAATTATTGGAGGGACGCAAATAATTACCAACAAGAGAAAAACACACTTGTTTTATAAGATAATTCACTTTTCCGTGCAGTTTTCAGCTATAGTGAACAGATTAATTTTGAAAGCATAACTTAATTCTACTTTTACAAATGATTTAAAAAGAAAATAAAAAAAATCGAAAAATATCAAAAGTTACAGACTATGCAGCTTTAAAGGAGGGTGCAAGGCTTATGATCATACGGTAGGGAGTTCAATGTTTTACAAACTCACTTTTTACCATAGTTGTAATGGTGAACTCTTTCCACACTGGTGGCAAATTTTGTTGCCTTCTAGTCATAACTTAATTGTAAACAGTGTGGATCTGGCTATAGCTGTTCGACACCCTGGTGGTATTCATTTAGTCCATCAAAGAGGTCAGCCTGGTTTTATAACCAGTCTCACCGGTTTAGATAAAGAAAATTTTCAGAGTAAAATTGTATCTTACCCAAAATTTAGCAATTTTTGTGTGTGCTCAAAAGAACCGTCTCATTCAGACGGTTCTTTTGAGTACCCGCAGCATATGTTTTGGTTTAGAAATAAGAAAATTATTTCTCTGTTACACACTCTTAACTAAAGGCCTGCAGTCTAATCAGAGACCCCCTTGTCCACATGTATATAGTAATCTCCCATAATATACATTATATCTATCATTCTGATTGCATCAAATTGTTGATTTGTCCAAATAAACTGTTAAAACATATTTTCTTTTAGGTTTCTGATGCTGTGTGTCCATAGTAACTATGGAACTTTACGTCAGTTAGCCTTAGACACGATTGGGAACCTCTCGGCACAGTTGGTGTTAGAACCAATAGACTCCTGGAGATCAGAACTGCTATTGGACCTGCTGATCCAATGTCTCACATCTAAAGATAAATTTTCTGTCGTCAGAGGTAGGTTTCTGGCTTTTAAGTCTAACCATGCTGAACCCAGATATGTCCTGTTTGAAAATAATGTGAATCCACATCCAGAAGCCAGTTGATCATTATCCACAGTTTTCTACTCTACTTGTAATATATGCTAATTACTGGAATCTGTAAGTTAGTTGGACAAAGTTTGGAGAAGAGTGTAGTACAATAAAATATCCAGCATAACTAGGATTAGTAATTATTTACTTGAGCATCGAGGCACATTTGACAACTGTATCGTGAAAAGTAAATAGGGTCTAGGCTGGCCGCCAGTTGACTACGGCATTTTTAAACATTCAACCATCAAACCAGCTGTCAAATACAACCTTCTTTAATAAAAGCTAATGCTTTGGCTGGGCGGCGTCGATCTGGTTTCGAAGCAACCCGACTCGACATCGCCTCGATAGATATATAAACTTCGCCTCGGTCCTTTGCGTAAGTAGCGGACTATTCTTCAGCTTGTCGCGCATCGAAACCTATGTAATTGATAATGTTCTCTCCGTGTAGTAAAATGATGACACTGCATTCTACAACGCATACTAATCATACTTCTAATAAAAAATTGCTTCATGCTCCCATGTTTATGTTAATTGTTAATATGTCACAACAAATGTTTTATAGTAATATTATGGCCCATCTGCCATCTGCGTATGGCCTGGGCAAAAAACTATATTTAATAAAGTTCAGTTCAGTTGAGTGCCCAGACTCAATGGAATTTTAGAATTCAAATGGGAAATACAGCACAGATTTCAAGATTTCAGATCTGACAAAGACTCTTTGGTCTCATTCACTAAAAAAACGTATATTCATGTATGTTCCAGCACACATGATTTTGGTACATATGGCATAGTGAACTGTCAAGCCTCAGATAATCTTGCATATTTCGGAAGTCTTGCTGGAGCGTACACTCACATAAGTGGGACATACCGGAAAGCTTAGGAATAAATTTAGGCATCTAGCAGCACTAGATAGCTGGGCAATCATGTAACCCTTATTGCCTATTGCCCTCAGTAAGGCCTTTCAGAGGAGAATGATTACAGTAAATGTTCTAAAATTTCAAACACCATAGTTGCCTGGCAAAAAGGCCTAGGCTTACAGTGTAGACCCAGATCAGACTGATCAGTTTGCGGGAGCGCAGTGGCTCAGTGGTAGAGTGCTTGACTCGAGACCAAGGAGCCACGGGTTCTAGCCTCACCAGCGTCACTGCGTTTTGTCCTTGAGCATGAACATTAATCCTAGCTTAGTACTGGTTCAAGGGAGGAAGACCTGGCCCTTTATAACTGAAAGATTGTTGATGGGACGTAAAGAATCAAATCAAACAAACAAAAAAGACTGATCAGCGTCTTCCCTGTTTGCTATTGTGAATTCCAGTCCTGATAACCAACAGTTTACAAAGTGTTCAAAATTTCGAAACATTTACCCTATACATATAGGATAAGTACCTAAATCTCTTGTTTCTCTTGATATAGGTTTGGAAATGATCAGTAAGCTAAGTCAACTAGTAGACAACGAGTATGTGCTAACAGAGAAACTAGATGCCATCATCTACGAAGAAATTGCTAAATATCTCACCATTCAGGATATACAACTGATTGTCTCAAGTCTGGAGGCACTGTATCAACTCTCAGAACTAGGGGAGGCAACTACAAGCAAGATCGCTGAAGTCTCATATACTATTGGTAAGCCTTTCTAACTCTTAAAACACTGTACCCACAGGTTTAGATAAACAAAAATTTTGAGTGTAAAATTTTTAATATTTTCTTACCAATCAGTTTTAACATATATTTTGGGTGCTCAAAAGAACCGTCTCATTGAGACGGTTCTTTTGAGTACCCACAACATTTGTTTTGGTTGAGAAATAAGAAATTTATTTTTTGTTACACACTCTTAATTAAAGGCCTGACTGTAACCCCCTTTACTTTGTTGAATGTGTACTGTTTAATATTTTTATACCCCGCCACACTTTAGTGTCGGGGTATTATGTTATACCTTTCGGTGTCTGTCCGTCCGTCCGTGCTCACCATTTCCGATCGATAACTTGAGTATTTATTCACGGAATTTTTTCAAATTTTGCATACATATTGTGATCGGCGATGAGTGGTATGGGATTGTTAATGGGCAAAATCCGTCCTTTTTTAACGGAGTTACTGCCCTTTTTCGTATTGGAAAAATGGTTTCTGGCCTGTTATTCCTTTACTGTTCATGATATCTGAATGAAACTTCACAGATATGTTCCACATCAAAGGTTACATATTGTGACTAAGGACTGTCACTCTGACCTTCCCAGTTTGTGAGTTATCTGCCCTTGATAGGTCTGAAAAAAGGTTTTTGACCTATTGTTCCTTTACTATATGGAATATCTGAATATAACTTCACAGATATGTTTCACATCAAAGGTAACATATTGTGACTAAGAACCATCACTCTTACCTTTCCCGTTTGTGAGTTATCCGCCCTTGATTGAATTAAAAAATGTTTTTTACCCTTAGTTCCTTTACTATGTGGAATATTTAAATGAAACTTTACAGATATGTTTCACATCAAGGTTACATACTGTGACAAACAACCATCACTCTTACCTTTCCAGTTCATGAGTTATCTGCCCTTGATTGATCTGAAAAATGGTTTTTGACCTTTAGTTCATTTACGATATGGAATATCTGAATGAAACTTCACAGATATGTTGAGGGAGCGCAGTGGCTCAGTGGTAGAGTGCTTGACTCGAGACCGAAGGGCCGCGGGTTCGAGCCTCACCGGCGTCACTGCGTTGTGGTCCTTGAGCAAGACACATTTATCCTAGCTTAGTACTGGTTCAACCCAGGAAGACCGTCCCGCATAACTGAAAGATTGTTGAGTGGACGTAAAGAATTAAATCAAACAAACAAAACAGATATGTTGATCATCAAAGGTTACATATTGTGACTAAGGATCGTCACTCTTACCTTTCCAGATTGTGAGTTATCCACCCTTGATTGATCTGAGAATTGGTTTTTGGCCTGTAGTTTCTTTTACTATATGGAATATCTGAATGAAACTTCACAGATATGTTGAACATCAAAGGTTACATATTTTTAGTAAGGACCGTCACCCTTACCTTTCCAGTTCATGAGTTATCCGCCCTTGATTGATCTGAAAAATGGTTTTTGACCTGTAGTTCATTTACTATATGGAGTATCTGAATGAAACTTCACAGATATGTTGACCATCAAAGGTTACATATTGTTGGTAAGGATCGTCACTCTTACCTTTCCAGATTGTGAGTTATCCACCCTTGATTGATCTGAGAATTGGTTTTTGACCTGTAGTTCATTTCATCCGTCTGTGCTCACTGTTTCCGGTCAATAATTTGAGTATTTATGCACAGAATTTTTTCAAATTTTGCATGCATATTGTTATTGGGGATGAGTGGTATGGGATTGTTAATGGGCAAAATCCGACCATTTTCGATGGAGTTACTGCCCTTTCTCCCTTTAAAAAATGGTTTCTGGCCTGTTATTCTTTTACTGTTTATGATATCTGAATGAAACTTCACAGATATGTTGAACAGCAAAGGTTACATATTACAACGAAGGACCGTCACTCTTACCTTTCCAGTTCATGAGTTATCCGCCCTTGATTAATCTGGAAAATGTTTTTGACCTGTAGTTCCTTTACTATCTGAAATATCTGAATGAAACTTCACAGATATCTTGACCATCAAAGGTTACATATTGTGACTAAGGACGTCATATCACTGTCTATCTCAGTTCTGTTGCTATTTAGGCATTATATATCTCACAAAATAACTTTTGGTGCCCCCAGCTGTGGCGGGGTATTATGCAGTGCTTGTGGTGCTTTTATTTATTTTTGAAAGAAAAATAGTTTACACTTAAAAATGGTTAAAGAAGAAAAAAATGACCGGAAATTTCAGAAAGCAAACTGTCTAAACACAAATGGATAGGCCTCAGGTAGAATTAGTTATAAGCCAAACCATTTGAGGAGGAACCTGTAATCTAGGGAAAATAAGTATAATGATAAGGGAAAAAATCTCCTGTTTTCTGAGTGATTACTGCTTCAACAACTGTGTAGAGCTAAGCTTCAGATAAGACTCTATATCAAGCAAAATTGCAATATTTTGTCAATAACTTTAGAGAAAACTTTTATATTTTTATGTGTCTACTGGAAACATCTCTTAATGTCAGGCAGAGTTGCTTCTTTTAACCCTTTGGAAACTCCTTAACAGGTACTTTGGAAAACAATGTAGACCCAGATGAAATGCAGTATAATGCGGCATTTCATCAGGGTCTTCACTGTAAATGAAAATACTCTTTTGAGACAGAATACAATATTTTTTTTAAAATTATAACTTGTCATCCCTAGATAATGTACAATAGACTATCCCAAGTTTATTATATCAAACCAGAAGGAAGAACCCATAAGTATACAAAGGGTTTATTATTAACTGGAAGAATCATTTTTCAAATGGTATGACTAGGGTACCCATCTTAATGACATTTTTTTTTATATTTCTTTCAGATACTCTGGTCAGTTTAATAACAGTGGAGGCTCAGTCCTATGGTCCTAATTCCTTGGTGGGTATTAAAGTGGTTGAGTACTGTCCTCCACCCCATCTCTCTGGAGGAGTAACTGAAGGGCTCCCTGGCTCAGTGGGGCCTCCTGTGTCTCAGGCCCAGCCCCCTGGCTCACTCACCACAGCACAGCCAGCACCAAAAAGTAAGTATAAATATGGATGTGATATTGGTATACAGTAAAACCTGTTTTAAGCGGTCACTCAAAGAGAACAAAAAAAAAAATGGTTTATCGCTTAATGCAGGTCAAATGTATTGCAGAATGCTCCAAGGGGAGCATTCAGCAATACTTTCGACCTTCATTAAGGTACAATTTACCATTAAGACCTTTGTTTTTGTCTGTTTTTAAATGGCCGCTTAAGACAGGTTTGTTGTATTTATTTTATAATAGATGCAGATGATGGTAAAGCAGAATTATTATTCAATGGGGGGATGACATATGCACCCTTGTCCGTACATCCGGTCCCATACGAAGACTTCCTCTCATACAATGGCCCTTGGTGGAGGCATGTGTGTCACATTGACACGTTTTGTGTCCTTCTTATGAAGCTGATACTACTTCCTGCAACTCTTTATATTACTTGTATGACAAGCTGCATAACCCCATATAACTATTCATGGCAGTTACAGTTTACTCCTTAACTGGGAAGCCATGAGACCAGAGTTATTACATATAATCATAAGTCTATACCAAACTTTATTTGACCTAACTGTTACCTTGCTAACAGCGACTTTCATCATCTGCTGATAACCTTTCTAAACAGTTTGGACCTATATTAGGCCTGACAGAATGCAGGGCCTGATCTGGATTAAAGCTGTTTGGAATCCTATGTTATTCCTGAGCAAATGTTTTGAAAAAAGCAATGTTGAAATATATCTGCAGACGAGAAAAAATAATGAAAATTTACCCATAAGGCCAGTTAATCAAAATTATATAGCGTAAAATTGTGATTATTTTCTTATCCATCAGTTTAAACATGTGTTTTGGCTGCTCAAAAGAACCGTCTCATCGAGACGGTTCTTTTGAGTACCCACAACATATGTTTTTGTTGAGAAATAACAAAAATAATTTTCAGTCACACATTCTTATCTTGGGGCCTGTTACTCATTAGGCAAAGAGTTAAGCTGGTACTTGGAGATATAGGTGTTCAAGCTTACGAGATTTTTGTGCAAGTAAAAGCGATACCAGTTTGCTTCTTTCATAAAATTCATGTGATTGTAAAGATGTAATGAATTTTGTATTTTCAGAACCATCAGTAGTGACGACATCAATACCAGTGGTGACATCAGCAGGAACTGCAGCTCAAACTCAACAGGCAGCGAAACCAGGCATTCCTGACATGGACACAACCACATGTAACTGGTGAGTTAGAACAACATACAAATAGTTTAATTTAGGCCAAATAAAAGAGTAAGTGTGTTTCGGGTAATGGATCTGAAAATTTTAGGTAAGGTAGGCACACATATTTTTTTTTGATTTTTTTTTTTCTGGAAAAAAAAACAATTTTATGCATTTTGAAAGGCATTTCACCTTTCAAAAAGCATAAAATTATATTTTTTCCAGAAAACGTGAAAAAATTATAGGTTTCACCAGTAAATTTAGGTAGGGTCGGATTACCCTGAACACAGGTACATGTACTTTTTTTTTATTTGGCCTTAGCATTGGCAAAATAAGCTGTGATTGGCAACATGCAAAAATTCAGATCACTCTGTAAATAAACACAGTCTGATCTGATCAGAGCCTACATTTCAATATAAACCCCTTGGCCTGTAAACCAAGGATTGTAAGTTCAATACTCACCTGTCAGAGCCAAAATGTTGGACAAGACTTTTAACTGTGTCCCAGTATGTGAATAGTTGATGATGGGACATTAATGATCACGTTCAGAGCAAAATTTATGAATAAATAATTTATGGTTAGGATGACAAAAGCCACAAAGTTCTGTTTTGGAAAGAGGCAAGGAATGGATGTTTGACATGCTATGTGTCGTAAGTGAATTTGATCACACACAGTCAAGTAGGATTAGTCATATTGATTTTGGTCTTGGCTTTAAAATACCATGCTTTTATGAAATAGCTTGTGCTTTTATTTAGAAAATGAATTAATCAAAAGAAACTAAGCCTCTATATACATGTTGTATATAATTCATATGGGACAACACGAAACTTTATACAGTAAATTCGGAAATTTTCGCGCAAATTTTATTTAAAAGACATATTTTAGACCTTAAAAAATCGTGACTACTGTGGAATTGAATTCCATGATGAACCCCGTTTTTTGACAATGATTTCTTAGCTACTGATGCAAATGTATTTTTTCTTAGCAAAATAGATTAAGATTAAAAAAGCGTAATTGAAAATATTTTTTTCAATTTTTTTATGTGATTTTAAAAATAGGTATCATAGGATGAAAATTTCAACACTTTACCAATTCTTATTTTTCACTATTCCCTATTTGTACCTAAACAGGGCATGGCTTTGTGACAACTGTAAGGTTCAGCAACTATCCACGAAACCTTAAAATGTATATACCTAACTAAAATATGTCCTTACCACAGAGTGGTATTGCAACAAAATGTATTTGTTTTTACATGCGCGAATCCCAAGAAAGTTCAGGATTTTGGAAATTTTGAACTGTCACCCATGTAAACCAATTATTAGACTTATTGTCCATCTGTGTAGCTGTGCATGCTTGTTGAATAGTGAAATATTAAAGGCATAAGTACCAAAATCTCATGCTGGTCCATATGAACAGATTCACAATCAGTATATTTTCCACTTACAGGTTACAAGCGACATATGAAGTCTCATCGGAGGGAATGACATCACAAATTGGAATTTATACAGATTACCTGGATTTCTGTAAGAAACAGACTCTCACCCAGGCTCTGCCTACACAGAAATTCTTACAGACCGTCAGGTTAGAGGCGTTAGTTTTCATAATATTGTATTAGACTAAATACTACACATGCTCTTTCAAGAGCACAAAAAGTGCTTTATGGATTATTTGCACTTTATGAAGAAGTTCAACAAGATTTTTGTAATTGCAATTCTGCATTGGTAATTTGCAGTTGAAGACTGTCTGAGTATGTAATCATGATAGGCCTAGATATCCGGATTGTCTCAAAAAGACTTATGTTGTGGATAATAATTGGCGATGTCTGGTTAAGATGCTTCCAGTAAGCACCCAAAAAGCAAGAATACAACAAGCAAACTCTTCCTCAGTGAGAGAAAGGACACAGAACTACAGTAAATCCTGCCTTAAGCGGTCACTCAAAAAGAAGACAAAAATGTTTTAAAGACCGATCATCGCTTAATGCAGCAGGGGTGCCTTTGGTAGTTCAGGATAAATCCTGATTTCAGGATTTAAGCTTAACAATTTGGCAAAATTGTTAGTGTAAAATCTAATAATTGTAAAAGTATATAATAAAAAAGTTTATTGGATTTGTATAGAGATACATTTTGTGGAGACTCATTGTTTTGGTGGGCTCCACAAAATAAATCTCCAATAACTTATAAATATACTGTTTAACTATCTCCAATCATGCAGGAAAATAATATTATAGTATACATGGGTGAAATTTTTCAGGATTAATCCTGAATTCAGGATATTGAGGCTGACTTTCCACAGAAAGTCAGCCTCAAAATTCTGAATTAGGAAGATAACAATAGCTTTTCTGATTTATTTTAATTCTTTCTAAGGGCAATTGACCATTTAAACTTGAAACTGTGAATATTAAGCGGGCATACTGCAAGTTTTAAGATTGGAGTTTCAAAGTTCAGGATTTTGGAAATTTTGAACTTTCACCCATGGAGTGTATTTGGACAATATAATTGAGCCGCGACATGAGATTTCCAACAATGCGGTATGTGCAACCGGCAAAGTCTCAGATCAGCCTGCGCATACACGCAGTCTGATCAGAGTCGTTGCTAGTCGCTGGAACATTCTTTGACTGTTAAGCTACTGACTGAACATCATTTGGAGTTTCTAAGCTTCAAAGGAGGCTGCAGAGGCTCGTCTCAGTCTACACTTGTCAAAATGCCACATTTTTGGAAATGACATGTCACGGCTCATATTTTCTCAGGGTTGTGTTCCCAAAATCATGTATTGCGACTGGTGCCAAAGTGGGAGACAGAAGAGAAGTGTGTATTAGAGGAATTGTGAAACGTCAACAACAGCTTCCATTTGCCATTTCTTGCCAAGGTAAGTTCTTCAACCAGCAATACAATTGATTTTTTAAGAAGAACTATTTGAGAGGAACTAAGATTATCCTGTTTCAGTGGATATATACCAACAATAGCAACTGTACCTCGTGGAGTGCAGTGGCTCCGTAGAGTGTTAGACTGGGTATCGGAGGGTTGCTAGTTTGAGACTCACAGGAGTCACTGTATTGTGTCCTTGAGCAAGACACTTAGTACTGCTTAGTACCGAATGGTTGCTAGTTCGAGACTCACTGGAGTTGCTGTATTGTTTCCTTGAGCAAGACACTTTATCAGCTGCTTAGTACTGGTTCAACCCAGGATGACAGGAAATCGTCCTGACATGACTTAAAAAATTTTGACTGGGATATAAAGCATCAAAACAAATGAAACGAAGCTATTGTACCTACAAGTATGCTATTGTTCATAGTATTAAAATGGCAAGATAAAGAGTTTCTGCACAATTAAAAGATTTTCTGCAGCAATTTTAAAGAATTTCTAAGCAATTAGTTATTCCTATTAATGAGATCATTGAAAATCTATGCTTAGACACCTGTATGGCTATTAAATTAGATGTATGATAACATTGATATTTTAGTTCTCTGTTTATTGAGAGTTTACATTTAAATGTCATGATTATGAAAATAGAAAAATAAGTCATAGAAGTTTGGTGCTTTTTCAGTATGTTTATATTTTGGCATGGCTTTGCATAAAATGTGAAATATTTCAGCTAATCAGTAATGGAGATCTTTTTTAACCATTAAAGAGCCAAGAAAAAAATGAATCTTAAAATGTCGTCTGCTTCAAATAATTGCCTAGCATTACTGACAAATTAAGTATAGAAACAAACAGTGTGGACCTATAGGAGCAGTCTGATCTGGGTCCACACTTTTTGCCATAGATGCAGCAGACGAGAAAAGCAGACGACTTTTGTTGCGATTGGCGCATAAAGGGTTAAAATGCTGTAACAATGGCAAACAGTGTAGACCCTGATCAGACTTTACCTTCAGTGAAACTGGTCTTTGCCTATTAGTCTATACTACTTGTGTGAAACCTGTCTGTCAAAATAGTTTGGTCTAGTGGAGTTATTTTTTAATTTGAATAAAAAAAATCAAAATCAAAAACGCTCCCTCTTTTATTTTAAAAGGAAGTCTTGCTTTGTTCTGTAACTTTTTATGTTCATGAATACTTCCTGTGAATTCTTGATCCCATTCACCTCCCCCAATAGCTTATACATTTTCATAGTTTTTAGGATCAATTCTTTAGGCCAAGAAAAAATTATGTGTGGTTCAGGTTACCGGACCTATCCTAAATTTTTACCCCCTACCCTAAACTTTTTTCTACAAATTCTAAAGTTGGAAGAGAATAGCAGAACAAAAGAATTTTGTTCTGCTATTTTCTTCCAACTTCAGACTTTGGAGAAAAAATACATATCAAAATGACCATCTGAAACGGATATCTAAAGGGGTATGTGCATTAAGAGGCTATTTTGGCCCCCCTATGAGGTCAAAAAATAAAAGTTTCCCTTCACAAATTTCTTCTTATTATTTTATTAGAACAATAGCCAAAGTGTAAAAGTCTGGCATTGATTCGACTTTTATGGTTGCTATGGTAACAAAAATGGCCGCCAAAATAGGCTGAAAATAGGAAAACGACCATTTTAGAGCAAATTTGAGACATGTAACAGAGGAATTAATATAGAGCACAAGCAAATACCAAAAAAATATTTTAATAGATGATGAGAATTATCATGGTACACAATATATGAAAAGGTTTTTTTGGTATTTGCTTGTGCTGATATCTAATTCTTAAAAAATCGGTCTCCAAAAGCCTCAAATTTGGCCTAAAATGGCAATTTCTCTATTTTAAGCCTATTTTGTCAGCCATTTTGGTTACCATAGCAACCGTTTAAAGTAAAATAAACGCCAGAATTTTACACTTGGGCTATTCTTCTATTAAACCAATAAGATGGAATTGGTGAAAAGCAACTTTCAGTTTTTGGCTCTAGAGGGGACCAAAATAGCCCCATAATGCACATACCCCTTTCTATGCATTGGAAGTAAAAGGATTAAAACAAGGTTATATCTTCAGAAATAGACCCTTTTATATCAGATTTGTCTTATTTAATACATTTCCAAGCAAGTCTGAATATTCCAAGAAGAAAAGTTTTCAAATTAATAGTATCCTACCTACCTACCCTAATTTTTTTCAGTGTGTAACCTGTTGTTTATTTGGCCTTACCTAGTTTTTCTGTCTGCATATTGATGTTGTTCATACAGAGGCTTTAGAAACAGTTCAACATAAATTAACACAAGTGTTTAAGTAATACAAGCATTTTAGATATAAAAATTATCATTTATTTTTCTTACCCATTAGTTTAAACATCTGTTTTGGGTGCTCAAAGAATCCTCTCATTGAGACACAACTTTTGAGTACCCACAAGTTGAATACCTATGTTTTTCTTGAGGAATGAAAATAAAGGATTTTTTTTTTAAATTGTCTTATCCTTTCATTAAAACATGTGTGTTGGAGGCTTAAAAGAACTGTCTAATCTAGACGGCTCTTTGAGTACCTACAACACAGTTCTTGTTGATTCTAATTGCACATTGTATCTGGAGCCCTGGTTTTTATGTTCTGTATCTTATTTGTTCTTAGCTTAGTGCATTTTTGTTATTTATATACAAGCATGGCAGCAAGAAAACCTGTCTTAAGGATTTGTAACCAAGTAAGGCTAACTCCATTCTCCTCAGCTTCTCAGAGATTCCAACCATTTCTATTTTTGCAGAATCATTCCATTTTTCAAGGCCAATTTCTGCATTACAATTTCGGACGTCAAAATTCCGCAAAATAACGATTTTACAAGCAATAACGGTACCATGTAAAATAAAGGATGTTACTCTTATCTATACACCGGTTTTGAGAACATTTTACGTTGCCGTTGATTATTATACCAGAACACCGGTAGTAAATAACTGACTGGTTTGTGAGTTGTCCCTTATGGGAAAAAGTACTCCGTAGCTGGTAAAAAGCTGCCAGACTGAGAACCCAACTCATCGTTTGAAAAAATGGCTTCCCCAGCTAAAAAGAGTTGAACGTTGCAAAAGTTCATCCCAGAATACACAAATCTCTGGCCAGTACGAAAGCTGTCAAAGATCTGAGATAATCACGCATTCAGTGAAGTTTGTTTTCCATCTCGCATGGTGGCTGGGATGACTGTCACCGTCATGTCTCGAGAAAAAACAAAACAAAAAAAACGTTGAAATTACGAAATTGAAAGTAGAAAATAAACAGGAAGTAAAGCTGTCAGCTATGCTTTTGGGAGGGAGGATGAGGATACCATGCTAGGAGATATTGAAGCTTGTCCTGCGGAAGTGCATTTACTAACATATTACAACATTTCCTAATATACTTTCCCCATTAGCCTAAAGTAAAGTAACATTTTATTGGCGAAATATTTGTTATTCCTGAAAATGTCCCCAGATTCCTGAAAAATGTCTTTCATATTCCTAATGAAGGACATTAAGGATTGGCATCTCTGGCTACTTGTACTAGCTGAAATCTTGAAAATTAAGGTGTAGCATTCATATCCATTTTTCCAGTAAGAAAATAATTTAAGTCCTGATCATACAGGGCTGGTGCTCACGCTGATCTGCACCTTTTTTGTTCATATACAACAAAAACTGGCACTGAGGTTATAGAACTTTTTTCATGCTCAACTCAACTGAGCATGAAATTTATTCTGCTCATAACTTTTAAAATGCCAACAATTGTTGGCATTTTAACATTTATTAGCAGGATAAATACAACATCTGAGTGTTTTAAGCATTCAAAAATCTTTTACGTTTCAGCATTTTAGTTTTTATGAGCAGTTGAAATTTTATGAGCAGTTGTTGAGCATGAAAAAAGTGTTATACATGTAATTTCAGGGATTGGTTTTCTTGTTACCTGACACATATATGCATTTATGTTTAGCTTTGTCTTGATGAATGAAGGCATACATGATTCTTAATAATTTGAGTGCTGTGTTTCAAGCATGAAATGATCTGTCCCAGTTTTCAATAATTTATTCGCTGGAGAAATACAACAAATAATTCCTGATTAGTCTACTCCATTTGGAGCAGTCTGGTTTGCACACACTTATCCTTTTTAAGTAATTCGATTCTGGCACTCAGCATTGATTTCTTGCAAATTCATATCGGCTAAAACACGGTATTGGTGCCGATTTAAGTCTTTTCATGTTATATCTATGCTACAGAAGAACTGTGTCATAAAGGAATATTTGATAAGATTTATGCAGAAAGGCATTGGAGGATCTGTTTGCCCGAAAATTTCAAGCTGCTAACATTGCCCGTTTTGGAGATATGGGCCCTGTTGCATAAACCGTCATTAAAAGTTAACTGCCAGTTAAGTCGTCATTAAGTCGCTGTTAACTAAATGCCGACTTTAACTCTGTTGCATAAAAGTCCATTAACTTTAAGTCGGCATTAAGCTCCCGTTAAAGCTGTCATTTACTAAAGTACCTCAGGAGGTACTTTAAAGCTGTCATTAAGTATGGATTTCACTGCTGTACATGTGCATTTCCATGATTTGCAGCCATTTTGTAATTCACTGAAAATTAGTAATCATAATCATAAAAACAGCTAAAAATGAGCATTCAAATGATTATCATTATTATTTCAAAGTGACTATTGGCCTCCAGTGCCTAACTACAATACGCCAATATGCTATGGGGAGCAAGGGATTGGGTGGGCATGCGCGGCATGGGGGTGGGGGGGTGGCAGGGGGTCTGGACCCCATCGGAAAATCACACGTTATATGGGTCGATCTAAATCTAAACCCCCTCCCGCCCCTGACGAAATTTCCTGGTTCCGCACATGGGTGGGGAGGGGGGGTGGGGGGGCATCATATCACTGGGTAAGAATGATATAATTCTGACCGTTTTTCGAGTGTCGGTGTATACAACAACAGTATTGACACGCGCGCTGTGACGTAAGCTGTGACGTAAAATAAGTCACACTGGATAACCTGATCAATACGCGACTGCCCGATCGAGTAAAGAAACACCGTTTATCTCTTGATAATCATCCAGCCTGATCTCCTAGATAACAGGCCATATATAAATGGTGCCATTTTTTGTTGTTGCAATGCATGAACCACGCGACGTAGTGGGACCGGAATAGGGGATAGTGAAAAGCACACGTGTATCACAGTTTTGTACCTCACCGATGATAAGTTATTAACTCTGAAAGTATTTCTTATGTGATTGGTATGCTTTCTAGAAAACAACATTATATGATTCTATACTCGGGATCTATAAAGAGTGCATTTGGAGAGAATTAAGAAATAAATTAAACAACTACCATGACTACAGATTGTGGACAAAAGTACTCGTCACACTCACTGTTTTTGCAAAATTATTCCTGGAAAACTTTTGAATCTACAATTATGAAAATAGTACCAAATAATAGCAAATTGGTTTTCGTAATAAACATAATTACAGTAGTTTACTGTCGTCTATTGTTTTCTTATACCAACCGTTTTAGCACAAAGTAAAAAAAAAATCATGCCATTTTTTCGATGATGTTAACGTTAGCGTCACTGGAAAAATAGTACTCACTTTGAACGCGCGTTAGATAGTTTAGAACCACAAGAGTAATCATTTTGATATTTAATTGTATATTGTTATTTTCTATTTGCTATTCTGTGAAATTGCACCCATGCATTAACTATTTTTTTACCAAAAAAAATCTTGAAATACACTGTTTTTACAGCGACGTCATGGAGTGACGAATACTTTTGTCCACCATATGTAGGCTATATGCACGCACTGTTGAACCAAGCTGCTTTCAAACATGCTTTTGAACTAGGTGTATAAATGATTAGCGGTTAGCGAATTTTTATGGTTGATCTTACCGAATAGCGGAATGAGAGGTGCTAGTGATTAGCGAATTTCGGCCTAATATAAAATATATAATGATTAACGATTTTGGGCCAAACAATTACCGACGCGTTTAACAGTTAGCGAATAGTTTAACCCATTAAAGGGGTAAAGCCTAGCAGCCTTTTTATTGGACATTGGCAAACTGTGCAAAACCATATCTGACGCCGCAAAATGCGGCGTCTGATCAGGTTCTCCACTGTTTGCTTACAGAAGTTTCTTTTAAAAATGAATAAAAATGAAAAGTACCACCAAACAACCCTTAAAACGGAAATGGACTGGTCCAATTGATAGAAGTGGGAAATTCCATTCGGCTTAAAAGAGTCAAACATATTTTATTGCCAAATATGATACAGCAATGGGGTTGGGTCACAAGTTCTCACAACATTAGTTACGACCCTTGCCCTAGTTAGCGAATTCGATGGAAAAAAGTTATTCCACTTCGCTTTTTACAGAAAACTGTTACTGATTACATGTACCGATTTTGGGGGCCATTTTTACCGAGTACTGATTTTGGCCTTAACTTTACTGATTACTGATTTTTTGCCAAATTTTACTGATTAGCGATTTCTGGACATACATTTAACTGACTAGCGATTTTCGAGTCTAAATTTTACAGATTAGCGGTTTTTGGGTGTTACTAATTAGCGATTTCAGAGGTATCCCATTGAGACCCTCATAGCTATGGTCTTGTCATGTCAGGACAATCAGTTCACCTAACCACAATTCTTTTCCTTGGCAAGCTTGAGCAAGTGCTTCGTGCACATACTTTCGCTTGCATTACTGACAACAACCCTTCGGCAGGAGAATGACCGTAGAAATTATTTCACGAAACTTTGGGGCCGGGCCGGGATTGAACTAGTAACCCCTGGGTCTGCAGTCAAATACGCACCTATATAGTCAGACACGTTATCGACTGCGCTACGCCGCCCGGTGTCACTGTCTTGTGTCCCTGAAAATTCGTGGTCACCGCCTACACGGTGTGGTATTGCCGGGGGGGTATTGCCTTTAACGGTGCCTTTTAAAATATTTTTCTTAGACCCATCCATTTTATGGAGTAAGATGTGAGAATATGCGTGCGCTGTGTGAATAAACATATAAGCAATGCTATTATCCAATAGCAAAAAAAGGATAATAAAATAAATAACAGCTTGTAGTGTTTTTTTCCCTGAGCACCCCGGCTTTCGCTGCCATACAAACAGGCGGTGACGACCTTGTCTGTATTGTACCAGGATGCTGGTTGTCGTAGATAGAAAGCCCTATTTTATGGGGTCCTATTTTATTTTGTTCTGGTGAAATTTTAGGAGCACAGCGCAGTGTTAGAGTGCCTGACTCGAAACCGAGAGGGTTGCGGGTTCGAACGTCACCCGCGTCACTGCCTTGTGTCCATGAGCAGGATCCATTAACTAATCCTTGCTTAGTTCTGGGTCAACCCAGGAAGATCCGTCCCGACATAACTGAAAAATTTGTGTACTGACTGAGACATTTAGATTCAAATCAAACAAATTGTGGCTTGAAGGGGTGCCCCGTTAGTGACTGGCGGAAAATACAACAATGTCAGCATGCATGTCCCATGGAAACGGATGTAAACAAAACAGCCGATGGTTTTTAAAACGTTTTTTTTTTGCATAAAAGAGACACATCGTCGCATGTGCATTAGCCTTTCAACCATTTCTTTAATGGAACTATAACATCTTGATCTAGAACTGATGATGGGGTGAAAACCGTGTTTTTTCTAAAGTGAAATAAACGAAAGAAGCGGGTCACAAGAAACCTAAACTTACTGATTTAGTCCTAACATAGGACGATCTGTCTTCCAACTCGAACAACATCTTTACGGCGCAATATAGCATATACTGACATTTTCGGGATTTGATCTAGATTGTTTTTCTGCAAGAAAGTTTGTTTTTCCATATTCGCTATACATGCCAGTTACAATTTATAGTTTACAAAGCTCAAGCTGTCGGTTTCGTCGAAGCGTCACTGTGACTGTGATTCGCCGCCATATTGGAGGCTGTTGTTGGAGCATTTGCATGTGAAAATGTCTTAATGTCAGCTTTACCAGTCTGTTAAGTCGTCATTAGTTAAGTTGACATTTAAATTGTTTTATGCAACACAAAAATAATGCCAACTTAACTAATGGACTGGTAAAAGTTTAATGACAGCTTAAACCTTAATGATAGCTTAACTTTAATGATGGTTTATGCAACATGGCCATGGTCTATAATATGCTCCCAAAATGGCCATTTATAAGCGTTATGCAGTCTCATTTTAAAATCAAATCATTTAAAGTCCAAATAATTCAGGTTTTCTATTTAAATATTGATGCAGAACTGTTTGCTTCTTACAAAGAAACTTATCTTCTACATTTTGCAATTTGAATTAAAGAAATTGGTCAAAAATTGTTGATTTTCTCCTCAGATTCCTAAAGATAGTGTTTTTGATAAAAACTGCAAGAATGACACTTATACACTGTACTATACCTTTGATTATATAAGAAATGTGTTTATTTAAGTAAAATTAATTTCCATTATATCATTAAAGACTATAGTTTCAAAAAAATACAGTTTGCACCCCAGGCTCGTCCAATGCTTCGCACCATAGAGCATTTCTGTCAGGAACAAAAAAGTAAATTTTTGTAGTATCTGTAACCGTGACAATTCATGAAGCGAAATCTTGAAGGTTTTCAATCTCAGAATAACTTCCCTTTAATATTTTATGTCATTCAACATAAATATCAGATAGACAAAGTTTCATTGTCATGACAATTGGAATCTATCAGAAATTAGCATCAGAAAAAGTTACAGACACTACATGGAACATTGGATCAGATTTAAGTGCATTTTGACAAAGAATAATTTTTTGATAGTTGACCTTTTGGACTTCTGTAACCACTTTGATATCTTTAAGTATGGTTTACTGTATTCATAAAATGGTTTTAAGCATTGAGATATACTTCTGGTAAAAGTGAAGAGATCCAATCTGATAGAGCACAATTTATGACAAATTCAGCCAATGGTTGGCGTAAAGATATGCTTATAATTTGCATCTTTAAGTGTTTATTGTCTTTGTTAGGCCTCTCATAATGCTAACCAGTTTCTCCCATTGTTGTTCAGAGAAAAAGAACTGCAAATACTTATATTTTTGCTCTTATCTTGCATTTTATATCTTCGGTGTAGTGTCCGTAACCTATAAACAGGCAGAAGTAAAAGTATAAAAAAAAATTATATGAAGGAATATTTTCAAAAACAAAGACTCGTTTTAGGCAAGATCTGTAAAAAACTATGTAGAAAATGATAATTTATTTTCGCATCGTTTTATTTTTCGGCTAGTGAGACACTCATCAGCACCAATACTGTGTTTTAGCCGTATATAAGTCACTTTCATCAATATTTCAATACAAATACTTATATTCAACTTGATTAATGCACTGTGTACATAACATACTCAAATTTCCATCATTGCAATGAAGATCCAGATCAGGATTGATACTGCTTTTCACTATCCATGAATCCATAGTACTGTAATATTGAAATTACACTACTAGACTGGCTTGAAATAAGAACATTTCCAGAGGTTGTAAAACTTTTCATTCTCAACTCAGCTGAGCATGAAATTTATCCTGCTCATAAATGTTAAAATGCCAACAATTGTTGACATTTTAACATTTATTAGCATGATAAATATAACATCTGAAAGACTTAAAGCAAGACACTTCTTCATTTGTCGGTATTTTAGTTTTTTTATGAGCAGTTGAAATTTCGTGCTCAGTTGAGTTGAGCACGTAAAAAGTTTTATAACCTCAGGGGCAGGATTGACACTGCTTTTCACTATCCATGGGTACATAGTACCGTAATATTGAAATAATACTACTAGACTTGCTGGAAATAATTACTGGCTTATAAGATTACATGTACAGTAAAACCTGTCTTTAGCGGCCACTCAAAAATATACAAAACCAAGGTCTTAATGGAAAATGGTAGCTTAATGGAGGTCGAAAGTATTGCAGAAAGCTTGCCTTGGAGCATTCTTCTATACTTTTGAGCCTCATGGTGACAAAACCTGTCTTTGGGGGTTTGCGAACAACAAAGTGGCAGACCAGCATGCGCATTCACGCAGTCTGATCAGCTCTTTTGTTATTCGCTTATTGGAAAGTATCATATGGAGACTCGCTACAAGCAAAAAATTCATTCTTCTAGCTGGTCTCTGTGGCTGAGCAGGCTGGTTTGAATCTTACTTTTTGGGAAACCCTGAAGACTGGTTTTCTTGGGACGAGGCCCAAATGATAATCTGTAGTGAAAACCAATTTTTGGTGTTCTTTTGAGTGGCCACTTAAGACCGGTTTTACTGTATGTGCACTTATTATGTAGTTTGCAGTAAGTATCTAAAATGAAAAATTGTCCCTCTTCATCTTAAGCCTTTATGTTGTCCTTTTGTTGGAGTCTGATAGCTCTAGTTTTACTTTCTTTTCTTGAACAATCACTTTATAATGCTTAACATTTTAACATGGGTCTGGACGCAATATAGCTCGTTTCTTCCCTCATCTTTGCATGCTGGGTAATTTTTCATGATTGTTTGTTGTCGACACATTTTCGTTAACATTATTTTTTGAAAATTTTCTTTCCGGAATAACATCAGAGTGACAAATGGCTTGGATCCAGATCAGGCCAGACATTCTGTCGGTTCTGATCTTGGTTAAAATTATTTGCAAAGATTATCAGCAGATGACCAAATTTGACGCTGGCAGGCAAAGCGTTAAGACAGTCCTAAAGCTCATAATTATGATGGGCCCCTAAACGAACTGCACTGAATCGAATTTCTGCATTCCTTAACTGGCATTTTATAATGTCAATTATTATATACAGATTTGCATAGAACACAGTTTGCAGGGGTATGGAAATAGTAAAATTTTGTACTTGCCCTCGGACAAGTAAATGGCCATAATCTACAAGTTTGTTCAAAGAAAATTTTTATTTGTCCGAAAGAACATATTTAGCTTTTACATTACTGCACTGAAAAATATAAACTCCCATCAAAATCAGTATGAAACCAGATGTAAACTCTTGTGTAAACAGTGTAGATCCAGATCAGCTGGCTTCAGAAGAAGCCAGCTGATCAGGATCCACACTGTTTTCCATACAACATGTGAGTTTGTAATAATTGATAAAGATATGAAATACCGAATTGTATTGGGCTTTATACTTGTTCAGGGTCAAGTACGTTTAAATACAAATTTCTAACTTGTTCTGAATGAAATGGTAAGTCAGGTATGGTTTTTCCACACCCCTGCTCAGTTTGCGTGACTGGCAGAATTGAAATATTTACATAGAAAATATCAGGAAATGACCAATGAATTTTACACAGAAATTATATAGGAAAATGACCAAGGAATTGAGTCAAGATGTAGATAATTGCATTTTCTTTTAATTTCTTTTTTAAATTGTTCTTTTTTGACACAATTTATACCAAGAATGAACATAGCAATATAAAGTGACTACAATGTATCTTATCAGAGCAACAGATAAAGGTTGTTTTATTGTTTTTATGAATTATTTTTACAGAAAAACAAATTGAAATTAAAAAACCACCGTATAAAAAGGAATTGCAAAAGGAAAAAACTAATTATGAGCAATCATTTGATTGTTTTGATGACCCAAGTCCGATGGCGCTAGTGTTTTTGGATGGGCTCCTGATGGTTAACAAACTTGTGAATGCTAGAGGAGCCCTTAGTTTTAATATTTTTCCTTGTTTTGTGGTCGACATTTGAGAAATGAAACTGGAAACAATGGTTAACGGATACTACTAAAATGCAGACCAGTACAGGAATCAAATTCTAAACTCCCCAATAGTGCTATGGGATTTGACTTAATTCCGGTACCATTTCATGCTTAAGTAGTAACCGCTGATCAAATTTGCCGCTTTCGCTTTCAAAAATGTTGACTGCTAAATGTGGGCACATTCAGAAAAAAGTTCAAACTACAAGCTCCGAAAGCATTCTTGGGTTTGTTACACGTCAGGAAATAACAGTAAAAACTATTGTTAGTAAAATCCTTGCTGATCTGATTTCCAAAGCCATAGATGAATCAGAAAAGTCGGTGGCAAAAGCCAAGCATTGAGGAGTTTCATTTTCTGAAAAACAGCTGTTGGGATGGAAAGCTGAATGGTTAGAAAAAACTAAAACTATTAGAAATCCTGAAAAAACTATTTGCGAAAAAATTCTTGTTGTGAAAACCAATTGATCCAAATCCTTATCTGTTGCTCTGTGTTATCTGTGATCACTGTGTTTTCTTTATTGTCTATTTATGTTCTTATTTGCATGCTAAGTGGTTTGATGTTGTAGCATGGTGTTCTTTTCTGTTTGGTTTCAGTTGCAAGAGTTAGTGTAGCTTCCCCTTCTGTTCCACGACCTTCTAATACATTAACCCATGCTCCTACTCTACTACAAAGACTTACAGAACCTCTTAAACCTAAAAAGAGCAATGCAACTTCACTTTGTCCCGTAGGTGGAGCTGTACAGCAAAGTGTGACGCTGGGAGGTGGAGTGGAGTCTCCACAGAGTCTTCAACAGCTACAGACAACCCAGCCAACATACTCCATTGCAGGCTCAATACCTGCACAGGGACACATACCTATCTGTAAACCAGCTGCCACTTCCACTCCATTAGGAAAACCAGTAAAAGTTGTAATGAAACGTGCAGGAAAAGGTAAAAAGCAGGCTAATATTCTTCCCAGACCAGATCAGAATCAGCCTGGACCTTTTCCAACAATTGTGCCAAAAAATCTCTCCAATACGCAGTACACAACCCAGGATCTTGTGTATTCCACTGTTGATCCACAGACTAATGCTGAAACCAAAGTTATGGTAAAGACACTGTTAGCAAAGAAACTTCGCCAAGGAAATGTGATAATTACGCAGCCAGGTGTGATGAATGTTAATGAATTAAACACAAGTCAATATCAAGGTGAAAATCAAGTTCAATTGCAATATCAGACTGCATACTCACAGCCAGTGCCACAAACTGCTTACATTCAGTACAATAGTCCTACACAAAGTGGTGTACAGACCATTGTTCAACCTAATCAAACTTCACAATTACAGACTTTTGTTGTGCAACCACAAGTATTTGTTCAAAGTCATCCTCAAACATCTAGTCTTCAGCAACAGTTCATCCAACAGCCCATCATTCAACAACAGCCAGTGGTTGCCCAGCAACAAATCATCACCCAGCAGCAACCAATCATTGCCCAGCAACAAACCATGTTTACTCAACAACCATATGTAGCCCAGCAACAAGTCATCTCTCCACAAGTTATCACCCAGCCGCAGTATGTCACCACTTATCAACCACAAATTGCTGCTGCATTCCCCCAGTCATCTGTCTCCTCATCAATATCAGATCAAAGCCAAGGTGCTGTAAGTACTAGTCAAAGTGATGTACATTCCTCCCGACCATCTTCTCAAAATGACATTATATCTAGTGGATCTCATTTAATTTCCTCAAACACACAAACTCCTGCAGATCTAGAAGTTTGTGGGGAAATTGAGAAAGCAAAGGATATAATTGAAGGTGGTGAAGAGGCTAAGATTGAAAAAGTAGAGATCAAAACTGATAATGGTCATAATGAAAGTTGTATTAAAAATGAAGTGTCAGATATACCGTCCAGTAGTGATATGCACTGTGAATCATTAAATATTGATAAATCAAACCAAATGGAAACTAATATTGAACTTGAACCAAAAGTGGAAATAGAGACAAAGTCTGAAAAAGCAGAAACAGGAACTGAATCAAATTTCCAAAGTGAATTAGATGTGTCCACTGCTGAGTCAGAATTAGAATCAGCAGTAGGTTCAATCTTAGAAGATGAAAATAATCAGTTTGAAAATAGTGAACCAATGACCCAGGAAGCTGTCTTTCAAAATGCAAACAAGGAATCTGAAATCATGGAAGTTGAAGATGAAGAACCAGTAATGATTGAAAATGATGGAAATGAATTAATGTTTGAAGCTTGTTATTCTGGTAATAATGAGGAAAATAATTATGAAGCTGATAACCAAGAGAAAGATTTAATTGAAGCAGCAGCAGCAATAGAGCAGCTAGAGCAAAGTGAAAGTGAACAAATTGGGAATACTACTGAAAGTGAAATGAATGTTTCTGTAACCCAGCAAACTGAGATTAGTGAACCCATTGCAGAAGAACAGCAGTATTTTGAAATGGAAACCGAAAGGGTTCAGGTCAATGGGGATATTGCAAAAGAAAGTAAGCATAATGATATTACTTCATGTGTAACAAAAATTAGGTCAGATATTGTGGTTCCAAGTGTAGCTGAAAATGGGTTGTATGAACAAGATTTTGAAGCTAGAATGGCTGTTGAGAACCTTTTAAAGGATGTTGAGTTTCATGTAAATGGAGATGATGCATGTTCAGAGGAAAATATAAATGTGTTTTCTTGTCAGCAGCAGAGTAATCCAGGATCAGTACAGACAGTCAATTCTGCTGCTGATGATAATATTGAAAACGGGAATGACGATAGTCAGGATAATGTCATTACTAGTGTTGACAAATCAAATGAATCTCAATCTAATAGTCTAAGTTCAAATCATAATGGAACTGAAGAAACAAAATCTATAAAATCTCAGAAAACCATAAATCATATCACAGAAAATGGAATTGATAGTGAACACAAACCTCTCATGAATGGACATATCAGTTCTCCAGAATATCAGTCAGATTTAGTGCCTTCTCCTACTGAGGAAACTAAATTGACAAACTGCATTAATACCGAAAAAGATATAAGTAAAACAATTGACAAAGTTTCAAAACTGAATGGTGTTGTGAATCATAAAATCTCTAAGAATCAAGTGCTAGAGGTGAACACTGTTACTACTAGTTATAGTAATGATACTAAGATGGAAGTGGAAAGTCCTGGTATAGACAGTAAAATTGACAAAGCTCAGGGGGATATTCTTGCACAAAGTATTCTGGTGAATGATATTCAGGCAAGTGATGCTGATATTCCCGATCCAGAACCAACAATTATTCCGGTTGTGAAACAATTTGTTCCTAATCAAATCATAGGCAATATTATGACTGTGAATTGTGTTCAAATCAATAACAATGCGATGTCCGTGCCAGTAGGGGTATCAAACTGTATAGCATTTACAAACAATCCATTGATTGCCTCTAAAGTTCAGTTGTCGAACCCAGTGAGTGTTTATAGTTCTCAAAAAATTTCCACATCAGACGGTGCATTAATTTATAACAGTTCTCCATCATCTAGTGTTAATTCAGACCTTAAAGTGATTGTCACTAGCAAACATTCCAGCTCATCAAGTAAGGGATCTAAGGACAAAAGTCTTACAAGTCCTGGTGCTAGGCCAAAGTCAGGAGATGGTAAAAAGTCAAAGTCGGCGGCCAAAAAGCGAAGTCGGAGTAAGTCTGGTGGGAACAGTGATTCTAGGCCTTCATCAACAGCATCATCATCATCATCAACTCCAGCTCCTCCAGAATTCATGTGTGAATGGTCTCAATGTAGGCGGTAAGTTTGTTTTATCTTTATGATATGGGCCTTGATGCGACAAAACCTGTCTTCGGGGTTACTGACATCAGTCTCCTCAGCTACAGAGACTAGCTAGAAAATTAAAATTTCACCTGTAGCAAGTTTTGATATGATTTTTATTCCAAAAAGCCAATAACAAAGGTGCTGATCAGTCGGCGTGGATACGCATGCTCGTCTGTGCCTTTGTTGTTCGCTAATCCCAAAGACAGGTTTTCTCGTGTCGGGGCCCATATGGTCTTTTTCTCAAGAGTTAAGGCTCAAACAAGCCATTTACAGTAACAAAGACTAGCTAGAATATTGAAATTTGTGTATGTAGCAATTCACTATCTCATTCTTATTAATGATAAGTGGCTACTTTGGTAACCAAACAGTGAAAACCAAGATGAAATGCTGGGTCTGCACTGTTTGCTAAAATAAAAACAATCTTCACGTTTAGAAATATATCGTTTTATGGAAGTTTAACTTTATTTTGACAAACAACCCCTTAAAATACAAAATGGACAATTCCATACTTCTTGTATCAATATGTATGAGATATTCCATCAGAATGAAAAGGGTTAATAAAGTGACAATAAAAAGGTGCTGATAAGACTGCACAAATGCACAGCCTGGCCATTACCTTTTGTGTTTGCATACATAACAACCTAATTAGAATTTCCCTGGATAAAGGCCATATCAGAGAATCCATAAAAGCCCATGAGAAAAGGCTTTTTTTTTTTAAAAAAAAAAGTGTGAAAGAATAGCACTATTGCTTTCTTATTTGGTGAAAAGTAGAATCCAGCTTGCTATCCGAGATTTTTAACCTTCTGTTAATGCAACATCATCAAGACTTCTAATTGTGGCCCTTCACCGAAAGGGAGGCGGACATATTTTTTTTTGGTGTAGATGACTAGATCCTGTTGGTGTTAGCATAAGACTACACAGATATCTCACCCCCTTCCCACCCCGATACACACACACCATATAAAAAAGATACTTATATTGGTGACCAGTGAAGGCTCATCTGTGCATGCTCACTAGAACCTTCACTACTGCAGTTACACAGTAAGAATTAGATTATTATACAGACCAAATACATGACATCTTGTCTCACTGTATAGCTGCATACACCATGATACATACTCATATTTAAGGAATGACTGAAAATAAAAAAAATCTACAATAATCATGGTATAAAACAAGTTTTTACTGTTAAAGATTGGAAAACCATGTATGACCACTTCACATGGCCCAAATCATCAGATGAACTTCCCGTTGGTCATCCACAACAAGGACCCTGGAATGTAACCCAGTTTTCTGTTACAGGTGTTTTGATAGTGCCAAGAGTGTGTTCTGTCATGTCTGTGCAGTTCATCTGAAGACTGAGTTTGATGGTCTCTGTAAGTGGGAAGGCTGTGAATCTCTTGTTAGAAAAAGATGGTCTCTCTTCACTCACATACAGGTAAGCATTCAGTCAGTCTTCCATCCAGTGAACATAGGTTTAGATGAACAAAAATTTTCGCTAACATTGTAAATATTTTCTTGCCCATCAGTTTTAACATATGTTTTGGGTGCTCAAAAGATCCGTTTCGTTGAGACTCATATGTTGTGGTTACTCAAAAGATCCGTCTCGTTGAGACGGTTCTTTTGAGTAACCACAACATATGTTTTGGTTGAGAAATAAGAAAATTATTTTTTTGATACACACTCGTATAAACTAAAGGCTGGACAGACTGGCCAGAACAGGGAAATTCCAGATCAGACTGTTCCTATAATGACACTTTAAGAGCAGTTACGGTTTTGGAAGATAAAATGCTTTCTTGTCAAAAAGCAGTTTCTCCCAAATTATGGGATCCTTGAGCATTCTGATCAGGATTTACTATTGTTTGTCATATCATAAGGTAGTCAAATGGAATTGTTCAGATTAAGCACAATAGATGTATCATAAGTGGACAGTATCCGAATAAATAGAGTGAATGCTTCAATGTTGAACTTTGGCCAGCACATTGGATTTTGGTACTTGATACAGAATCGTCTGAGCCTTAACTGGTCGCCTATACCTTAATAAAGGCTCAGACGAGTCATTTTTTCTTTTTTTTCTTTTGCACAGTCTTAATGGTGCCTTCACGTATCTCATTCATAATGTACATATCCTCTGCTTAGTACTGGTCCAACCCAGGAAGACCCGTCCCGACATGACTGAAAAATTGTTGACTGGGATGTAAAGTGTAAAGAATCAAAACTAACAAAATGGGCAATGTACAGAAGTAGATGAGGGCTCGGACCATAAAATGGGTCTTTCACATAGAGCCAGTTATGCAAAAATTTTCAGTGCAAAATTGTGATTATTTTCTCATCCATCAGTTTAAACATGTGTTTTGGGTGCTCAAAAGAACCCTCTCATTCAGACGGTTCTTTTAAGTACCCACAGCATACGTTTTGGTTGAGAAATAAGAAAATTATTTTCAGTTACGCACTCTTATCTGGAGGCCTGCTTCCAGTCTGACTGGATAGCTACACATAGATGTTTATAAAGTGACTTAATACAAGAAATGCTCTTTTACCATGGGCTGGCCTTAGTTATGACTATATTTTCAGGACCATCATTGTACAGACCAGTCATTGCGAGCATCATCACAGCGTAGATTTCAAGCCTTTCAGTCGGGTCAGCCAGTCAAACATCCAGCCGTTCCTGCCATGGTCTACCCAGCTGATGCTGCTGTACAAGCCATAAGAAGATTCATTCCAAAACCACCATATCCTGAGTTCTTAGTAAGTATGGGATAATGCAGGCTTTTAGTTAAGAGTGCATACCAAAAAATTAATTTCTTATTTCTCAACCAAAACATATGTTGTGGGTACTCAAAAGAACCGTCTCAATGAGACGGTTCTTTGAGTACCAAAAACATATTCAAACTGATGGATTAGAAAATATTCAAAATTTTACGCTCAAATTTTTTTTTATCTAAACCTAGGGATAATGTGAGCCTCATTGTGAAAAAATCTGATTTTGTTGCAAGTGAATAACAAAAGTGTGGGTGTTAGGGTGGTGCGCTCTCTGCTGCAGCTTTCAGAGAGATGGCCCTGTCATATTTGGCCTGTTGGCAGGATGAAACTTGCTTCACTTTGGTTGGGGGTCAGGGCCTTATAGTCGATCCCATTCTTTCTTTGTTCCTCTCTCTGGGAGGCATCCCAACATGACCAGGCCCCCTAGTGGAACCTTTAAAACCTTTAGAAACCTTTAATTTGGTTGCAATCCTTTAAAACCTTTAATTTGGCTGAAAAACCTTTAATAATCTTTATTTTGATTAATAAACCTTTAACTTTTTCAAGATCACTTTGAGCATAAGAAATAAGACCATACATATGTTGACAAGTATGTCATCCTCAGACCATTGTGTCTATTCCTACCTCTTGCACCAGGATGACTCTTATAGTCAATTTTTCAAAGGCTTCAGATAAGGCAGCAATAAAAAAGAGTGAGGTAAAGTAAATATAAATGCTTTTGGGTTGATTTCTTGCTTTACATCCGTGCTAAACAGCCGAGGTAATGTAGGAATGACTAGTTGATCCTAACCATCCTTTTCCTAGGCTGGCTTAACCCAAATCCTTTCACTAGTGCTCAGTGCTCATCGTTCACTAGTAACTGACAACTAGTAAAGAATGTGATAGATCTGGGAATAGAACCCGCAACCCCCCCCCCCCCCCCCCCCCCCAGACAGTAGGTTTGACATGCTACCAACTGCAATAACTGCCCCAACAAATAATAATGAATAGCGTCTTGTGGGGTTTTCGACTTTTGAATAATGTCCTGATTTTCTAATGTCATTATTGAAGGTTGTCAAATCTAAACATTGTTATCTACACCCCAAGACTAACCCAATATGCATATCTAAATTTTATATACAATAAATGGGAGCAATATCCTTATTTATAGAAGGTAAGATTGTCTTTACAAAATGACCAGAGATGGCTTCTCCTGCTTTCTTGGTTTTCAAAATTTTTCGGGGGAGCCCCCCCCCCCCCCCCCCCCCCCCCCCCCCCCCCCCCCCCCCCCCCCCCCGACCCCTTTCTAGACTAGATAATATGTGATTTATTTTTCGATCCAACACTGCTCAACACAAGCCTTTAGTACAAAATGAGGCTTTCAACTAGGGAGTAAACAACAAAAGTGGATTTCTATTGATTTGTGATAAATTGGCTATAATTTTATTGGCTAAGGATTTGCTTCACCCATTTCATACCATCATCGATCATAACATGGATTCAAAGATCAAGATCCGATAATAATACTAGAAATTTGATGTTAATTTGCTCTTTATTTTTGTTAGAATTTCAATGAAACAACCTTTATTTTGCCTAAAATAGCCTTTATAAAAAACCTTTAATTTCATGAGTGTCTGCTAGGGGGCCTGCATGATTGAAATATTGTTGACTGGGACGTTAAGCCTTAATTTGAATAAAAAAAGAATAAAGTGCAGATCAGCCTGCTTATCTGTGCAGTCTGATCTGCACCTTTATTATTTGCTAATAATAATAACTAAACTTGCTACAAGCAAAATTTCAATGCATGTATTATGGGAACTGTGCAGCATTACCTAGTCACAATCCTCGAAGATTTTCTTGCAGTAATGCCCGTAAATGGTTGTTGTACTGCTATTGGTAAATAATGTCCACATTTGTGATATTGGAGGATACAAGCTTGCACACCAAATGGATGATGTTTATACTGGAAACCTGTTAACAAGTACTTTGGCAAACAGTGTAGACCTTGATGAATGCCACAAAATGCTGCATTACATCAGGGTCTATACTGTTTGCTAAGATTTAAACAATCTTCAGGGACAGAAATAAGTTGTGATTTGAAAATTCTGAACTCTGACCCCTAAAAAAATGTGTTTAAACTAAAATATATATTACTAGAAAAGAGCCCACGCAAGCGCGGAAATATTTCATGATTGTCAATTTACCTTTATTTTGCATTTAAAAAAGCTGAAACTTGTATCCCCCTTTCATGTGTGTTAATTTTTCACAGCTTTATGAAATCTGAAACTTGTATTGGCGATTCTAGTCGCCGAAATGACCATGGGCCCAAATAGGTATGGGCCGAAATGACCCGAAACCGGCGAGTTTTAATTTTTTTTACAAAAGCTGATACTTGTAAACATGATTATGCTTATATCTTCTCATCTTGAAAATCACTAAAAATCTTCAGCGAGGTGACTTTTACTATATTTGTTTTCCTCCAAACAATGCCAAAAATGGCTCAAATCCAGGTTCTTATTTCTGAACAATGCACTTTTTTAAACAGATTTTATTGATAGCGTCATTGCCTACTGCGTCAAGTGGTACGACCAAGCCTATCAATGTAAGCTGTTTAGCAACCTTGAAACTTAGGATTATTGAGCGTGAGTCAGAGAAAGGTGTCTTGAACTTTCATAACTCTAGTTGCCATCAATGGTAGTAATTAACTATTTTATAGAAGTTCTGTTTGTTTTGTTACTGTTTTGTGAGTCCCCCCCCCCCCCAAAAGTCTGTACTTGTTTAAAGCTAGTGTCAATTTAAGTTTATACTAAGGTCTGCTGATTATTATAGTTTAGTGTTGTGTTGGTTACTGGTACTGTCCAAAAATAGGGACAATGTCGGAAAAATTAGTCTGCAATTTTTTAAGTGGTAGCTGCCCAAACCAATAAATGAGTGGTTTTCACACTCAAAATGCAAAGAAATACAATATTTAAGGAAATTTTTGTATACCAAATTATCTTCTTCAAAGGCAAACCTGGAAATGTCGTTACTTTTCGTGGTTAAAAAACAAACTTTTTCTCCTTATTTTTCTTCCAACTTCTGATTGGGAATTTTACTGTGCCAATTGGGAAAAAGGAGGTGTTTCGCCTTTGGGAGTGGGGCCGAATTTCGCCCCCCAAAATGGCCTGAAAAGGAACACTGATGCCGAAATGGTTTGGATTGATTGGTGTTTTACGTCCCGGTAAACAATTTTTCAGTCATGTTGAGACGGAGCCACTTCTTCCTGGGTATTATTAGTACTTTGGGAAGGTGAAAGTGCCTTTCTCAAGGACACTACACAGCGGTCGTGGGGTTCGAACTCGGGGCCTCTAGGTCCCGAGTCCGACGCTCTACCACTGAGCCACCGCGCCTCCATATGCCGAAATACACTTCCCTTTTTACGACCATTATAGGCGAAACGGAGCGGTCTGGGGCGAAGTATTTCGCCGATTTGCCCTCAAACTGGAACCCTGCTTGTACCTGAAAGCTAACATATAAAATTTGGGTTTGATTGGCCCATCAATTTCCGAGAAAAGCCAGTTTTAATTTTCATATACGTAAATGACCTTTAGCCAAGGTCAAGAAATGACCTCGGCCTTCAATACTCACAATTCTTCATTATTTCAGTTGGTTTCAGGTCAGAGGCTGAAATATTTGTGAAAAAATCAACAGCTTTCACTTTTTCCTGTAGAAAAGCCTAAGTTAACAAATTTGACCTTGTTGTAAAATTGGTCAAGGTCAACCGTAGGTCATCATTTGAACAAAGTATGATGGGCAGAGTCACCACTGCTACATACCAAGTTTCGTGGAAATTGGTTCACCGGTTCCGGGGAAGAAGATTTTTGAAGGGTTTTTACCATATATGGGCGTGGCGGCCATCTTGGTCATGTGACCCAGATGCAACAAACAAACTTTCGTTCCCCCTACCCAAAGAGGCTCAACATAAAATTTGTCTTTGATTGGTCAAATGGTTTCCGAGAAGAAGATGTTTGAAATTGTTGACGACAACGGACCATGGGCATCCTACCTATAAGCTGACATATGCTGCTAAGGTGAGCTAAAAACAAATTCAACCTCAAGCCCTCACCAGTAGCTTGCACCTGACCGTTCTAAGGTGGTGATTTTGGTGTAGTTCTTACTTCGTTATTTGCATACCTGTCAACTTTTTGAAATCTTAAAGAGTGAGATTGCGCGCGACGCCCTTAAAATGGTTATTTTCTGCTCGCATTTACCGCGCGGACCAATTTTACCAAATTTTTTAGGAGTGAGATTTATTTTTTTCTAAGAACCAAAAAGGGATTATTGGGCCGAAATGACCATGGGCCGAAATGACCGGGAACCGACGATTTTTTTTTATTTTCTTTTTACAAAAGCTGATACTTGTAAATGCGGTTATGTTTATTTCTTCTTGTCAAGAAAATCACAGAAAAACTTCAGCGAGGCGCCTTTTACTAATAATATTTGATAGCGTCATTGCCTACCGTGATATAAGTGGTACGACCAAGCCAATCGATGTAAACAGTACATTATGCGCAGCGACCTTGACACTTAGGATTATTAAGCGCGTGTCGAAGAAAGGTGTGATGATTACCGCGACTAATAATCAGTTTTGATAAGGGATTATTTAAAATTACAGCCATATCTTTTTATCCCCCGACCCGAAAAGGATCGGGGGATATAGCGATCAGCCTGGCGTCCGTCCGTCTGTCCGTCTGTCCGTCCGTCTGTCCGTCCGTAGACAAAAGCTTGTGCGCTCAATAACTTTTATACCCTTTGAGATATTTTGATAATATTTGGTAGGCATGTATATCGGGTCAAGACGGTGTGTCGCGTGCAAGAATGGTTGCTCTCCCTTGCTGGCCTTTTGAGTTATCTCTCTTGAATGAACTTTATAAGGGGAAGCTTGTGCGCTCAATAACTTTTATACCCTTTGAGATATTTTGATAATATTTGGTAGGCATGTATATCGGGTCAAGACGGTGTGTCGCATGCAAGAATGGTTGCTCTCCCTTGCTGGCCTTTTGAGTTATCTCTCTTGAATGAACTTTATAAGGGGAAGCTTGTGCGCTCAATAACTTTCATACCCTTTGAGATATTTTGATAATATTTGGTAGGCATGTATATCGGGTCAAGACGGTGTGTTGCGTGCAAGAATGGTTACTCTCCTTTAATGGACTTTTGAGCTATCTCCCTTGAGTGAAATTTAAATTTTATAGGGGGAAGCATGTGCACTTTATAACTTTAATACCCTTTGAGATATTTTGATAATATTTGGCATGCATGTATATCAGGTGAAGACGGTGTGTTGCGTGCAAGAATGGTTGCTCTCCTTTAATGTTTTTTGAGTTATCTCCCTTGAATGAACTTTATAGGGGGAAGCTTGTGCGCTCAATAACTTTAATATCCTTTGAGATATTTTGATAATATATGGTATATATGTATAATAGGTCAAGGGGGTGTCTTGCATTCAAGAATTGTTGTTCTCCCTTGCTGGACTTATAAGTTATCTCCCTTGAATGAACTTTATAGGAGGAAGCTTGTGAATTTAAAGGTAAAAATGAAGTCTCTACAGTCAGCCTTCCACTTTTTTTCGCAGTGACACTCAGTATTATCACATCAAATATATATACTAGGTTGGCTGCTTGTAACTGCATATCAATTACTTTTTGGTCGGGGGATTTGCCATCTCCTCTGATGGCTATTTTTTTCTTTGGCGAGTTTGGCGGCGTTTTCCCCATTGTTGTTTATAATATGGCCGACTTGACACAGCATAATACACATATACATATGACATATACACAAAAATTCGGAACGCTTCGGTCATCTCCATTCAGTTTGTATTGGAAACCCAATCGATCTAAAAATAGTGACGCGTGACCATGAACGTGACATACACTAAATATAGAAACATTCGCCAGAGGGCGCAGTTCTTTTAGAAAACACACTTAATTCCAAAATTCTCTAAATCTATGCTAAATGAAAACTCATCCTAACCGAGATTATCAATGAAAGCAATATCTTAAAGTAACAGTAAAGAAATCAAGCATGAAAATGACCTCGATTTTTCAGTTTATGCGGTAATTCGTTTATTTAGTATTATAGATAAATGGACAATCCCAGCTTTATTGTTACAAAATGTAAGGGAAAATTCATCTGGTAGTACAAAAAAAAGTAAATGTTATTTTTTTACATTAACTTTTTGCTTACTAGTGTCGTCTGCTGATTACTTGCAAACAGTTTGGACCAAAATCAGGCCTGACAAAATGTCAGGCCTGATCTGGATTCAAACTGTTTGACACTCTGACCGTATTCCTGAAGAAATTTTTCGAAAAACTTGATTTTGAAAAAAAATCAGCAGACGACAAAAAAGCATGAAAAATTTCCCAGTAGGCAAAGAGTTTAAGACTATCTACTGTTTAATTGTAGGAGGGGAGAGAAGGACCTGTGACGAAACATATACGTCTTACATCTGCTCTCATCTTACGAAACCTGGCTCGATACTCACCAGCTGGCAGAAGGTAATACTAACTCTTAATACGCCAATCGCAACAAAAGTCGTCTACTTTTATCGTCTGCTGAAATACATAAGAAGCCTCTATGGCAAACCGTGTGGACCCAGATCAGACTGCTCCTATAGGCAGCCTTCTTTTCTGGGTCCACATTGTTTGCTTCTATACTTAATTTGTCAGTAATGTTAGGCAATTATTTGCAGCAGACGACTTCAGCAGACGACATTTTCATATGCATTTTTTTCTTGGCGCTTTAAGGGCTAAATATTGACAAGTATTAAATGGGCTGGCACATGGAATTTTGGTGCTCATCTTTACCTACTAGTGTCATCTGCTGATAATTTTTGCAAACAGTTTCTACCCAGATCAAGCCCGACAAAATGTCGGGCCTGATCTGTTTCCAAACTGTTTGACACTCTGATGGTATTCCTGAAATAATTTTTTCAAAAATGTTGATTTTGATTAAAAAAATCAGCAGACGACAAAAAAGCATGCACAATTTCCCAGCAGGCAGTAAATATGTGTGAACAGCTATCAAGTGGGACTAAAGTGTTACAATTTAACCTCAGCATTTATTTATCACTGGCTTCACAAAAAACTGGCGATCCTGATGGTCATAAAGGAAATGCTTCTAGCCACATAGGTGCAGATAACCAGATATTTTGCATGTAGAATTGCGGATTATTTTCTTATCCATCAGTCTAAAGGTATGTTTTGGGTGCTCAAAAGAACCGTCTCATTGAGACGGTACATTTGAGTACCCCCAACATATGTTTTGACTGAGAAATAAGAAAATTAATTTTGAATTATGAAGCCTGTAACAGAGTAAGTCTGACAAAGGGAGAAAACTAGTTGTGGACTAGCGATAAGGTTTAAATTACAGTTATTGCTAAAACTTGCTTACAAGTTATTCAAGGATGTTTGTGTGGCAATCAGTAAGGGCTCATAAAAAATACATAAGGCAGATACTAAGATAGGCATTTGCTTATTAAATGTAGGTATTATAGAACAGGCCCCTAGTTTATAAAACTTTTTTCATGCTCAACTCAACTGAGCATGAAATTTCAACTCATAAAAACTGAAATACCGACAAATTATGGAGTTTCTTACTTTAAGTCTCTCAGATGTTGTATTTATCATGCTTATAAATGTCAAAATGGCATTTTAACATTTATGAGCAGGATAAATTTCCTGCTCAGTTGAGTTGAGCATGAAAAGAAGTTTTATAACCCCTGGGCCAGGTTTGATTGGACATATAAATCTAACCTCTAAGTGTAATCTCTTTGTTTAGGGTGCTTTGTGCTCGCTCTATATGCCTGAGGCAGGGGGCGGCACTGCACCGACTTTATAACCAAAAAAATTGTAATCTCTTTTTTTTCTAATTTTTCAGTTTAATAAAGAAGCATGAGAGAACAATCAGCTACACCTGTATGAGTGCAGTGGAATCCTCAACCGCTCTAGCAAACTGTCTCTACGAAATCCTCGGGGACGACAGATACTAGTGTCAGCATTCTATCTTCATTTTAATCCATTTATGCTCGTCTATACCCGTACATAAGAGGCTTGTCAACCAAGGATTGCACCAGTTTCCTCAATTCTCCAGAAAAATTTGGTTATGGTACTCTTGAAAGTGTCTTTTTCCAGAGGGAATATACTAAGAGTAGGGGCCAGCTCGTGAGAATTTGGCGCTTAGCGCATACAGTAAAACCTGTTTTTAGCGGCCACTCAAAAAGAACACCAAAAATTGGTTTTCAATACCGATTATCGCTTTATGCAGGTCAAAAGTATTGCAGAATGCTCCAACTCTGCAATACTTTCAACCTTCCTTAAGCTACAATTTTCCATTAAGACCTTTGTTTTGTCTTTTTAAGTGGCCGCTTAAGACAGGTTTTACTGTACTTAGTCATCTTATCTAGTGGGGCTGTATCACATATATTGGCAGCGACTTTCATCTATATCCCTACATGTGTGTTAGAGCAGAGAAAGCTCTGGAGAGACTGTGCATTTGTGCAGGCTAGTCATAGCCCTGGCTGCTCACCTCACCTATGCAATGGGTACTAAAATCTCATGTGCTGGTTTATAACTTCGAAGAGAGAAAAGGACGTAAGCAATCTAGAAAGCTTATGTAAAATCTTCGACAGCTCTCGCCAACTGTCTCTTTAGAGATCCTTCCTCATTGACTGCAGCTCTTTGTGCCAACTTTCTATATGAGCTGCGACAGGTGATTCCCAACAAAGTGGCTTTTTGACAATTGTAGACTCAGACAAGCCTTTGCAGATTCCTTTTAAGCTTAGAAGCTCCAGATGCTGTTCAGTCAGTAACTTAAAGGTCATAGAATATTCAAGCAACTAGCAAAGACTCTGATTAGACTGCGTGTATGCGCAGGCTGATCTGAGCCTTTGCTGGTCGCATATACCATATTGTTGGAAATCTTGTGTTGCGGCTCAAGTTTGGTTTAGTCCATTTAAGCTTGCGTCTTATTCTAGATAAGCAGCTATTTTGAACAGCGAAAAGTCAGTACTGTAAATGCAGTCAGTAGCCATAGAATCAACCATGCCTCTAGTCTGTCAGACAAGACTTTAAACTGTTGCACCGTCATAGCTCTCTGCCTGCCAGCAGCGAATTTAGTCGTCTGCTGATAATCTTTGCTATCAGTTTGGATGCAGATCAGGCCTGACAGAATGTGGTTTCTGATCTGGATCCAAGCTATTTGACACTCTGATAGTGTTCCTGAAAGAATTTTTGAAAAAGTTAATTTTGACAAAAAAATCATGAAAAATTACTCCATACACTGGCGACAAGTTGGGTAATTTTATATTTTGTCAAACTGATCTTTTTTTAAACAAATTTTTCAAAAAATTCTTTCAGGATTACTATCAGAGTTCAAACTGTTTGTAAATGTTATTGGCAGAATATAGGAAACAGTGTCACATGTCGTCTATCTACTCATCATCAATATCATGTGGTTCCTGGTTTATACATGTTTATGGGGCATTTTAGCATGAGGCAGCTTAGACAAGACACATTTTAGCAATCTTTCAGTGATTTATATTTAAAAGATATCCAATAAAGAAATGATACATATGTCAAGTTAAGCACAATTTTTGAATGTAAAATTGTAATTATTTTCTTACCCATCAATTTAAACACATATTTTGGGTGCTCAAAAGAACCGTCTCATTGAGACGGTTCTTTTGAGGACCCACAACATATGTTTTGTTTGAGAAATAAGAAAACTTATTTTCAATTACACACTCTTATCAGGAGGACTGATGATATTCAATTTAGTTACTGTAAATGAAATATTTCCCAAATCTGATAAAAATGGCATTAATAGAAGTTATATGTGGGAAAGCCAAGATTTTTGTTATGCATGAACGACCAAAAACAATCACTAATCAACCAGTAGAAGCTGGTTAAACCAGTTTAGACTGCCAGCTTGGGCCATACTCTTATAGTATAGCTTTTTGTCAACCTTGTTTGTGGTTGGTTAGCTATGTTGAGTTGGGACTATTCAAAACATTAAAACCTGCTTTGATTTACTATGAAAAGAATCGAACGACAATCAGAAATTTAGGGTTTTCCCACAATGCTTCTTTTTAAATTGGTTTCTGATATTTATGTTTTCCATTTTTCCACCATGCTTCTTTAATTAATCTCATGTTTATTTATTTGAGCCTCGACATGTGATTTCCAACAATGTGGCATTTTGACAAATGTAGACTCAGACAAGCCTGTGCATCCTCTTTTTAATCTTAATCAGTCAATAGATAAACACTGATAGAATATTCAAGCTCTAATCAGACTGCGCGTATGCCCAGGCTGATCTGAGGCTTTGCTGGTCGCACATAATACATTTTTGGGAATCTCATATTGTGGCTCAATTTTGTCTTTTTTTCTCTCTTGTTTGTATATTAGAACTTTGAGGTCTTTTATGGTAAAAAATACATTTGATCATTAATTTGAGGGTATACTATACTGTTTTGGGGTAATTTCCACACATGCTGTCTTTACCACTTTTAATGACTGTTAATTTTAAACCCTAGTGCATTCAGATAGGCCAAAAATCTGACTACAATACTATAGGGTTTATCATCCTTGATATGGGCCTCAACGCAAGAAAACCTGGTCCCACGGTTATAAAACTGTTTCCATGCTCAACTCAGCTGAGCACGAAATTTATCTTGCTGAGTGCTCATAAATGTTAAAATGCCAACAATTTTTGGCATTTTTACATTAATTAGCATGATAAATACAACAACTGAGGAACTGAAAGCAAGAAACTTCTTCATTTGTCTGTATTTTAGTTTTAATGAGAAGTTGAAATTTCATGCTCAGTTGAGTTGAGCATGAAAAAAGTTTATAACCTCAGGGCCTGTCGTAGGGTGTTTCTAACCAACTAAAGCTAGCCTGCTTAGCTACAGAGATTAGTTAGAAGATCGAAATTTTGCATGTAGCAAGTCTGACTACTTTATTTTCCATATAACCAATAGCAAAGGTGCTGATCAGACTGTGCGGATGAGCAGGTTGGTCTGCACCCTTATTCGCATGCAACTGCCAGGTTTTCTCGCACCAAGGCTAGGTCAATGTATTTATTAAATTATCTCCTAAATGGAATTTTCACAAACCTGTGCAGTTCAAATGAAATATGTATTTAAGCATGTTGTATGCATACAAAGGTGAATAGAGTAGTTGTCTCTTTGTAAAACTAAGCCCTACCCTAGTAAGAGAAGAATAGTACTTTATAGTATTGCTGAATCAAATATTAGATGAAAGGGATACCATAAAAGTAAATATATATATATATATATTAAAACATTGGCTTTGGAGACAATGTCATGACTTAGAATAATTAGAATTGGGTTTGTCAATTGGAGTTAGCAAATGGACCAAAATAAAGTACTTACCCATAATTAATTAAATCAATAAAATTTCATGACTTATGATCTTTAATAAGGGCTTTATTTTCAGAAAGCATGGGTGAAAAGTTTTCAGGATTAATCCTGATTTCATGATTTTGACTGACTTTCCGTAGAAAGTCAGCCTTGAAATGCTGAATAAGGAAGATTCAAATAGGTTCTCTTATTTATTATCAGTTTATCTCTAATTTAATATTAGTTTATCTAAAAAACATTTTCCAATTAAACTTGAAATTATACATATTTTGTAGGCATGCTGCAAGTTTTAACATTTATAAATTTTGAAAGTTCAGGATTTGGGAAATTTTGAACTTGCACCCATAAGCATGTCAAAACAAAAAGGTTTTAAGACTTCTGTGCAAATCCCTAGTTGGCAGAATGAAAAAAAAAGTCATTTTCTTAAAACTGGCTGGATGTGGATGTTGCATGTCTCTTTCACTTAACCCTTTCCTTCATGATAAGGCCTTTTGGCGCCTTTGAAAGACTATGTACTTGAAAATATTATGGAAAATGGAGCATTTGCTCATTGGAGCAAATGCTCCATTGTCCATAATATTTTCAAAACTATTCAAAACTTTGCTTAATTTTTTTCCAATGATGTTTAAATATAGAAAATGATGTCATGATCTAAAAATAAGAAATGGAGTAGAGGGTTAAGAAAGTTAACGAATTTCTTTGTGCTGCCCAAGTTTTTAACCTGATACTTACATTTTTACTTTAATTTGTATTATAAAAAAGATATAAGGACAAGTCTGTCACAGTTGAAGACAGTGTATGCTTATTATTGACAGTATGATGTTCACATTGGAAAACAGCAGACTCAATTTGAATGAAGAGCCTGTTCATGGGACTTAACTCTTTGCATGTTGGGTAATTTTATTGCTTTTTCGTTGTCTGCAGACTTTTTGCAAAATTTACTTTTTTAGTAAAATTTGTTCAGGGAACACTATCAGAGTGTCAAAGGGTTTAGATCCAGATCAGGACAGACATTCTGTTGGTCTTGATCTGGGTCCAAACTGTTTGTAAAGGTTATCAGTAGACAACAGAAGTTACCACCAGCAAAGAAAGAGTTAATAATGGAAAATGAATTGACTCTTCAGCACACAAGCATGGGCTTAAGACACATTCTGCTTGCTGGCAGTGCCCTATAGTCTGAAAGGACCAAATTATCAACAGGTTTTCTTCTCATGTGCATTTGTTTAGTTAAAGAAAAAAAATAAGTGTAAAAATGTTAATAATTTATTCCTGCAGTTATAAATTTTAAAATATGTTTTGGGTGATTAAAAGGACTGTTTCAATGAGACTGTAGTTTTGTGATTGAGACGGTTCTTTTGTGTACCCACAACATACGTTTTGATTCAGAAACAAGAAAATTAATTTTTGTCTCTTATTGCCCATATATTATATACAAAACTGTGCCATGAAGTAGAGCAAAGATTTAAATTTAAGTAAATGATTAGGTGCTATGCCATTGACTTGTAAAACCACCACTCTCAAAAAGACCAAAAAATGGGTTTCAAGACCAATTATCGCTTAATGCAGGTCAAAAGTACTGCAATACACTTCAACCTTCATTAAGCTACCAGTTATCATGTAGATCTTTGTTTTGTCTATTTTTGATTGGCCGTTTTACACATGTTTTACTGTATATGTATATTTTAGGACAACATTGTTTGGCATATGTTATGCGTTGGAAATTCATCTACTAGAATTCCCTAATTAAGACTATTCCAACGAGTGATTGTAAACATAATCAAAATTTATTTAAATTTCCCACTCGAGTAGTCATCCTATTTCTACTTAATTTTTTTTTTGTGGAGGGCAGTAGCTCAATTAATAGAGGGTTAGACTGGGGATCAAAGGTTTGCTAGTTCGAGATTCACCGGAGTAGCTGTGTGTTGTGTCCTTGAGCAAGACACTTTATCTGATGCTTAGTATTGGTTCAACCCAGGAAGATAGGAAATGGTATAGACATTTCTGAAAAATTGTTGACTGGGATGTAAAGCATCGACACAAACAAATAAAACTTACAACTTTTGTATAGCTTTAAATCAGAATTTTTTTTTCAAACCAGAACAAAAAAAAGTGTTTGTTTTTTTTAATCATTTTGTGTGGTGCTCGTTTGAAGGAGTGGGGTGAAGGGTGTGGAGGAGGAATCTTATCTAGGACTATTTTGAATGTGTTAACCCTTTGTATACTAATGAATTTTACCATCTGGTTCGATACAATGGGCCTTAAACATGCATGAGCAGCTATACAATAAGACAAGTTTTTGGTGTATTTTTATGTTGCTTGGAGGGGCAGCATATAGTCGCCGCTTTACCTGTTTGTTTACCGGGCCGCGTAGCGCAGTCGGTAACGTGTCTGGCTACAGATGCGTGTCTGACTGCAGATCCAGGGGTCGCGAGTTCGATCCCGGCCCGGTCCCATACTTTCTTGGAGATTGATCATGAAATAATTTCTACGGTCATTCTCCTCCCTTCCGCTGATTCATTCAAGAAGGGTTGTTGTCAGTTACAAGCGAAAGTATGTGCACAAATTACTGGTTAACCGCTTGTTCAAGCCTGCCCAGGAAAAAGTGTGGTTAAGTGAACTGACCGTCCGGCAATGGCCATAGCTGTTGACTTGGGACGTAAAGCAACAAAAACAAACAAAAACAAAACCTGTTTGTTTTTCTTGTAAATCTTGTCCACGGGAATTCTCAACCACTATTTAACAGATTTAAACAAAATGTCTTAGGCACCTTCAGTATCAGGAGTAGATGGGCATATCGCTGGCATGTTATAATTGGATGATTTTTCTTGGTGTTATGGCCTTTTGATAAAATCTTGCATTAAATCTTGTCCGCGGGATATCTCAGCAGCTATTGACCGGATTTCAATGAAACTCTATGAGAACCTTCAGTTATTGGTTCCAACAAAAGTTTTGATGGCAAGATAAAAACATTGAATTTTATGCTAGAAATGTGCTTTTATCAGAACAGGGTGAGCATGGTCAAACACTGGACCGAACATGCAGTACATGGAGATGCCCTAACATCACCCAAAACACTTTATTGAACAGACACAAACATGTTAGCTTTAAAACATTGATATTACAAGGGTGTGGATTAATTGTGTATAATCAGGCCAGTTAGAACAGACTGGTTTCCTGGCCCCCTGATAAAAGTGCATTTGAAATATATACAGTAAAACCTGTCTAAAACGGCCACTCTCGAAAAGACCAAATATTGGTTTTCAAGACCAATTATCGCTTAATGCAGGTCAAAAGTATTGCAAGTGGAGCATTCTGCAATACTTTCGACCTTCATTAAGCTGCCATTTGTCTATTATTGAGTGGCTGCTTAAGACAGGTTTTACTGTATATCTTCTTTTTCAACCAGAGCATATGTTGTGGGTACTCAAGAGCCCAAAACATTTAAACAAATGAATGAGAAAATGATTGCAATTTTACGTTAAAATCCTTTGCTTATCTGGACTGATTGGTTTGAAGGTGAGAGTGGGAGCGCAGTAGCACAGTGGAAGAGTGCGTGACTAGACCGAGAGGCTGCTGGTTCGAACCTCACCGGCGTTACTGCGCTGTGGTCCTTGAGCAAGACACATTTATCCTAGCTTAGTACTGGTTCAACCCAGGAAGAACCGTCCCTGTTTAACTGAAAGATTGTTAATAGGATGTAAAGAATCAAATCAAACACAACAAACAAATTTGAAAGTGAGATTGAAAAAATGTGGTAAAACCTTGATAAATAAACTCTGGTAGTTTGAATAGCTACTTAATTCTGAATTAATTAGGGAGAATGACAATACTCGTATGTATAGACACACATAAGCAAAAGTTTTGAGAAATTGTGATAATTGTTTTATCCATCAGTTAAAATATACAAGCGGGACGATTCTTTTAGTACCTACACCATACATTTTGGTTGAGAAATAAGATTTTTTTTAATTATGCACTTTTTTGCTGAGGGCATTATACTATATTTTCATGTTTGCTAGCATAAATATTGTAGGTACTCAAAAGATGATCAAAACAGAGATTGTTCTTTCGAGTACCAAAAACATATCTTATGACTGGCATAAATACTGTGGCATAAGTATTGTAGGTACTCAAAAGGACCATCTCCAGAGATGGTTCTTTTGAGTACCCACAATTTATCTTATGACTGATATAAAAGATATTTTTGAAAATATTTTGCTTATCATAGTCTGTGTGAATACACCATGTGAGGAAATTGATGTGGTTTGCAAAATCATATACTTGTACAGTTCATTTAGTCGTTATCATTAATTGCAAGCCGTCAGACCAAATGTTGCATTTACATTTTGTATTTATCCATGTTAATATTATTTAGAATGAGTTAAGTGCAATTTTCATCCAATCATCGTCGATTTGTACATGTTTGTCATTTAGTCATATGAATGTGTGAGCCATAATAGCCGTAATTGGAGAAAATGCTCCCACTAGTGTTGTTATACCATATTTGTTTTAAGGTAAATGTGCTAGCATTTCTAACACTTTTTTCTTCCTGTTCTCTAACAAAATGTTTGATATCAAGGCTGGTAATTACAAAATGCTTGTCAGAATAGCAAACAGGGTTGACCCTGATCAGACTGCTTCTTCAGAAGCAGTCTGATCTGGGTCTGCCCTGTTTGTCTAGGCCATTTTGATAGAAAACTAGAGTTTAATAAAATTTAACACCATGTACCATATTCGGCGGTAAGACATGCTTCTTCAGCTAGAAGACAGTTGTTCCACTCTATGAAACATTTTGAGTCTAAAACCTCATTAGAGGTGTATTAGCTGATGGAAATATTCGTCCCTAGACATATCCCTAGCTCCTTGTAAAACAGATCAGCTGTAAGTAAATCTTTCTTTGCATAAAATATAGGCAAATGACCAATGATTTTAGGATAAAGTTATAGCCAAATGGCCAATGGTTTTACAAAGAAATTAAAGACAAGAATGACCAATGGTTTTACAAAGAAGTTATAGAATAAAATGAGCAATCATTTAAGCAAACCACAGGATTTTACAAAAAAATATTGGACAAATGACCATCATTACAGGCCACAGTCATTCCAATCTGTTTGGAGTTAGGTAATTCTTACCTGCAACCCCACAAAATATAAATGAGACCAGCCACATTGAAATATCAAGCTGGTTGGAAGATTAGATGCAATAGATTTGGGATAGTCCATAGTACATATCTAGGAAAGTCGGGGAATAATTTTCAAAAAAATATTGTACTCTTTTGTCTGAAGATCTTTTTCAACTTTACAAACAGTGTAGACCCTGATGACATGCAGCATTATAGTGCATTTCATCTGGGTCTTAACTGTTTGCAAAAGTACTCGTTTAGGGATTTCTCAAATACAAAGTGTGAAGAGAGTGAATGTAGGCTGTTATGAATGTGAGATTGTCTACATGCTATACTTTTAGGTGCATTTTCCCACAATTATGGCTTCAAAGATAAATATTATATAGTGCTTGTTTGTGTATGCTTTTGTGTGTGTAATTTAAACCGTTCTGTTATTTTGATATATCGGAACTGTCATACAATTCATAATATTCAAGGTGTAACACTGTCATTCAGTGTTGGCGATACCAATATTGGGGAAAACCAATCTTCTGAATTTTACCGACACCTGTATAGCAGGTGATAAGGAACTTGAGAGTTGTACTCTCCACAACTCTCTAAACAGACTCCATCAAACCCAGTCTATGAATAGGCCATTCTTTAACTCGTTCAACTGCTGATTTTCAAAAATGGAATCCTCCAGTTGATGATCTGGACTAATACATTTTAGTTGTCAAATAATTTGCTGAAGATTTGAATTTCTAAATTTGGGAAATTTTGAACTTAAACCTATGATTGCGAAATATGTGCTGACTCTTTTTTGAGTTTTCTGAAATAGAGAAACTATTAATCATAAAAGTTTCAAGAATCTGCAAGATAGTCTGATAACAAAAGATGAAGATTTTCTCAAAAATAAATGTTCCATCCCACAAGATTTTGGTACATATCTTTTATGTGTAAAATAATTCTTTAACTTTTGTTTTTTGCTAACAGTTTGGACCCAGACTATGACCGACGAAGCGTCTGTCCTGATCTGGATACAAACTGTTTGACACTCTGATAGTGTTTCTGAAAAAAACATTTGAAAAAAAAAATTTTGGAAAAAAAGTCAGCAGATGACGACAAAGGTATGAAAAAATACCCGGTATGCAAATAGTTAAACATGCATGACCAAACATCCATTGGGGCTAGAAGTTTAATGTTTGATGTGAGCCTTTGTATTATTCCATATTTTGTGTATGCCAGCAGTGGAGACTCTGACAAAACTGCACAGGTTTCCCTGAGCCTTAGCTGCTCCCCTACACGGTGAGTACTGAACTCTAGTGATGGCCCAAATTTTAGATCAGATAAATCATCCTGATGAAGACGTTTTCATTCATAATAATCTCAAGCCATATTCATTCATACTCTGATGTTGCGTGAATACATGCTCATTATATTTTCTCTATTGTTTTTTTACCATAGTATAGACATCACTCGTGGTTCTGACTAGAAATAAAAAGAAAATGTTTGCATTTATCTTGTGTTAGCTTTATTTCTTAGTGAACGGCATGGTGAACCATTTTGTGCTGTATATACAGTAAAACCTGAGTAAAGCGGCCACTCTCAAAAAGACCAAAACACGTCAGAACTTTTTTTTATGACAGATGGACCTGGACCTCCTGACAAAAATTCCTGGATTCCCGTAAGAATCCAATACACAAACTTGGTCACTTCAATGTGTGTCAATATAATGATTTTTTGCCTGGGGAGATGTGTAAGGTGGTCATAAAACTGCTGCCAAAACACCCAATGCTACTTGGATGAGTTCATAATTAGGCAGGTATAGTGAGGGCTCATTCCAGTCTACACGGTATGACAGGCGCCATAGCTGATTGTATACACTGTACACTGAGCACTTTATGGATTGTTTTGCTATAATATGAACCTGATTTTCATTCATTCCAGTAGTGTAACATAATTAGTATGGAATCAATATGTGACATGTTGAAAGGATGAATATGATGTGTACAACCTCATGTTTTTGTTAAATATTGGGGAGTTCTAGTTTCCAAATACAAGTAGTTTGTATTCTAATGCACATGCTATTGTAAAGCAGTGTGATTGGATAACTTTAGAAATTTGTGACATACTGTCAGAAATAGTTTGATCGCATTTATTACATCATTGGATGGCATGCGGGTTTGGTATGCGACTTACAGCCCTCCGATTTGAGAGGAAACAACAAAATTGCATTAGAATGGGGATACCACATTGGCCATAAAACTAAATTTCCGACAGTTTATCCGATAATATACCTCCCAAAATGAAATTTTGAATACAGTTATCCCTAATTCAATAAGATTTGCTTTGGACCCCTCTGAGATCCAAAATCAATTGTTGCATTTCCATCATTATCTCGATCTCTGACCATTTATGTGTTTAGATAGGAAAACGACAGTATAGCAGATGTAAGCTATTTATTTTTGTGGTCAACATTTTAGCTATAATTCGTTTCTTGTTTACTGTCGTGAGTTGGTTCGCGGTACCGTTAGTTTAACAGGTGACCGGGCCCAGGGCGACGACAGTAAACATGATTCGCACTGTAGAGGCATATGGATGAGCTAATAATTAAGGTTTGAGATGCAGATTTTTAGCTTGGACTGGATGATGCAAAACATTAGGCTTTTTAATGTCTGTTGGAGACGTTAAAAAACCTAATGTTTTGCATCATCCAATGCAAGCTAAAAATCTGCCTTTTAATCCTTATATTTACTTTTTATATTATCAATCAAATGTGCCATACAATCTTACACCCAGCCCCGCTTGTTACCCTTCTAAAAAGATTTATTTTATTTGTAACGAGGGTGGTATAGCCAGCCTGCGTAACTGTTGTACACAACGTCATAACAATAAGTTAAAGGGGACAGCAACCTTAATGATAAGTTTGTTTTATCAGAAAAAAACTATGAACCATGAATTTTGATACAAGTATAATCAAAATCGGGTGAAAAATGGAGAAGTTATGGGCCTTTTAAAAATTCAATATGGCCAACATTTAGCCGCCATTTTGAATATACTATGCACAGTAAGTTTAGCAATTAAATATGTTAAATATCTTATATATTAAATATCTTTATGTGCTCATCTTTGTACAATGTCGAACAATTTCAATTGCAATGACGAGAAAAGGATCTTAGGCAAATGAAACCACGAATTTTCAGACGCCATTCTTAAAATAGGCATTTGGGGAGAGCAAGAATCGCAGGAGGGGTCAGTAAGCAAAATTCACATCCGTTGTAAGTATTGCTAAAATGATAAGCTTGTGATTTTTCGTTAGGTGGTCTAAAATCTTCCTCATGCACCATAGGCCTATAAAAAACTATTGGTTATGTGGCAGATGTGATAAGAGATTTCATGCTGAAAATATCAACTGCCGTCAATGACGTCAAAACATAGTCATCATTTGATTAAACGTCTTATATTCATTGGTGTTTCAATTCATCAGAGACTCCGTTTACAAATATGTCATAGGTTTACAATGTAACTAATCTTATGGTTGATTAAAACGTAAAGTTACTGGAAAATAGTGTGACGCATTTGCAGATAACGGTAACGTTAGATTTAATCTTTCGACTCGTGCTCTGTAGCCATGAAGATGTTTCATTCAACATGTCCGAATGTATTGGAAGGCATCAAACAGTTTTGCTTGTTAATGTGGTATAAGAAAAACCGACTAGAATCACCCTTTTCAAGCCGATAACGTAAAAGCATTAATAAAACGTCAAATTGTGAAAACTTGGTCCTTTATTTCTCTGAGAAAAGCCAGAAAATTGCAGAATTTGCTATGCTATTTTGTTTTTTAGTGATCAAATAGTCGCTTGAAAATGTTTTTGGCTTTCCCCAATGATCAGAAATACCCACATTACCTGCTAGTCTTAAAATTTAACGTCACTAAGTTTGGTAATTCCGTATTTTTATTTAAATGGAAATTCTAGTCAGATGATCGGCGCTTGTATCTTCATGGCAGCAAATGAAACTTGAGATCTGATGTGGATGGGTTCATCCATACAAAACAATTGCTAAACTTATTGTGCATAGTATATTTAATTAGTTTTAAAAATTTTTTCAACTGTCTGTCTGTCTGTCCAAGGCGCGTGTCAATCACGTTATTGTCCAATGTTTTGCATGAGAAATGCAAACATCTGGAATGTTAGATATCATCTAAGGCAACTACAATGGAAATATACAGATGGCTGAGGGTACCATCCTACACCCACATTTTAAAACCTCTGGAAACACTTCTAGTGTTTCAGATGCATACATGGGGAAGGAACAAAAAAGCCCAGATTATAATTGGGCCTCGACGTGAGAAAACCTGCCTTCGGGGTTTCCGACAAAGCGAGACTCAAACCAGTCTGCTCAGCTACAGAGACTAGCTAGAAACTTGAAGATTTGCTTGTAGCAAGTTTATATATGATGCTTTCCAACAATCGAATAACGCAGGCGCGGATCAGACTTTGCGGATGCGCAGGCTGGTCTGCGCCTATGTTGTTCGCAAACCCCCGAAGACAGGTTTTCTCATGTCACGGCCTATATGGTAAAGAAGTCGAACATCTCCAGAACCCAAACTTGACCTAGTTAGCAGCAAAATCTTGAGGAAAATATTGAAAACCTGATTGTTTAAAAAGATTTTGAAGTTTAGGTCATTATGGCCCTTCATCAAAAGAGAGATGCATTTTATTTTGTTTTTGCGAGTGGCATGATTATTTACAATACCTCGAGAATCACTGGTAAATTTTGCATGCTGTTTTGTTGTCTGCTTTTTTTTCAAAATATTTTTTCGGGAAAAAATAAGGAATACCATCAGAGTGTCGGCCTGGGCCTGATATGGGTCTAAACTGTTTGCAAAGGTTATTAGCAGACACCACTAGTAGGCAAATAGTAATGAAAGATGTTTCCGAACTGTATGAAGCACTTCTTCTGAATCGGTGTACCTGATGTTTTAAAGTGTGGTTTATAAAGTTTGTGAGTTTGGTTTAAGTACATGTAAACTTTACTTGCTGACACCAGGGTGGTTTAGATCACCGAAAAGTGTGAAAATATCACATTCCTTTCATCAGTGACATATATTACACAGTAATCTACGTCACTGCTTGAGAACCGTCTCCAATAAAGAATCACTTGTGTGAACTTTACCACATAATTCTACCACTTGATGAAGCAAAGCCAAAACTTTTGTGTTGTTAGAAAGTGTAATCATTAGGGATTCAGAACATAATTTGTTTCTCCTGAAATCCTTTTACAATACCACTAAAGTTGGCTAAAATATTTTGTATATTGTTAGTAAACCAATTTTATGCCTGGTTTTGTACGCACCATTTCAAATCAATGATAATCATTCAGTTAAATCGAAACAAGGTGGTTCCAAAACTTTGTCATGGACATGCCATATGATATCAGAATTCCATTTATCATATGACGTCGCGTCTGGGAGTGAAATAACGCCATGCAATAAAATCGATAAACCACAATTTGTTTACAGATTTACGGGAAACGTTATGACGCCCATAACAACGCTGCGTACATGATGACAAAATCATTGCGTTTTTACGCCAGAAATGAGATTTCAAAGTATTTGTCATATGATAAATAGAATCTAACATTCGTGCTCTTGTATTATTGAATTTATTAAACTCGTTGCGAAAAAGAGATAAAATGCTCGGCAAGCCTCGCATTTTATCTCTTTTCCCCAACTTGTTTAATAAATTCAATAAAACATGAGCACTCATGTAAGATCCTTTATATAAAAAAGACTTCCAGCTGCCAGGAAATTAACAGATGCCAGTATAATCTTAGACACTGTACAGTTGCCAGTGAAGAATCACTTATTTTTGGATGTGTCTTCTGATGACCTATACGAGTTGGTGGTGACAGAGAATGAAAGCATGCGTCTAAACATAGAGTTTACTTATCACATGATGTTGCGTCTGAGAGTGATATAACATCATGCAATAAAATTGATAAACCATTAGCGGTTTACAGATTTAGTAATGTAAGGTAATGCCATCTGTTATAACGTTGCGTTAAAGATGGTAAAATCTTGACGTGTTCTTGCCGAAATTTGTGATTTTTAAGTTAGTTTAATGTCATGTGATAAATAAAATCTAATGTTTGTGCTCCTGTATTATTGAATTTATTAAACTTGATGCGATAAAGTGATAAAATACTCGACAAGCCTCGCATTTTATCTCTTTTCCCCAACTCGTTTAATAAATTCAATTAAACATGAGTACTCATGTAAGATTCTCTATTTATCAAATAAAAGTGTGTTACTACCTGGAAGCAAATAAAGTAGATTGTATTGAACCTTGAGCAAAAGTTTACTTCTGGTGTCAGAAATTATAAATATTGAGGAATATTGTAGCTTATAATGAGAACTTTTAAATTTTGAATTAAAATTTTGTGTTAAAACTGTATAAGAATGACCTAAACTACTTGAATATGTTTTTAAGGGTGAAATTGCGGATCGTTATCTTTTTAATGTGATACTTTAACCATTTTCACCTGGTGACTGGACTATTACTGGGGAATGTGGTTTTCTACTGGAGACTCTGTATGAGAGTTATAAGTTGCCACTATTCATAATTCTGTATATCAAAAGCTTTTTAATATTAAATTTACATGGGTTGTAAGAGGTTTGATGGATGTATTTCATGTGTATTGTTTCAAATCAGTCGACATTTACAAACAAAAATTGTATAGAATAGAATCCTTAGTGATTCTTTATTGGGTACTAGACTGTAGAGATACTTACAACATACAATTTTTTCTTAATCATTTTGGTCTCTGTATAGTTGAACAGGCTGGTTTGAGGATTTCTTGGTAGTTAACCGGGAAGGCAGTTGTCAAGAGACATGTGTACAAGTACTCATGTACTGTAGCGTCAAAATTCAAATAATAAAAGTTTACGCCAGTTTGACAAAGCCAACAACAAGGTATTTGCACCCAGCAAAGATTCAGATCAGCGTAGGCATCTGCAAGACATACCCGGTCATCTGTCTTCAGATACATGTGTCTCAAACAGATTTGCAAGGTACATTAACCCACTTAAGGTGAATGACTAGGATGCTGATCATTAGGACAAATTCATTTTCATTTTAGGGGTGGGGGTGTTATCAAACCTTATTAGAACATTTTGTAAGCTACTTGTGGAGGCCCTGGTCAAACGCAGTGTTTTGTTGCATCTGGTCTAGGTCTGCACCGTCTGCATATGTCTCATAAAAAGAGGTAATATGAAAATTACCACCACTATATCGATATACGATAATTGGGCCTCGACGCGAGAAAACCTGTCTTCGGGGGTTTGCGAACAACACAGGCGCAGACCAGCCTGCGCATCCGCGCAGTCTGATCAGCGCCTTTGTTATTCGCTTTGTGAGAAGTATCATATGGTAACTTGCTACAGGTGAAATTGCAATTTTCTAGCTAGTCTCTGTAGTTCAGTAGACTGGTTTGAATCTCGCTTTGTCGGAAACCCCGAAGACAGGTTTTCTCGCGACGAGGCCCGATTCAGGACATGTTCCACCCAACTCGCCTGTCACAGTGAGAGCTGGTATTGTTACAAAGCAAAATGAGCCCATTTGGAAATGGAAGGATCAAACCAGTTTTGCTTCCATTGTTTCATGAAGGTAGAGTTGTCTGCTCAGTTGGGGTGAGCTTGAATCGTGGCCAGAAATAGTAATGCTGAGCTTTTTGAAGGCAAAATCTGTTTGCATTCTAATATTGAACATTACTTTTGGGTGCTTATAAAAATTGATATTCCATGTGAATCCTCTACTGGCATGGCCAGCAGACAATTCACGTGAAATATCAAGTCTTGCCATAACAATAACGAAATGAAGCCATCCTATTTTAGTCTGCTGCAGTCATGGTGATTTAAGCGTTAGAAGCTCTAATCAGATATTCAGTGGGTAGGTGCGTGGTTCGACAGGTCAAACTAGGCTTGGCTGTGGTGCTATTTCGGGTCTTAACATAGAAACAATCTGATATTGTTTGATCTTAAAGCAATATCAGAAGTTTAAACTGAAATGCCAATGTATGCGTAAGCTGCACCGTGTCAAATGTACCACACATGGAGAAAGGTACATATGCCCTTTATTATTTAAAACGTGGCATGTTAAAATAAGTCGTAAGTGCCATAACCATTCAGTGTATGATGGCCAAACTAGGTTACAGATTTTTTTACAGAAAAAAATCATATTTTAGTTCTTAACAAATTGAAAACGTACTGAAGCTAGCGCTTATTTAGTTTTAAACAAATTAAAAACGTACTAAAGCTAGCACACACGATTCATGCGCGGATCCAGATGGGGTAGAGGGTCCGGACTCCCCCCCCCCCCCCCTCCTGAAAAATCACAAAAATGAAGGGGTTTCTTAGCAATACTGGTTCAGAGCCCCTGAAAACCAAGCCAGCATTCAATGTTGGGCAATCATCGGCCCGCCAGCGAAACGCCATTTCTATGGTGGCCCGCTTTTATTAGCTCACCTGAGCCGAAGGCTCATTGGTGAGCTAATAGTATACCAGTCACTCCGTTGTCCGTCCGTCCGTCCGTCGTCTGTCGTCCGTCCGTCAACATTTTCAAACATCTTCTCCTCTGAAACCACTGGGCCAATTGAACTCAAATTTCATATGGAGACTCCTTAGGATACGGGAACGAAAGTTTGTTCAATTGGTCCTGGTCACATGACCAAGATGGCCACCACGCCCATATATGGTAAAAACCCTTTAAAAATCTTCTTCTCCAGAACCAGAAGGCCGATGACCTTGGGACTTGGTATGTAGCATTTGGGGTGTTGGGCCTCCCAAGTTTGTTCAAATAATGATCCTAGGTTGACCTTGACCTACTTAACGTCAAGGTCAAATTTGCTTCCTAATGCATTTAAATGGGAATTTTTTTGAAAAGTTGATTTTTTGAATACTGTTGAAGCCAAAGTCATTATTCTTACTTGATATGTTAAAACTAATGAGACAATGGCTATAAATAAGTTTCAAAGGTCAAGTTTGACCTTTTAGCCAAGGTCGCTCATATTGTGGTCTAATCAATATATTAAAACTTAGTTTTCTCACAAACCATTGGCCCAATTGAACTCAAATTTCATGTGAAGACTCCTTATGATAAGATAGCCAAAATTTATTCAAAACATTTAGGTCAAATGACCAAGATGGCCGCCATGCCCATATATGGTAAAAACCATTTAAAAATCTTCTTCTCCAGAACCAGGAGGCGGATGACCTTGGGACTTGGTATGTAGCATTGGGGGTATTGGGCCTACCAAGTTTGTTCAAATAATGATCCTAGGTTGACTTTAACCTACTTAACGTCAAGGTCAAATTTGCTTCCTAATGCATTTAAATGGGAATTTTTTTTGAAAAGTTGATTTTTTGAATACTGTTGAAGCCTAAGTCATCATTCTTACTTGATATGTTAAAACTAATGAGACAATGGCTATAAATAAGTTTCAAAGGTCAAGGTTGACCTTTGACCTTTCAGCCAAGGTCGCTCATATTGTGGTCTAATTAATATATTAAAACTTAGTTTTCTCACAAACCATTGGCCCAATTGAACTCAAATTTCATGTGAAGACTCCTTATGATAAGATAGCCAAAATTTATTCAAAACATTTAGGTCACATGACCAAAATTTATTCAAAACATTTAGGTCACATGACCAAGATGGCCGCCATGCCCATATATGGTAAAAACCATTTAAAAATCTTCTTCTCAAGAACCAGGAGGCCGATGACCTTGGGACTTGGTATGTAGCATTAGGGGTATTGGGCCTACCAAGTTTGTTCAAATAATGATCCTAGGTTGACCTAAACCTACTTAACGTCAAGGTCAAATTTGCATCCTAATGCATTTAAATGGGAAATTTTTTGAAAAGTTGATTTTTTGAATACTGTTGAAGCCAAAGTCATTATTCTTACTTGATATGTTAAAACTAATGAGACAATGGCTATATATAAGTTTCAAAGGTCAAGGTTGACCTTTGATCTTTCAGCCAAGGTCGCTCATATTGGAGTCTCATCAACATATTACTCGGAAACCACTAGGTCAATAGAAATCAAAATTCATATGACCACTACTTATCATTGGTTAGCCAGAATTTGTATAAATTGTTATGGTCACATGACTAAGATGGCCACCAAGCCCATATATGGTAAAAACTATTTAAATATCTTCTTCTCTGGAACCAAAACGCCAATGGCCTTGGGACTTACTATGTAGCATTGAGGATGTGGTCCCTACCAGGTTTGCACAAATGATGGATCTAGGTTGACCATGATCTACTTTATGGCAAGGTCAAATTTGATTCCTAATGCATTTATAATGGGAAAATCTTAAAATGTTCATTTTTCTATAACTGTTTTAGCCGAAATTATAATACCTGTGAGAAATATTTAACCTAATGAGACAATGGTTTTATATAAGTACCAAATGTCAAGCTGACCTGTGACCTTTAATCCAAGGCCACTCATTTGGACCACTACATTCCTATCTAAACATCTTTTCTCAGAAATCACTGGGCTGTTAGATTGTTTAGGTTATTGGACCAAAATGGCTGCAACCCCCATATATGGTAAAACAAAATATGTTTCATTATAAGCTGTAGCTGACCTTGACCTGTTTTACAATTATTAAGGAGATCAGGTGAGCGCCTCAGGACCTTCAGGTCCTCTAGTTGGTATTATGGTCATCTCACCCCTCTAAATTAAAAAAAAAAAACAAAAAAAAAAAACAAGAAACTGAAAAACGTCATAGTTGGATCCTCTCTGACAAAACTTCCTGGATCTGCTCACGAGATTTTACGTACTTATGGCATATGCGAGCAGCGTTTGAGTGGCATAGGACTCATCTAGCCTCTTGTAAAAGTTTTATATCCTTTTTTCCAGTTTGTTACATTGTGCTGTGATAACATGCAGCGAAATCGGATTAAAAAAATGGCTCTTCCAGCAAACAGCAGTGCATTTGCGTTTTTCTTTTACAAAAAATCACTTGGCCTATGGCGAGTCTGGTTAAACTTAAGTATTCATTCAAATCAGGATAAATTTCAGTAAGATTTCTTAGATATGCATTTGTTTTGCCGTCGAGTATAGGTAGCAGAGTGGGAAACAATATAGGCTCATTTTAACCCTTAATGCGCCAATCACAACAAAAGTCGTCAGCTTTTCTCGTCTGCTGAAACGTTCAAGAAGCCTCTATGGCAAACAGTGTGGACCCAGATCAGACTGCTCCTGTAGGAGCAGTCTGTTCTGGGTCCACGCTGTTTGCTTCTTTACTTAATTCATCAGTAAAGTTAGGCAATTATTTGCAGCAGACGACTTCAGCAGACAACCATTTCAGATGCATTTTTTCTTGGCGTTTTAAGGGTTAAGACCCGGATGAAGCATATTACAGATGTGGGAGAGGAGTGACAGCACAGTTGCAGCTTGTTTGTACTTGAATGTAATCCCAGTCGAAGTTAACATCCGGGGACTTCCTCACTAGCGCCATCACATAGGACTTCTGTGGCACACAAACGGAAGAAAACCTGGAATATATCGATGATCAAGTTCATTATACATGAGCCGTGACATGTGATTTCCAACAATGTGACTTTTTGACAAGTGTAGACTCAGACAAGCCTGTGCAGCCTCTTTTTAAACTTAGAAACCTCAAATGACGTTCGGTCAGTAGTTTAACATCCATAGAATATTCAAGCGACAAGCAAAGGCTCTGATCTGACTGTGCGTATGCGCAGGCTGATCTGAGGCTTTTCTTGTCGCACATACCACATTGTTAGAAATTTCATGTCGCGGCTCATATGTCCCCTCCGCTGTCTCAATTAGAGCAGCTATCCGTTTCTTGCGAAAGTGTGAGCCCTCAATATTGATAAGGCACTTAGGCTGTTCCCAGGAACAGTTTAGATGCCTTCTGGACTCTTCTATCCGTTCAAACTGACGAGTCGATTGGTAATTATAGGGTGTTTAGTTTTGTTAACGGTAGTGATATTTATACTTTTTACAGAAATTGTTGTTTCATTTAAGCAAGCAGTGTAGACCCTTATCAGACATTTCATTCAGCATCCGCCTTGTGTCTATGTTGGATCTTGGCTGTTTGTCAAATTCCTATATATGGGGGCTAGGCATTATTGGGCTAACTGACTGCGTTCAAATAATATTAAAATCTCGTTTTTGTCTGTGCTGATGGTTTACGTACCAGTCAACAATCTTTCAGTCATATCGGGAAATTTCATGTCTTTCTTGGTTAAACCAGTTCTAAGCACAAAGTACACCACACAGTGTCCCCTTTGAGTCTCGATCAAGTGACCCTTTAGATATTGCTTTTGATTATATCTGACCGTGTGATAAGTTGGACATTGTGGCACATGCATTGAAAATATATTAATTATCAATGAAGAATCTATCTACAGTTAAAACTATTCAAGTTAAGAGAGGTCCCTTGGGAAATTTATACCACCACCTGACTGGGCAAAACCCAATAGGATAGTGTATTTTGAGCTTCAACCCGCAAACGTCTCCGCAATAACATCTTCAGCCGAAACCCCAAATCAAGCTGAAACCGCCCAAATTAGCACTCGGATGGCGACCCGAAAGGGGCGAGACCCCCACTAGCCCTGACAGGCATCGTCTGATAAATGATTGCCATGATGTTATAAAGTCAATATAAAAGGGTAAAAGAAGCCTGTTTATGCATTTCCTGCAGCTAAGCTGAACAGCCGAGATCCCACCTCACCATCACGACTGTGACTCTGGCTATACCAGTGACCACTATAACATGCCCAACACGCAGCATTCTTCACCGCACCTTCACACCTTTCATAACTGCGCCTGTCAGACTAGGGGGTCAAAACCGTCTCGCACACTCGAAACCCGAACAGTCCTGGTCTCCTTTGGATAAGTTAAGTCTAAACGAAGGAAACCAAGTGCACACCGAAACTTTTCTTTTTATATGTCTGACGGAGTGATGTGGATGTACATGTAAATGATTTCCGTTGGTATACAGTCAACCCCCTTTATATCGACGATGTTTGTTCCAAGCTATCTTTGACGTTAAAGTGAATTTGCTGTAATAAGGAAATTCTGACCAGTACCAGATTTCCACATTATAATCATTTGGAAAAAGAAAATATTATACAAATGGTATAAAAATGCTATTTTCGAAATGTATACAACAGTTCAAGTTGCACAAAGCTTCCCTCTTATCACATGAGACAGAAACCTGTTCATGCAAAGACCTTGTCCTGATCACAAAATTGTCTGACACATGGTAAAAATTCTGTTTTAATGAATTTATTTTCAATCGAAAATGTATATCTGTTCCCAGAAGTTAGTGTCGGTGTCGTTAAGTGAATATTCTGTTATAAAGAGGGAATTTTAATGTTAATAGATCCGTTTCCCGCAAATTTTTGTCGGATATTGAATATTCTGTTAAAACGAGTGACGTTATGAAGAGTTTTGACTGTATTGAGTATGGTGATGCACCCAAGCACGTGCGTGTGTGTGTGTGTGTTTTGGTAGGGGTGGATAACCCAGACTTAGACTGGCCTTACCATTCGCTGAGAGTTACCAGAGAGGCCAACTGCTTATAGAAGTCCTATCTACTATGGTTATCCGGCTTCTTTAGGTTGTCAGATGCGACTTTAAGCCATGTCTCAGGCTCTGTATAACCTTAGCCGTTGATGGGAATTCAAAGACACACATAGCCTTACGCACGCACACACACATTATCCTGCGTGAGGTCACCTACCTCAGGAAAGATTTCCCCAAACAAAATGCAGTCTATTGTCGTGCAGCTGTCACTGGTCTGTGTTTACCTCACGGTGGCAAGGGTTGACAAGTGGTCTAAGATTGTATCATTTCCTGGTCACACTCACTTTATTGACCAAACACAATCATATGTCATTTCGAACACACCTTGTTCTCACCTGTATAGCTCTTCACTCACTTAATTGGTTTGGGTGCAGGAAGCGTTAATTAAAACGACCAAATTATTTGCATATATTATTAACCCACTCCTAAATCCGTATTTTGGCAAACAGTACAGGCCCAGATGCGGCATTAGATCAGGGTCTTCACTGTCTGTTACTAAATTCCGCTAATGTACATAACTTCTGTGATTTTGTTTCTTCTACTTTGGTAAACACACCAGTTTACTGGTGATCCATGAACGCTTGTATGTTTAAATAAAACTGCGTTTTTGATTGACTTTTTCGATCACAAAAATGCAGTCTACGATCATGGTTTTACGACCCGGTCGAAGGCGGTGTTTTGTGCAATCTGATCGCCGCCTAATTGGTAGAGCTGTAATAACTATAACAGAAAGGACAGGGTCTTTGTTAGTTTCTTAATTTTTAATTAACACAGAAGCCTTATGAGTAAGTTTGCCCCTCTATCCTATTTTGATTTATCCGAGTTGTTCAGTAAGTCGATGTTTTCGATTACAAAGAGAGCAAACTCATAGACACAAGCCAATCGGACATATCATAAACCTGGATGCTCGTCTGTCTATTCATTATATGTTCATTGTACAAATGTAGCTTCATTAAAGCTTCCGATAGACTGAAACATGTTCCTTATCACGGGGTGCAGCGTATTGTGATTCAGTGGTCCACCGCTTTGCTCTTTTTTTCATATTAAATTTGAATGTGTTGGTGTTGTCATTAATATACTAGGCCAAAATAAATGCCGCATATAAAAGTCAAAAACATTGTGTGTTAAATGAGAGTAACAAAATTCCATCTGCTATCTATGTTTTGCTATGTTTTCTGCCGCACGTTCGTCCCATTGTTTTATGAAGTTCAGTCATTCCAAAACACTGTACTGGTCGATTTTTTTTTATTTTCCAAGTTTTCACGTGCACACTCATCCCATTTTGCTCAGTGGCCAGGACAAGCCCAGGAACTCATAATCCAAGAATCAGCGCTCAAACACTGAGAAATTGTTTGCGAGAGATTGGTGTAAGACCTCGTCGTCCCTACGTTGGTCGGAACTTAAATTTAGCACGGCATTTGCGTCAAATTAAGGATCCCGCGACAATACTAATGTTTTAATGAATGGAGAAACATTCTCTACTAGTACGATTTTTCTATACTTTTTCTAATAACAGCATGTATTTTGAATGGAATACATAACATGTACACTTGAAAATAATTCACATAGCGGTGTTTCTTTTTTGGCCTATTATATATCCTAATGCACGACTCTGAGACTGCTATGTTACATTATCTTGAAACTCTCGTCTGAAATTTATGTGGTGCTCTGATAACTTCAATATCAGGTACAGACAAATGGTTTTGGAACGGCGGATTAGGAAGATACTCAGAGCATACATGTATTCTGTATTGGTTCTGTAACAAAGTCCTTTACTGCAACAAATTTTAGATTATTTAAGTAAGTCTCTAGCGCTCATTGGGGAGATAAACTTAGGTTGCCTTATCCATCCACTTTTAGTCGAATGTCGATCGAGCTAACATCGATAAGATTGACCTGTCATTAAGGTAGTGCGGGACCCATGTCAAAAGATAACCTTACTTTTACTTAAAAGTAAGAGTGTAAGAGTTATCGTTCCTGAATCTTGTTTTTAAAAGAGAATACTTATTTCTAAGACGGTAGATATTATTCTCCCCTGACAACTCTTTGATGCTTGAAACGTAATTCTGTAAGTATTTTGCTTTCACAAAAAGAAGGAATGCAAGTATTAGCTTTTAAAAACATCACCCAGAGTATGAAGTCATTCAGTATTTTGATGGTTAAAAGTTGCGGACCGTATAAATATACATACTATATACATGTCTCGGTTGCTATTTCTGCATGCTGCCACTAACCTAAGACCCACCCCACCCCAAAAAGGGGGGGGGGTTTGTAGACGTGCACATGCCTTGTATGTGACATTCTCATGTTTTAGGTCCCATGGAGGTACATGGTCACTAATGATTTATGGAGAAATGACGTAACTATTTCAATTACCTTATCACACCGGATAGGCAGCAATAAAAAACAGTCTAAACAATCTATGAATGCTGATAACAAATTGCTAGAAACAGTGTTTGTGATTGCCATTTGTTGCCTATCGGACTACAAACAACAATCCAAAATTCTGTTACTTACAATATTTAACTACGTTCGTCGATAGCATTAACGTTTTCGATTGCCGCCTATCTAGTGTGTTTTTGATATACTGAAGACGTAGCCAAAACAATCTGATACAAGGGCTAGGAGTTATTTCATGTTTCTGTTGAAAAAATTATTTTGTTTCGTTGCATGTTTCATGATGATAAAATGGACATTTCTGCATACATTTTAATAAAATTAATTGGAACTGCATGTGCCTGAAAGGAAGATATATGACAATATAACGTTCTTTTCTGTATATTAACGGTTGGCAAGCATGGTACAGATGCGCGGATCCAAGAATTTTTATCAGGGGAAGGGGAGGGTCCAGGTCAGTCTAACAAAAAAGCTCTGACAACGATTTTTAGTCCTCAGCTTATTTTACAGAAGTCAAATGGTCAATTTCAAAGAAATCTATCGTTTTTCAAGGCTCTAGATGGGGTCCAATTTTTTCCAGGGGGTCCAACTTTTTCCAGGGGGTGTTCAATTGCTTATTCCCTATAGAAACCCATATAATTTGTGATTTTCCAGAGGGGGTCCGGACCCCCTGCCCCCCCTCTGGATCTGCACTTGGTGCAGCCCTCACAGCTTCATGGTTAAGGCTACAATACATTATCTCATTTGGGCTAGGCAAACGTTAATAGACAGAATAATGTATCATCCTTTTATTGTTATATACCTTATAATAAGTGTTTACTATAGAAACTTGAGGTGTTTCAATCGCTGACAATTGTACATTTTATTTAATAATGTGTCATATTTTGGTTGATCGTTGACCAATCACTGACCGCGGGCTTTATTTCCGATATAACATGACTGCAGAGGGCTTAATTGCCATTTCAACCTGCTCACGGATATCCTCTGCGAGTTAAGATACCGTCGCTTATGCTTTATTGAGAAATGACCAAAATATTCAATTATCATAAGATACGCTACTTTATTACATCGGATAGGCGACAATCGAGAAAGCTCTGAACAATCGATGATCGTGGATCGCAAATCGCTAGAATTTACCATTTGTCGCCAGTCAGGCAAACAAACTGCAATCCAAAAAGTCTGTTTCTGACGGTATTTGATCTACGTTCGTCGATAGCATCAACGTTTTCGATTGCCTGAAAGGGGAGACAACACTTATTATAGTCTTTATTTTTTTCAGGATTTTTCAGAAAAGTCACCAAAACAAAAAACGAGCACGGTGACACATATTTTTTATTCAATCATTAGATTCTTCATGAAAATATCTTTGTAAAAATATGTTTTTTGTTGTTCCAGTTACATTCTCTGATATGTTTATTTTGAATATTAATGTTTTTTTTTGGCATTTATTTGTTTGACTTAATTAGGATTTTGCTTAATAAATTGTGTAAATACATGTTATTTCACTATTTTTTGTTTTTATTTATATCTCTGGTGTGAGTAGTATTTGTTCTGAAAAAAAACTGTATTGCGTTTCTTGTTTATTTGTTAACAAAATCTGTGTTTGTTTATTTCAAAAACCTGCGATTTTGCAGTTTTTGACATCAAATAACTTTTTAAAAAGAACGATGAGGTATTGTTTTTTTTTGTCTTAGATTATAAGTATAAGTCTATATTATAATATATTAAAAGATAAAACACTTTTGGACATATGCCGGTGAGTCCGGTACTACCTTAACAGTTGATCAATCACGCAGTCACTCGAACTAAACGGGAATGGAGGGCGCGCCCCTTTAATAATAATTGTTCGTTTAAATCCCTATAGGTATGGATATAAAGCAGTCTAAATTTTGTCCGGCATGAGGCTCAAACCTGTTAACACGAGCCTACGAGTCGTGTTTGCTAGCTACTATACTATTGATGTTGTAGCACGTAGCTTCCGTTTTTTTTTTGTTTAGATACATTTTTCGCTTTGGTACAATTAGTTACTCGGTGTACACTATTATATACTGTGAGTTTGGTATTTAGTCATTAGTCGATAGTCGTTAGTTTCATCCTTATTTGTACTAGTCTACTATGCAGCAATGTACTTTAACCATTCAGCCATGCGTAAAGTACACCTACTGGAGTATAGTCCTTCAAATGGAACACTGTTTTTTGGCAATAACATTAAATCTAAAATGGGAATTTTAAATTTAATTCGAAAAATATATTTTAACCAAAAAACCCTAACCAAAAATATTTTTTGAAGTTTGTATACGTTTTGATAAATGCAGGGATAGGATGGAATTTTAACATTCTAATTTTTTTTAAGCCAAATAACGTTCCCTTCTTGTATATTGAGCGATTAGGATCAATGACTATCCGTTGAATATAAAACCATGTTTATATTAATATAAGACAATTACAATGCACCAGTGGGTTTTAAATGTAGCTGTATATTGGCTTGCGTTGCTGTTTATCAGAATAGTCAACAATATTTCAGTTATCTAACCATGTCACAAAGACGGTGACACAAACGAAAGGCTACACCTATAGAGATCTACTACCCAAAATGCCCTCTTAGTTGGAAGCGCCCATTTGCCTAGCTATTCCATGAATGAGTTTGTTTATTGATCTCACCACTCCCATATTTTCCATCATATACTAAAGAGGCATAAAATTTAAATATAAAATGAAATGTAGTAAATGTAAGTTCCCGTACATCTGTGATCTTATTCGTATTTTCAGTCCTGTGCATTTCTAGTTGTACGCTCGCACTTACAGACACATGAACAAACATACAATTAGGTAGCCAGACGGAAGCAGGCAAAATGATGGTACTTGGTAGGCATGAAACGCGTTAATAACCCATTATCCGTAGAACTGTATAAGCAGCTTGGATTGCATCGTAAACCGCACCATTTGATGTTACAAAATAATCGTCTGCTGTAATCTCTAATGGACATTTTATAGCTGAGCAAATACTACGATATTTATCCAAGGTGTATTGCACTGACAGTACAAAAATGGGTACTAAACGGGTATTTTCATTCCAACAAAAACTAAGTTATTTATTTTTACAAGATATCAGAGCAGTAACATTGATATCAATCTCCGCCAAAATTTAAATCTAGTTAGGGTTTTGCTATATCTATGCGCATGCAAATTTTAAGGGTGAAGAAACCTTCATGTAAAATTTCAAAAACGATAAACTGTGTTCCATTTAATGTGCAATATACCAGTAGTCAATGGCCATGTTGTGTATGTGTATTGGATAGATACAGTATATGTGCAAAATATTCTACCAACTGAATTTAGTAAAATGACAATTTTCATAATCTAAAGAAAATTATGCTAAACCGTTGTAATGCTCCATGACTAATGTGTTATGAAAAGGAAGCTCCCTTGTACTAATTATTTCATTATACTGGGAAAAAAGATTTTCAAGAGAGCACACCAAAAATCCAAATGCTAACGTTCGGGCTCGCCCAGACGTCACATTTTGGGCTGTGGGATATCATCCCCCCGAGTTCCAACTAGCTTGTCACATATATTATGTAAAATATGAGAACACACTTACGTGCAAAAGGATTAGTTGGAACTCGGGGGGGGGGGGGGGGGGGAATGATGTTTTAAAAACATTTTTCTATTTCCTACATGTATAATACAAAAGTAACCATTTTAGCCCAAAAATAAAGCAGTACATTTATGGAAATTGGAATTCAAATGCAAAATCATAAAATAGAGACCAACAGCGAGCTTATATATGAAGATGGAAGCATTTGATCGACTTTAATTTTTATCAAAATTATAGGCAGCGATACACTGTGATTCCCATTACCACCGTCAGAAGTCCTTTCTCCATTATCTCAGTCTAGCAGTTCTGTAGAATTCTAAATCAGTAGTTTTCATAAAGCTTTAGTCCTTAAAAACTGGAGTCTTTTAGAAGTCCTTGAAAAATCATCCTTGAATTTTACTCAAACTTGCCTGTATGAACCCTGTCTATGGTCTAGACGTTTAGCTATTGAAAAAGCAGGACATAGAGAATTTGGAAAGTGTATGAAGCAGCTACAGGGACTGCCTGATAATGCTTCAAATTCTGTAAGTCTAGCACTCCTTGGCATTCCGCCTATAGAAACTGTATTACATAAAAAATCTCATTAAGTTGTTGGTAAACATGATCAGAAATGAAAACTCCATTGAGCATGAAATAGCTAGGAGACAACTGGCTATGTGGACCAGACCCACAAAGCGTCACCCTAATCCGGTATGCCATATCCTTAATTTTGTCATTTTGAATAATCCCCCTTCTAAGGAGGACTGGAATGGTGTGCTAGATCAGAAAATCTACGAGTCAGTTGAATTTCAATGGAAACCGGACATTGACCAAATATGTAAAGCAAGTTGGTAGTTGTCACCATATATGGTCGACAGTCAAAAATAATGTGCATGATAGTAGAGGGGGTGCAATTTAAATGCCTATCATGCTACAATAAAATAGGGCTGTCTTTAATAAATATGCTTTCAATCCGATTTACAGTTTGTGTTTAGATGTTCCAGAGATTAGACAGCACTTCAATGCGGAATATGTATCCTTCAAGATTGAAAGGGACATCTACACCGGAAAGCTTCCTTTAAGGAGTGAAGATAGCAGAGATAGACTACCCCGATTTTCTTACACGGCTGACCTTGGATGTCTCTATATTCCTAAACTAGATATTTAAAAAAGGGGGTTATGGGTCACTGTCTAACCGCGCCCCAACTGTTTCCTATTTCCGTTAGCTTTACAAGAGACCAGGACATTGCATACCACGTGGCGATACAGTGGCCGAATAGCTGTATAATACCTGAAAAAACGCTTTTGGATACCCTTTAACTGTACACAAAGGATTCATATTTAGTGGATAGCTGCTTTGAAAAATATCAGCTTATCAATATACTACAGAATACAAAACACTTTATTTGCACTGTTGTTAAACAAAGAGCACTGTAAATATAGTGCACAGACATGTGTACTTCCGTGGGATCTTTTTTAAATAAAGCAAACCACTATGATAACTTTAATTGTTATGCCCTAGGCATTGCAAAAACCGTTATTGGCAGATTATGACGTCATCTTTAATTTTATACAAATCTATCTTGCCTCATAATATCCTTAATAGTGGGTCGTTTTCAAATTATAAGGTATCAAAATGTTCAAGATGATTAGTGCTGTTTACTCGCACCTACTCAAAATGACAGAGCAAAACTTTGACGTCATCAAAATGGCTGGCATCTTGAATTTGCATGAAAATCTACTTTGTATTATAATATCATTAATACTGGGTCATTTTGGAAACTGATAACTCTATTTGTTTAATGTGATAAGCTATATTTTTTCACCTCTGAAAATATGGCAGCGCCTAGTTATGAAATCATCAAATGGCAGCCATCTTTAATTTCATAGAAAATCTGCCTTGCATAATAATATTTTAAACTGGGTCAATTTTAAAAGCTGAGAAAACATAATGTTCAGAGCGCTATCTATTATTGTCAACGCAATATTAAAATACGCTGATGATATGTAATAGAACACGATTTGTTACATATCATCAGTTAAAGAGTCCCCATCAATGCTTGCATCTAACATAACATTGTAACAAGATTCGTCTTCAGCTCCACAAGTACACACTTCAATTCAAAACAGTTTGTTGCTTTTGCATTTGCATGTTAGTGTTGTGCACTTTGTTTTTGATGTACAGCCACATTTCACTAATTGTAAAATTGCCCCAGGAGCTGGATCCACGGTATTCGTAACTGGGGAGAATTCTCCAGCTTCCTCTCTCCATCCATACTCTCATGGCGATGGTATAATTGGATTAGCATGTGTCATTATACTAGACAATACACTGTAAGTGTGCTCTTTTATTAGCCTGAACTAGAGCTGCCTTTGTTGGTGGTAGCCTCTCAGACTCTGCATGCTTACGTCGAAACACTCACCACATTGACAGTAACCAGGGTCGTGTCTGGCTGATAAAGCAAAGACACATAGTGTTCAAGTTGTCTTAAAAGATGGTCCTCAAGAATTGTCCGCTTCCCAAGATCAGAAAATACCTGTTTAATTTCGATATCATAATCCTTAAATGCTTTCCAAAAAGACAGATTTCCATTTCCAGCTACTGTTCCAGTGATATCAGCACCAGAAAATGAATGAAAACCTGGGAGAGTATGAGTGTTCAAGTCCCAAAGAGCTAAATAGATTGGGTTAAGTGGGATTTTCCTCCGTGTATCCCTGGTTTCTGTCATGAAAATAGTCTCACTTGAAATGTCTGGGAGTCTTCTTGGACAAAGAACCAATACATCTGTGTCCAGTGAATAAATTGTCAATTCTGTTTCACCATTTTTACTTGCATCAACAGCATGGAGTATCAGCATTGTGTCAGCTTCTTCTTGACTACTACTGAGATGGTTTAAATCCCTATGTGTTGACTCTGGTTTATTCTGCCATGCAACGGTATGCAACTTGTTGTTCTCTTTTGAAGTTTCCAACAAATTCAATACTGTTGACGAAAATACTGTAAGGGCATCCTTTGTAGCTGTATGAGATAACAGTTCTTCAGTGGAACATTTGTCATGTTTGTTGTGTTGTGTCCATGGTGTGATTTGCCACAGGGTAAGAGTCACCAAGTCATGAATGCCTTGTTGCTGACTTAAGTTATTAAGGACTGTCATACCTGCCGAACACAATATGTAATTCATCATATTCATCATATTTTCTTTGTATAAATGCAATGAAATGAGCTGACAGATATTTGCACGTCTTAATCCAGCAAGGTTTGTCAATTGACTGAACGACATCAATTGCATCATTTATCACAACACGTTTGTTTGGTTGCGGTATATCAGAAGTTGTAAGATAAGAGATCACTGCACTGGACATCTTTTCGAATATGTCAATTAGTTTACTCTTGGCAGAGCAGAGCAGTATTGTGCCGTCTGCAGCAAACAGTGATATTGGCATTTTGGACAGCTCATAATTACTTAAGCACTCCTGATGGATTTCACAGCAAAAATTGGGACAATCAACATTATCGCAAATAACCCTCTGTCTTCTTTTAATTTTACAACTTTGTCTGATATTGCTTAATGTACTTTAAATGACAGACCCAGTTTGAAGCTAAACATTTTGCATTGATGCGTGCTAAATGCTCTTCTGTTCTGTTTTGATATGATCTTAAATAATTGTTACAATCTTTGCAACCACAACGCCTTCAATACGACATATATCCCGTTTGATTTTCTCTGGCATTACAGCTTTCGTCACCAGATTTATTATATCATTTTCTTGATAGCTATATGGATTTATAATGAGAAGCTTTTGAGCATTCGGTATATAATTTTCTGTTTTTTTTTGTTTTTTTTTGTTTTTTCAGAAAATCCTGTGACGGCTCATGGTGGCGTTTTCTTGCTGTCACTGAATCACTAGTCATTTGCTTGGCGTCCTCTGTTAATCTTACAAGCTCGGCTGAGATCAGGAAGTATAGGTTTCTTGCATTTTCATTTAGTGTAATGCCAGCAAGACCACCAGTAACGTTCATCCTTCTGTTGATTTGTTCCAAAGCATGAACTGGTCCTAAGGCACAAAAAGGGATGGTGTTTTTATTTACAACCCAATGTTCACTGCTAAATTCTGACCATATCTATGGATCTGTTCTTTCAAGCTGTGCTATCTCTGCTAGATATATGGGAATCATCCTGGCATAATTAAGCTTGTCCAGTGCAAAAGGGTATTTGACAAATATCTCTAAAGCATAGAAATGCAATGCCCAATGGCCAGTCCATACTGCTCTAATATAGAAACACATAACTCCAACCATATGCATATACTGTCTGATTGCTTTATGCATATGTTTCACTTGGGGATTTGAATCAAAATTCCTTCATCTGTTCAAGTAGAGTCAAACTTTTATAAGAGAGCACCCCTTTGGAAAGCCAAACTGTCTATTATACACAGGTGGCTATCTTATCAAGGGTCAGTTAGAAGCTCTGTCGTGTAGAAAGTCTTTTTTTGGTCAGATTCATAGCAAAATGTCTATCTAAAGAGGATCTATCTGTGTGTTTGACATATTTTGTCATGCTTCATTAAACAATATGTTTCATGTCTCATAGGCTTGTGTATACATCATTCGATTCTTTAAAAATTGCAAATCTAAGTATTAATTGGCCAATTAACACCTTGTTGATTGAACATTAGGCCTTTGGCAAGTATGAAGTAGCTGTCTTATAGAGAGTTATAAGCATTTTGGGAATGATCTTACTGGCTGCTAGTTGGTTTATGGAAGTGGCTGTCTTATGCAGATACAATATAGAGTGGAAATCACTGGGAATGTTTCAGCATGGCTCTCTTATGCAGGTGGAGCTCTTATAAAGGTGGCTGAATCAGCAGGTCCAACTGTACATCATGCGATTCAATAGTTGCCTTCATATCATCATCTAAGGTACATACAGAGTCTGTATTTCCTAAATGGAATATATTATCAAGTGCATTGGCTTCAAAGCTGGAAACTTTTCGAATAAGGCCAACTGATACAAGGAGAACATTGCCAACAGGGTCGCCATGTGTGTTTGAATAGCACGTTTAACATGATTGCCATCAAGAATTTGCCTGCACGTTGCTAGCCCATACATATCTGATTCAAGCCAGATTGTGTCTAAACCACTGTTATCAACGTAGGAAACGATTTTCCGAAGCATAGCCATTACTGTATGCAGCTCACCAGATCGTAGAATGAATTGCCCTTGGAGGTCTTTATGATACATTTCATGTCGTTTGGCTGGTTATTTTTTTTTATTATTATACGTTTTACAGCATTAAAATGACAATTTTCAGATGAAAAGTGTGTTTGTGTCTGTACAGTATGTTAGTTGTCTCAGTGCTTTGATTATATGCCAGTATGTTCAGCTCACAGACGAACGCACCTACCATAGTTTACTCTATGATAAAAATGACTACATACAAACTTTTGTATATCCTTTTATTCGCCCAAATTTTGTTCCCCAGAATGGCACTGTCCAGCTCTCGATTTGCAGCACTCCAAGCGTATTTACGGGACAAATGCCTAGGTGATTTCAATAAAAGTATTAAAACATGCATAAATATGTCTATACTCTCATATTGTGTCTTTTACGCAAAATCAACCTTTTCACTGATTTAGAACTGGCATCGAAAACTCCAACGCTTACAATAATTATGCATTTTTCTAAAATTAAGTTTTTGACAGGCGCCATATTGATGACGTCATAACTGGTGTCTCCCACGATTCCAGGGCTGCCAACAACCATTTTCGTCCTCAGCAAACATTCCAAAAACAAAATATAATAGTCGTTTGCTTTCTTCAAAAAAAATCCCACGGGACCTTAATATACGACACAAGTCCGTGCACTAATAGTACAATTCACAATCTTTTAGAACTTTTAAACCATTTTTAACGTCTAAGACTTGTTCTTCAATAATCAAGGGTGGATCTAAGAAGCAACAACAAAAACAATACCAACAATTGTTGGAATTTTTACATTTTTAGCAGGAAAAATGCAACACCTGAGTGTTTAAGCAGAAAAAAATCGTTAATTTTCAGTATTTTGCTTAGCTGAATTGAGCATGACACAGAGGTGTATCATTGATACTTGATATTACTTGAGCCGCGGCATGAGATTTCCAACAATGTGGCATTTTGACATGTGCAGACTCAGACGAGCCTGTGCAGCCTCCTGTAAAGCTTAGAAACTCCAAATGGTGTTCAGTCAGTAGCTTAACAATCATAAAATACTGAAACGACTAGCAAAGGCTCCGATCAGACTGCGCGTATGCGCAGGCTGATCTGAGGCTTTGCTGGTTGCACATACTACATTGTTGAAAAACTCATGCACTGGCTCACTTTCGGTTTTGGAAGTGGTTTGAACGTAAGATTTGAGTAGTATGTTTAAAGCAGCGGATGAAGTGTCTTGCCCAAGGACACAACACAGTGACTCCGCCGGGAGCGAGTCAAACTAGCAACCCATCGACTCCCAGTCTTATGCTATACCAAATGGGCCACTGTGCTCCTCCATTTATATCAACCAATAAGAAGATACAAAACTGATTCGTAGACATACCAACTGCGCATTTTCCCACAGGTCAAATGCACGTACATGGTTCAAACAATATTGGTAAGCAGAGTAACAAAGTATCACGCGACCTTTCAAAGGTGTTTAATTGTAAGGCTTATCAACGTGGCATTTATGAAAAAAACAACAAGTAGGTGTGGGTTGGTCTACAATGTGTGATTGTGGCATTTCCTGGTCATACTCACTATTTGGTGTCAAAATCATAACAAAACATGGTACTACAGACTGTCTGGTGCCAAATTAAAGTTCACAAAGTGAATAAGTGAGCCGCGACATGTGACTTCCAACAATGTGGCATTTTGACAAGTGTAGCCTCAGACGAGCCTGTGTAACAGGGGTGGTTTTTACCATAAATGTTTCACATTTACCTTCATAGTGGAATGCCTTAAACCTATATGGTAATTTGACATTGGAGCCTAAACCCCATTGATATGCATAAAGATATGCCTGGGAGTGATAATTTCTTACTTGTTGCGCCCACTGCAACGCTCCAATGCATTCGCCATATTTGTGTTGTTGTCAACGTATATCGTTGACAATATTCTGAATATATTTCCATTAAAAGATACTATCTAATTGTGTCTTTTCAGGTATGTGAAAGTTTAATATGTTATCTTTTAGAAAATGTACCATAGGCATATGTTACATGTTGGAAAATAGGCATTTTATAAGGTTTTATATGTCGCCCTATTCTGCTTGATATGCATGTACTCAGGTGTGTTAACCAGGTGTAAATAGCTGTGTATTTATGCATTAGGTAAACAATGCTTTTATTATGAAGATCAGCGATTGCATAGTTGCAGCTCGCCAATGGTGATCTGCCTCCAATGCAACGCTCCATTGCATTCGCCATATTTGTGTTGTTGTCAACGTATATCGTTGACAATATTCTGAATATATTTCCATTAAAAGATACTATCTAATTGTGTCTTTTCAGCCTTCAGACGACATAATTAAAATCATCATCTGTCACCGATCGTTGTTTTGGTTTGGTCCAATAGAACCCAGAGAATATCCAGCGAGAATATATATTATCACTCTGTTACACCTGTACAGCCTCCTTTTAAACTTAGAAACTCCAAATGATGTTCCGTCAGTAGCTTAACATTCATAGAATATTCAAGCGACGAGCAAAGGCTCTGATCAGACTGCGGGTATGCGCAGATTGATCTGAGCCTTTGCCGGTCGCAAATATCACATTGTTGGAAATCTCATGCACTGGCTCAATTTCAAGGCAAACAATAATACTTATTTTTAACACATATAATACTCAAACTCTGAAAAAAGACTTACAGCATTAATGAAGATTATGTTTGGACAAATCATTTAATTACACCACATAGCAACAAGACAAAAACGGTCCAATTTGCACTATCTAGTACAATAAAACAATTGTCATGGCAACTGGTTCCAGACATTCAATAATAACTTGATTTTATGTATAACATGCAGTACTCATTGCTGTCTTTATCTGTGGTTTTAGCTTAATTTCTATCAATAACAAGTCAAAAAAAATCAACACTTCTTTATAAAATTATTCAAATTAAATGATTTTCAAAACTAAAATACTGCATTTTAGTTTCCATGATAACATTATTTTGATGCATAATTCTAGCTTCTCAACGATATTTTACTGACAGATTATGTATTTTTAACCCCTTAAGTATATTTATAAGTACTATTCCACAATCAGTTTATGACAGTCCCAAAACCGTTATAACTTTCGATAACTGCAAGAGATCTACTTATAATTAAATTTAGTACCGTAACATATTAAGACCTCACTGCCAGAATTTCCTTGTTTAAATATACTTATTACTTTTTATAATTTTTAATTATTTATATGTCTTCCACATCCCCCTTTTATGAGTTTGAAATGTGAGATTCTATGTATATTTGCATCTTACATTGTCTAGCTATTAATAAAAGAAAAACTAGCAAATGACATATGTTTTTGAGTAGCATTAAAAATAACACTATACAATTGATGCATTCTTTTGAGGGCAACGTCAGGATTTGTAAATCCGAGAACAGTGTTCACCGAGGCGAAGCCAAGGTGAACATCACTTTCGAGGATTGAATAATCCTGATGTTAACCGAAAAATAATGCATCAATTGTTTTGTTATATGACACTGTCTCTCTTTTCCTAGAATTATTTAAAGTATACTGACAGACTTTAAAAACGCAACACTCGGATAACAGCTTTAATTTATGTCTCGAACAAGAAGGCAGAACAATAATTTTGATTGTATGTTAAAGAGCATTCATTTGTAAGTAAAACATGGAAAACCTGGCCAACTAAGATGAACTTAAGGCATTTAAATGTGAACTTTTTGAGATAGGGGTCGACTGTTTCATGTGACCAAATGTTATGAGTGAAAATTTTCCCTACTTCTTTAAAGCAAGAAACACGAGGAGCATCAAATCTGTATCATGGGCTTTGCTGGTCATCGATGAATCACTTGCATGTTGATTGGCAGGTCTGCGATACAGCTTATTTGCGTGTATGACGTTTATCTGGGTGTACCCTTTCATTCAGTAGCTTAAAATCTCATCTACTTAAGAATTGTTTAAATGGCTAAATTCATACGGAGTAAATAACGTCGTCCAGTTTAGTTGTACAATACCAACTAAAGCGTTTGCTGAAGAAGCCTATGTTGACATCATCGAAGCAAAGGAATTTTACATACAACTGTATTTTGAAAGATATAAAGGAAAGTTAGTGTTGCGTTTTTAAAGTCCGTCATATTTTCATATAAAACTCAAGTCAGGTGTTCTAAGTGCACTTTCACTAAGAAGATTTTTTCAACAATATACTTCCCAAATTTCTGGAAATCTTATGAGATATCAAAATAATTGCATTTTAACCCATATATGCCTAGCGTCCTTTTTGTGGGACATAGTCAAACAGTGTAGACCCAAGTCAGACGCCACAGAATGCGGCGTCTGATCAAGGTCTTCACTGTTTGCTTGCATAATTTGCTATTAAAACTTGAATAAAAATGAAAAATTCCACCTAACATCCCTTAAAACAGAAATGTACTGTTCCAATTGATAACGGTGGGAAATTCCAGTCGGCATAAATGGGTTAAATGCTGTTCTCATTAGATGAACAAACATTTTACCTGTGAAATATACATAAGAAACCAGTCAGTGTTTCAATGTCTATTTTTAGCTGTCAGGTAGCAGTGAAAAAAGACATGTCACCTGGGCTAGATTTAGGACAATCTATTTTTAGCTGTCTGTCAGCACTGACATAAAGTCCTGAGCTCATCACTGTTTGACATCAAGACCTGTCACAACCAGTGCAAGCTTGTTTCAGCCAATCAGAAAAGGTCTTTTATAGGAGTCATTTAACAAAATTCCTTGTAACCATTGTTACCACTAAAATGAGTGTACTAGTGCCTTTTTAGCTCTTTTATTGGCTGCTTAGTAAGAGTTTGTAAAACAGTGATCAACATTACTATATTGTGAATACTTGAATGCTTGCTTTTTCTCTTCCCATACATGTCTTTGTCAAGTCCACATGAGCCGTGACATGTGATTTCAAACAATGTGGCATTTTGACAAGTGTAGACGGGCCTGTGTAGCCTCATTTTAAGTTTAGAAACTCTAAATGATATTCAGCCAGTAGCTTAACACTTGTAGAATATTCAAGCGACAAGCAAAGCCTCTGATCAGAATGTCTAAATTTCACATTAATGTATGCCTTTTTAAGGTTGTGAACTTTGATTTGGCACATAACTCACAAAAAGATAAATTCACAAACAATGTGATTCCTCTCAGATGACGCCTACTATTTTATATATGTCCCCTCTTAAACCATTTCCAATTTTTCGAATGTTCATGTGTTTACATGTGTATGTATCAATTAATATGTAGTGATTGACAGCACACGCGTGGCTTAAATCGAACAGAATAACGCCTGTGATAGTGAGAAAAGCGTGAAATAATGATAAACAAAACATACATAACTCAGTGATTCTTGAAAAAATCGTACAATTTTGAAAATACCCTGTCGCCAAAATTTCTCCCTTTGTGACGACCAATTTCAAATGCTACATGTATTAAAGCTGCATACTCTGTAACTTTTGATCTTCTTATTTTAAAATAATGTTTTTATTTTTCAAGAGCACAGTAAAAATACTCAAATTCAGGTAAACATTTTGCCATTTTCGTAAATCTTAACAAGTTATCACCACCAAAACATCTGCATTTATGTTAAAATTCAACGGTGTAGAATTATTGGAGGGACGCAAATAATTACCAACAAGAGACAAAAACACCTATTTGATAAGATAATTCACTTTTCCACGCAGTTTTCAGCAGTACTGAACATTTTTATTGTGAAAACATAAGCTTAATTCTACTTTTACAAATGATTTAAAAAGAAAAGAAAATTTTTCGAAAAATGTTCATAGTTACAGGGTATGCAGCTTTAATATGGTTCAAAATCCACTATTTTTAGGCATTAACATTTATGCTATGTACCCCGAATTCTTATATTTTATCAGTTATGTAGCAATGGGGTATGCATGTTTGCCATGTCGCCAGGCATAGCTTACATACTTGGAGTGAAATATTGCATCTTTCCGGTTCCAAGACCATTGCAATCGCACTTGCTATAACATACTATGACTATGGTACTAAATAAAACCCGTAAAAGTTCTAACCATTTTCCTATTTTTTCTTGACAAAATTATGAATATTGCAATGTCGCCATAACTTCACTTACTTATCATAACGGATGTGAATACTGACAACATGTATAATATGAAGATTTGTATGCCTACCATCTCACCAGATGAGCATGTTGATGAATAAAACTATTCATTCCTCTAATAATATTGAGATTAACATACCTTCGCAATTTTAAGAAGGTAGTTTATATGTCACTTTTCATAGACCCTCTTCCATAACGGAGGTTTGAAAGTAGAAAAAGGAGTCATGGATAATTCAACATAGATGCTTAATAGTTTGGGCAAGGATGAGGTGATATGAAAACATGTACAGGAGGCTGAAAAAAACGATGCAAGTTTGCTAACTCTGAAACAATATGTCTGCTCTCCTCCGTAACTCCTCACCTCCATAGCGAAAAACCAAAACCACTGTATGCATTACAATGTTTAAGGGTATATAACCTGCATTTCAAACCCCTTTCTTCAGATACACCGAAGTTTAACATTAACATCTGTTTTCTGTTGAAGAGCATAATTTTGTATTTTCTGTTGTTACGGAAGGTTGGTTACAGAGGTGAGATGGATCGTTACGGAAGAGAGTAGAGTTGATTTTTCAGAAACATGCTTAGTAGCATAATGGATCATTCTTCGTTTGCAATAGCAATCATATGTAGGCCGTAAATACAGTGCTGTTTAAGTGTGTACTGTTGTAGTCACAGAGTAAACAGATCAATCACTGGTTCTCTCCTCCGTGACGAGGACATTCAACATCCTGTAACTCGAATACTATTGAAATGGTGTGGTAAAATTTTATATCTGGTGTTAAAATATTGCGCATTCTCAATGAACAAGTTACCTTTGACGTCTTGTAAAGTTCATTTTTCAACTTTTTGCATTTTAAAATTGTACAATTTTTTAAGAATCACTGAATTATGTAGCTTGGAATATTAGCATATAAGGCAATTTTCGTTAAGTTGACGTACACCCCAAAATTTGTAAAAAATATATATATTGTATGCCCAAAACCGCTAAATTTTCCTCTGTGGTTTGTTAGCTAACAGGAATTAGCAGAGCTAGCAGTTTTATGAAATATTTTCGCATGGAAATCAAAATATGATCTAGCTTGTTTTTAATTTACAGGAAAATGATGCGTTTGGCACATTCACATATTTCTGAATTGATATTAACTCTTAACTTGATCCCTCTGTGTTGTTTCCTTGAGCAAGACACATTATCATCTGCTTAGTCCTGGTTCAACCCAGGAAGACATGAACATGTCTTGAATGAAAAATTGTTGACAAGGTCGATCATTGTTAATGAAGGCGCATTCTGCAATACTTTTGACCTGTATAAAGCAATAACCGATCTTGAAGTGGTCGCTTAAAACAAGTTTTACAGTATTTGATGATTACTGATAGAATGAATAACTTCTAATGAAATAGAATAATTTTGTAACACTTTACATAATTTTAGTTGTCTTATATTGCCAGAAGCATGTCAGTTAAGTCACATCTACAAAACAGCTTTATTCAAAGAAATCAATTTGTTGGTCCAACTTTACCAGACCTATTACCCAAAAAACTTCAAATACCCCCATAGATTTTATTACAAATATTTTATGACCTAAGGTTGGATTGTCAGAATCTATTGAACTTGAATACCAGTATTGCTGCGTTTTGTTGAAAAATATCACTGAAAATTGCCAAAGAACATTTTTTCACATTTTTGAATTGTGCCAATTTTGGTATATTTTAGGACCCTGCTGCAACCAGCACGTGCATTATAGAACCAAACTACATATATCAAGAGTTAAAGTTGATACAATATTGCAGTTTGGCCTAAACCAGTTGGTTACAGAATGTTTTTTTGAATAACTGCAAATACTTTCAAATTAGTGTTTTTTCATAATTTCAAAATACCAAATCCACGAAATTTGCCCAAAATGAACAATCATGGTTTCCATAGCACCAAGGGTATCAAATAAAAATTGACTTCATTTTTGGTGGTTTTGGGTTATATGTACAACATACCAAAAAAACCAAGTTAATCTGAGACTATGCGTGCCAGACACCTATTTAAATTTGTTGGTGGTTAAAGAGAATTGCTCTTAATGTCCTATGTAAATGAAATAATTTGGCCTCAGTGAGACCAAATTATTTCATTTTCATGGGATATTTAAGAAAAAATGAGATAAAATCAGCAAAGCGAATCCCACACCTTTTTACATTATTAACCCCTTTCCAGAAATCCTGGATCCGCCCTGGAGCTTGCATTCCCCACCGAAATTGCTATTGTTTTCTGTATACAATACAATGTTCAAAATTACCAAAGTGAAGCATTTTAATGCATAAAATTATATTTTGTCCAGAAAACCTGAAAAAATGCTAGGTTTCACCAGTAAATTTAAGTAGGGTCGGGTTACCATAAACACAGTTAGTTTTTTATTTGGCCTTATATGACTGGATTTGTCATTATGTAGAAGCCTTATATGACTGGATTTGTCATTATGTAGAAGCATGCAGTGCAGACCAGTGAAAACCCAGATGCACCAATCTCATCAAAATGAGCGGACAACTTGTTACAAGCGAAAGTATGTGCACGAAGTACTGGTTAACTGCTTAGTCAAGCTTGTCGAGGGAAAAAAGGTGATTAGGTGAACTGACCGTCCCAGGATGACCATAGGGGTTGACTGGAAGCCAAACCAAAAACCAAAGCAACATGTTCAACTATTTAAATGCATATGATCGCTTTGTTATGTTGTTTCAGTCGCAAAAAATGAACCAAATATGAAACTAAACTGCCCAAACTTTGCCCTAGGTACTGCGGTTTTTAAAACACAAAGAAAATGTTTAGGTCGTGTTTGGGCTTCCTATCTTATGCAATGTATCGCCAAAGGGAAACAATCAAATCAAATTAACATACTTTAATGAAACAAAACGAGCTCTTAACTTACAGACAGTCAGAGCAAACAAGCGCCTAGTTGAGCCACGGTTGGCCCAGCCAAAAAAAAAAAAAAAAAAAAAAAAAAAACATCAGGCATCGACCCACAAACGAAAGTTTTAGGTGCCTGACATACCGTCGTGCAATTTAGGATAAAACCATAGTTACAAATCATGATTGGATTTATAGCATGCAGACCTTTGCACGCTATGTATGCTAAATTCCAATATTTTATAATGCTTGCTAATCTTTTTGAACGATCAGGAAAATTATGCTTTCCAACGATTTGTTTTGCAAAAGAGTTTTTAAACAAACAAAACATTATCAATCAACACTCAACACTGAGTGTCTGTTGTAGAATGTAGAAAATGTTTTTATGATGATGATCTATGACCTTTTTGAGTTAACAAATTACTAGAGAAATTTGGTTTCTATTGTTGAAGGCACTAACATTAGAACATACCGTCGCAAAACGAATAAGCTACAAACTATATACACCATAGGGGGGGGGGGGGGGGGGGCGAGGAACATCTACATCCAGTAATGGAGATTTAACTATTTCAAAATTAAAACCATCTTGTGTACGAGGGTTAGTCAAAAATAACTGAGCCCTACCTCATAACAAATAATAAATTTTAGAAGAAACTATGCCATTTGTTATGGACATGTCCAAGTCCAAGAATTTTCTTTATTTAACTGAAGATCCTTGGGATATATCTGGCTTACCATTATTATCAATATTCAGTAAGTCATCTAGATATAGGCCTGTTGAAGTAGAAAAACTAGCGCTTCAACACATCGGCCTGATTTTTGCCAGAAAGAGACAACATGAAGTCTCTCTCAAAACCAAGCAAACACAAATCAGTAACAAGAGGAGCACATTTAGTACCCACTGGAACACCCATTATTTGTCTCTACAAATTACAGCCAAAATTTCATAGAAAGTGTTGTCCAAAAGTCACAGATTTTCTTACATGACCACAAGTTATATTTTTGGGTTGTTCAGAAGTGGAAAAAGTGTGTTTCGCATGAGAGTGTTCTAAAGAGATCTAAACAGAACCCATTTTATCAAACATTTGCTAAATAAATTTACTTATTTTTTCTTTGATTTCATTATGAGGCATTGTAAGATACGGAGTCGATCATAAAAATTATGTAGACACACCAGATACTAGAAATCTTTAGAATTTTATTTATCAAGTGATTTACTTGAATTTTTGATAGGCCAATATAAAATTTTACTATTCCTCTCAGACTTTTTAACAATATTTTATTACATGATTTTAATTGTAGTGAGCCAAAAGGTTAAAATCACGGACAGCTAAGTAATAGTACACGAGCTAGAATTAGCGATAAAACGTGATTTAGATGACATTTTATGAAACTTAGGTAAGGACGTTTGTCACGATTCTCACCAATAAACACACAAACATAGTAGTCCGGTAGAAAACAAGAATGACCTGGAACTTGATTTTAAAGTTTTTTTCTTCACGGATTCTTGTTGTTCAGACATTGTACATGATGAATCCAACTGATGCCACTCTGGCATCATTGAGCGTTTTGAAAAATTAAAGATGGCATCCAAGATGGCCGTCAGTTATGCTCCTAACACCTATCTGACCAACAGGTTCGATAAAAGGAGCTCTAATTTTGACTATTTATGGATGTTTAGAGGCTAAATGATACAGACAATTAAAATGGAACATTAATTTGATTCAGAAGGTTGAAATATTAAAGATGGCGCCCAAGATGGCCGCCATTTAGTCCCCTAAGACCTATCTGACCAAAAAACGCAATAAAAACATTTTAATATTGACTTCGTATGGCTTTTTAGAGTCTAAATGATACAAATGATTAAAATGGAACATTGTTTGATTCAGAAGGTTGAACTTTTTACGATGGTGTCCAAGATGGCCGCCATTTTAAAGCAAAATCCCACTTGAAATCAGAATCACAGTTAATAACCTTTTTTCTGATAGTTTTCAACAGTAGTTGCATTTGGCACATTTGACTGGCATGATGTTGTTGTGTTTCAGCGTTGTAAAATATCCAAGATGTCGTCCAAGATGGCAGAAATAGCAGGATGTATATTGTGGAATCACATGGGTTTTTATTATACACTGCTCTGAAAAAATAACGGACTTATTTTTTTATAATGGTAATGTTTTTTGTGTGTCTTTGTTCTGGTAATCGTATCCATCAATCCATGCACTAATTTCAAGACTCCTTTTGGCTGGATCTGATAATACGAACCTTAATATCATATTATACTCATAAAAGGTCCTACTTTGGGCAAACATTCTGTAAAGAAATAATGAAGTGATAAATGCCAGGGTATGCTGAATGAACGATATCACCGAAAACTCTGTGACAGCGTGCTTGCTCAAAGTACACACCTTTTTTAATCAATATGCGGAAAAAATCAGCTTGAAAGTAGTTTATGGATGGATTGCTAAAAAATAGAATTACCAAAAAAAGAGGGAAAATACTATTTACTTATGGAGTGCAGTGTATCAACAAACCAACGAGTAAGAGATATATCTGCATGCTGCAGATGTTAATTACCATCATGACTGCTGGTTTGGTGTAACCATTAAAGACATTCCTGCAGCTTAGGAGATACTGTAAAATACAGGCCTGTTGGTCCGGTGCAGTTGTAACAACCATTACTACTGTTCTGGTCTGGCGCAAGTGCAACAGACAGCACAGATGGTTGGATATTTCTATAACAAATATGAGTATAGTACTGGTCCGGTGCAAGTTTTTCAGACATGCATGCGGGTAGGTGCATGTTTGACAGACATGACTGCTGGCTAGGTGCAACTGTTAAAGACATGATCAGATACAATTGTTACAGACATGGCTGATGGCTGGGTGCAAATATTACATTCATAGATGCTACTAAGATGAAATTGTAAGAGACATGCATGCTGATTCTATGCAACATATAAAGACATGACTGCTGGTCAGGTGCTACTGTAACATACATGCCTGATGGTCTGGTGCAATTGTCCTTAACAGCCCATTGGTCGGATACAAGCATAGAAGACATAACTGCGGGTCTGAAGCAAGTGTAACAGACATACCTGCTGGCACAGCCCCACAACAACAAATGTGTTTGGAAATCTTACAGAAATGCATGCTTGTATTCAATGTGCCAAATGGACGGGTGCAACTGTCACAAACATGCCTGCTGTTACAGAACAAAGTTTAAAGACATGGGTACTGCAACAGGCCTGACAGTCTCGCGAAGCTGTTGCTTATATAACTGCTGGCCTGGAGTCTTGGTTTCAGACATGTGTGCTAAATCAAACATGGAAATGGTAAAGATGTCTACTGACCCTGTGGCAAAAATGGCTGGGTTGCTGGTCTGGTACAAGTATATCAGACATGCACACTGATCCAATGCATGCGTACCCAGCATTCCTGTTAGTTGGGTGCAATTGTAACATGCATTATTGCTGGTGTGATGTAACAAACACACATGCCTGCAGATCCTGCGTCTCGGCAACGGGCATACATGTGTGCCGTTACAGTACCACATAATTTGCATGCGTGCTGGTAAGAATGTCTGATGTGATGGCCTGGTGGCAATACATGGATGCTGTTCGATGAAACTTCAACAGATATGCCTGAGAACTTGGTACCATTCAATCAGACATTTGTTTGTTTGTTTGATTTGATTCTTTATGTCCCATCAACAATCTTTCAGTTAAACAGGGACGGCTCTTCCTGGATTGAACCAGTACTAAGCTAGGATATATTTGTCTTGCTCAAGGATCACAACGCAGTGACGCCCGTAAGGCTCGAACCTGCGGCCCCTCGGTCTTGAGTCAAGCACTCTATCCATGAGCCACTGCGCTCCCCATTCAATCAGACATGTCTCCTTTGAAAATCAAAGAGAAAAGCTACTCGATTGATGCCCCTCCATCAGACATGCCAACTTAAACTGTGAAACTTTAGTAGGCAAGACTATTGCTACGTTGTCAATGCAAGATACATGCCTGCTGATCCAGTGAGACTCCATTGCTACGTCGCTGCAGCTGCAACAAATATGTATTCTGGTCTAGTGTAACTTCCACAAACACCACTGCTGTTCAAACATGCCTACTGGTTGAGTGATGTGCAAGATGGGTGCTTGCTGGACCGTTGCCACTCAATCAATATGCCTGGCGATCTTTTACCACTCAATCAGTATGCCTGTTGATTTTTTACCACTCAATCAGTATACCTGCCGATCTTTGACCACTCATTCTTGCATGCTTGCTGGTGTTGTGTATCTCTATTTGCCATACCTGCGTGCATGGTGTCTCACTATAAGCTGTGCCTGCTGGTGTGGAGCCTCACTATAGGTCATGCCTTCTGGTGTGATGCCTCATTATCAGCCATGCCTTCTGGTGTGTTGTCTCACCATAGGCCACGCCTTCTGGAGTGGTCCCTCATTATCAACCATGCCCATTGGTGTGGTGCCTCACTGTAGGCCACGTCTGCTGGTCAGTTGCCACTGCAACCGACATTTTTACTAGTTGAGTGCAGATAGAAGGATGGCTACAAATCCGGTGCTACTTGTACAGAGATGTCATCACATCAGACACGTTTGCTGACATAGGCCCAAAATTACAATGCTTCCTTAAAGTTAAGGACGACTTAAGCGAAGTATTGATTTTTCAAAATGTTACATTAAAGGATCGATGCAGTACGTATGGTCAAAGACACCATTGTGATCTACAGAAAAAAAGAAACTATTTTGATTTTAATAAGTTCGAGTTATTTTAATCAATACTTAAGTCTTCCTTAACTTTAAGGAAGCATTGTAATTTTGGGCCCTGGTGCCATTCTCAGATATGCCTGCATTTACAGTGCAACTCTATCATACACGCATACCAGGTTTGTTTATTCAGATATGTGTGTTTGTAACGGCATCTGGTCTGTTACAAATTATCATTATGCCTACATGTAGGGTGCCGCTCCCACGGGTTTGATAAATTTGTTGGCTACAATCTTGGACGCCATCTTGAATATGTTAAATGCTGAGTGATAGCATCACTGGGATCAGAAGGATGATGTCTGTAATTCAAGAATCAGTAAAATAAGCATTTTGCATGCAAATCCCTGGACTTTGTTGGTCTCAGGGAAGATTTTCTTATACTTTTTGTGATAAACTGCCATCTTGGCGGCCATCTTGTCCGCATTTTTATTTTATTTGGTTACAAGCTAGTGTGTTCAGTTAGATTCCAACTTCATAGCAACAATTTAAGAAAGAAAATGGGTTTGAGACATTATTTTCCGTATCACACAATTTTTCTCTTATAATTGTCCTCCATCTTGGACGCCATCTTGAATATATCGAAATGCTCAATGATGCCAGAGAGGCATCACTCGGATTTTTCAAGGACAATGTATGCACTACCAGAATCAGCAAAGAAAAAAGTTTAAAATCAAGTTCCAGGTTCCCCTAAAATTCGCCTGAATACTGCCGGACTATAGCAGCTATACTGCACTAATGTCTTTTAACTGCAGATCTCATCATACAAATTATGCACATAGGTTTACGCGCTGTCAAGTTCATGCTTTAGGAGTTCCATAACATATAAGCCAACTTGAAATGATGACAAATAACCACCAGGGTAAAGTCGGGTAACTTCGGACATTAGGTAAGTTTGGACAGCGACCTTGTTTGTTTCGCATTTTAATAATTGGGAATAAAAAATAGATTAACACAGTGATGAGATGGCTCATAAGGAGCCGTCTCATCTGGATTTCCACTGTTTACAAATGTACGTCGGAATTTATCCGATGTCCGAGATTACCTGACTTTACCCTAAGGAGCGCAAAGAGTGCAGTCAAATTCATTCACCAATGAACACCTTCTCAACCTGCCATCATGACCATGTTAATCCACTGATTGTTGGTACACACAACGTAAAGTGAGGTGCCAAAATCATGTAAATTGGAAACAAATACTATAGTGCAATCTCATGTTTTATTTGACATAAATGAAAACACGTTTTCATAGTAAAATTTTTGCATAATATGGAAGCAAGATAACTTAGGTTTTGCAAAATATTCCACAATTTTATTATTCCATTTTAAAAAACGAACGTGGCTGTTTGAAACATTTATCAAATCTCCGATTTCAATTTGCACATATAGCAAGATCGCCTATAGTAAACTGCCACCAGAGGTGTTACCATGTTTAAACATTCTGTTGCCTTTAAAGCAATAAGATCGAAACTTAGATGTCATATGTGTTAGACAATTTTTTGTTTAAACATTCTAACTGATTTGTATGAAAGTAAGGAAGAAGGCAAAGATCATGGATCCGTACAATCAAATACCACACCTGACCCAGGACACATAGAGGATATCCAGGGAAAGGAATAATGGAAGGTAGGATATGAATAATAGGAGCATTAAATGAATGTGCAGGGAGACTTTTTAGGGATGCCACATGGCATAGGCAAGCAACTCTGATTATCAAAGTAAGGAAGAAGGCCAATATCAGGACTGATCCACAACTGACCCAGGACACATAGAGGATATCCTGGGAAAGGAATAATGGAAGGTGATTGTACACCACACAATCCCTGAGGATTGGAATAATAATAACATTAAAAGAATGTGCTGCAAGACTTTTTAAGGCCACCACACGGCACAGGCAAATAACTCTAATAATCAAAGTAAGGAAGGAGGCAAATATCGGTAATACATACAATCAAATACCACAACTGGCCCAGGACACATAGAAGATATCCAGAGAAAAGAATAATGGAAGGTGATTGTACACATAATCCCTGGGAATTAAAACAATAAGAGCGTTAAAAGAATGTGCTGGGATACGTTTTAGGGTCGCGACACAGTACAGAAAAAACAGCTCAAAGTAAGGCAGAAGGGAAACATGTTAGTTCTTAATTTGCATTAATATGTTTATTTTCTCTTATTGCAGAGATTATTACGGTTCAAATTTTCCAAACGACCCTAGAAACATCCCTTGAAAACATAGTCCAGATCTGAGTCCGCGCTGTTTTTAGCTTGTATGTCCAAAAACATGCGAATAAGTATTGTAATGTTATCTCTTATTTGACTGATTGTTGCATTGCTATGGAATTTTCCTATGGGTTGATTGGCAGCTCTTATCAGCCCAGTGACTCTGCTGCATTGCATACCATCCAGATCTGGTTAGTGGTGCACAGAGGTTAAGCTCTGACCGCTACACTGTATCTGCTGTTGGAGGGGATGGGATGGTCCAGGAAATCTGCCTTTAACGTTAAAGCTAGACCATAAATGTAGCAGATGACAAATTTTTCGTGGCAGCCCTCTTTATCGTTATAGACAAAGGTTAATACTTCACGTGAATCATCTGCTGGCAGATATATTATTGTTATTGTCTACGCACCAGCGTGTAAATGTCTACACGCCAGCGCCGGTTTGGTTAAATCCACCATTTTAAAATATGTGTGGCAATCATCTGATCTAATAATCTCAACGATGTCAATTGAATAGATTGCTGATTAATGAAATTGTGCTTTTGTTTCGACTTGACTTATTTTGTATAATTCCACCTTTGTTGGACACCCAGCCATGGTCTGAAACACAAACATCACACATCGCAATGTAAAATACCCCAGTAGGTAAGTAGGTGGTGGTTATTTAGACCACCTGGTCGAGGGCTGTGAGCTAAAGCGGCAAAACCTGGAATCAGACATCAATTATGTCCCTTGATCAGGATGTTATTTTGCGCAAACACTTCCCCTTTCAGTAGGCTTTAAATCTATCAAGTCATGTTAGCATCATTGTTATTGGGTATGGCTGAAATGCCAAATTATTAAGCTTTCAGAAATTGTTACTTCTGTCTCCGTAGCTGTCATTCTAGAATATTGAGCCCTCTGCACACCTGAGTAAAAAGCTGTTAAGATACCCCACACGGCTGCTGTGTCAACATAGGGTTTGTCAAAACTCCTGTGGTTCGAAAACGAGCTGGTTTTGCCCTATCTAGTCACTCATTAGAATGACTTCCAGGCCATGTGAGGGTTGGGAAAAGCTTCAGAAGAATGCCAGTTTCATCATGTATAACATGAGGTGTTGTAATGAATGATTAACTTATATGAGACCTGTTTCTTGTTTATTTGAGCAGAGTTGAATTTCACTTTTTTCGTTTGCATATAAATAAAACGAACAAATTTTGCTTTTTCATGCATAACAGACGTGTCTAATTTTCAAGCAGGACACTGTTATGATACCTCACAAACATACATACCCCATGTTTCTACATTTGTTTATTTAGTGTGTTTTCACAGCCAAAATATGCTGCAGTCGGATCATGTTCATGGCATTATTTTCCGTCTAGTTCTCAGATCTGCATTACTTTATTTCAGTGTCTGTACGAATTTGAACTTACACAGAATGTTTTCCAGTACATTACAAATATTTCTGCCAATTTTCAATAAAAATATATTACTATCTGACATTTTGGGCTGGCAGGACAGTAGCATTAATTTCACGTAGTTGAAGTAACATTGGTTTGGCCTTTGTGTAAGTTAATAAGAGACTTTTCTCACACAAAGGCGGTGTTTAGGGGTGTTAATTAGCATTCAGCAACCTGATCTAAAAGTAGTCTGTCTTCCAATTCAGTGCAACACGGATGCCAATTAGTTTTGCCTACACCAAGTCTTAATTAAAAGCTTCATATGATTTGACGCCAACATTTTGAAGGAATCTCATACCCCGTTTCCTTGCCTTGGGTTTCCACTTACACAAGTATTTCATATGAGCTGGTTCATCTAATGTTGGTACTTTTCACAGGTGTGCAGTTGCTATCCAGAACCTACCTGCCCCAGAGGGGGACAGGGGGTCCGGACCCCCCCCCCTGAAAAACCACAAAACAATAGGGTTTCTCAGCAATACTGGTCCCGATCCCCTGAAAATCACAAAGCTACCAAGCAAGCATTCAATCTTGGGTCATCTTCGAAACGCCATTTCTAATGACATGACATAGATTCAGCAGTGTGTCATTGACCTGTGAGTCCTGCTAGATTACCATATAAGTTTTCCTTTGGGACTCACAATTTTCATTTTTATGAGTCCAAGGGCTCCATAAAATTTAAGAATTCTAATGGGGACTATATACGTCCTGGATCTAATTTGGCTTATGGTGCATCCCACACAGGACAATTGTTCATTGGTGCCAAATTGTTCATAAGGATCCCTAGATGCGCAAGTCAATAGTATCTCAGCTGTTACTTATCATAACTACTCAAATTGGTACCAAATTAAAGCTCAAACAAGGGGCTTTTATTTCATCATCAAATATGCAAATTATCTCATTTGCATAATTTGCGTATTCATGAATATTAATGGAGACATATGAAATTAGATGAAAAATAAAGAACAAAAAGAAAGGAGTCTACCAATTAAATTAGCTATATCTCGGCTCTTAGTCTTTTATACTACCAAATACCAGATTAATACTAAGATATAACAACTTTTATTTAATCCATTTTTAGTAGTATTATATGCGATAATTAGCGACAGAGATATAAGTTATCTTGAAGGTACATTCTGATTAATTTGTATATATTTTTTTTTATATTTTCCTAAGTTCCCATTGACATTGATGATTATTTAAATTAGATAATTTGCATATCAAACCTTAGCGTACCAAGGTTTGAAGTTTTTGATAAGTGGCAGCTGAGATATGAGTAGTTTTGTAAGTACACCCCATTAATTTTTTCTATAATATTCTCTCATCTCTAATATTTTCCTAATATTCATGAATATGACAGTTAGATCGTTTAAGTATCTTATCATTAGATAAAAGGGTTTCGTCTAAGCTCTAATTTGGTACCATGCTTGGTACTCTAGGACAATAGGCAACTGAAAAATAAGAAATTAGGCAGAACCCTACAATTTCTATGATTTTTCTCTAATTTATCATGTTTTCATTAATATTCATGAATTTTCAAATAAGACCATTTAAATGTAAGATCTTTGGATAAATGGACGATTTCTTAGCCATAATATTTATTTTAGTGCAATGTTTAGCACTCTATGGCAATTAGCAGTTGAGACAGTAGTAATTTCGTAGGTAAACCCCCTTATTTTTCATGCATTTTTTCTCTCATTTCTAATGTTATCATTAATATTTATGAATATTTAAATTAGATAATTTGCCTATCAAATAACAGGATAAAAGGAACATATCTAGGCTTTGCTAAGGTACAAGGCTTTGAAGTTTTTGATAAATGGTAGCTGAGATATGAGTAGTTTTATAGATGTACCCCCATTATTGTTCTACTATCTTCTCTCCTTTCTAATGTTTTCATTAATATCCATGAAAATGATAATTAGATACTTTTCATATCTTGTCACTAGGAAAAAGGGCTATATCTTAGCACATATTTGGTACCAATGTTGGTACTCTATGGTAACGAACAATTGCAATATAAGCAATTTTGTAAGGTTGTCCCCTATATTGTCCTATATTTTTCTCTAATTTCTTTCATTTCATTAATATTCATGAGTATAAGAATTAGAAAATTTACATATTATGCCAATGGGTAAGTGTGCTATGAATTAGCATTAATTTGGTGCCAAGTTTAGTTCTCCAGGGACCAGTTGCATAAACTATTGATTAGTGAATTGCTTGTTAAATTAACAGTCTGTTAAATTTTCAACCAATCAGGAAAAGCATTTTCTAAATTCTACTACAGACACTCAGAGTTAATTGTTAAATACAACATTGGGTTAAAAACTCTTCTGCAACAAGGCATATCAGAACCTATATTTTATGGTGATTTAGTCTATAAATTCAAACAAATTGTTGGAAAACCTAATTTTAGTGATCAATTCAAAAAGATAGTAAAACGTTATATAAGGGTTGGATATAATTTGGATATCATGCGACAGTCTGCATGCCTAGTTTTAAACCCAATCATGGTTTATAGCTATGGTTTCCTCTTTAATTGCACGACGGTGGGTCAGGCCTCAGACTCTATGACGGCTCTGACGTAAAGCTTTAATCGGTGGGTTGGTGCCTGATGCTTATCTGTAGCTGGACCCACAGTGGCTCAACTTGAGGTTTTCTTTAGCTCTGACTATCTGTGAGTTATGAGCCCTTTTCTTTGTTTCATCATGGAGTGTTAATTTTATTAGAGTGTTTTCCATGATGATACATTGCATTAGTTAGATGGCCTCCATGCGAGCTGAATATTTCTTGTACTTCAACAACAGCAGAATCTAGGGCGAAGATTTGGTACCAGTAAAATGCATTTAAGCCCCCCAGTGGCTTAGGCTGCTGTCCGTTCTAAGGCGGTGGTTCTGTTGTTGTTGACTTTTTGTTTATTGTTACTCCCATTGTGGGAGTCTGTAATTGTTCTATGTATTGTTGTACGTTGCTTTATGTCCATTCTAGTATTGCAATCATCTTGATGGGGAAGAGAGAGCTGATTGCTTTGCTTAATTTGTCTTCCTGGTGTCTCGTGATGGTTGAGCGGCTCTTCCTCGCGGTGCCACGGGGTTGTCTGCAGTTTGTGATTGTGGTATTTCCTGATCATACTCACTTACTATTTTTGAAGTTACAATGTAACGTCAAACCTGACTGGTGAAAATTTTAACAGACCGTTAATTTAACAGGCGATTAACCAATCACAACGTTTATACAACTGGGCCCTGGCCTATTATTTTAAACGTTTTTATTAGTATTCATGAATATGCAAATTATGCAAATAAGATATTTTGCATATTGGTCAATAGAATGAAATCCCCTTGTCTGAGTTTTAATTTGGTACCAAATTTGAGTAGTCTATGATAAGTAACAGCTGAGATTTTATTAACTTTATACCCTCATCTTGAATCATCATTTTTTTTATGTTTTCATAAATAATTATGCTTACTCGAATAAATAAATTGCATAAACGACAAATGGATAAAAGGCCTACGTCTAATCTCTAATTTGGTACTTAGTTTAGTAGTCTAAGCTGAGTAACAGCTGAGATATGAGTAATTTTGTAGGCAAACCCCATCCTCAAATCCACTATGGGCTGCCATGGAAAATACGTATTTACACATAGTCCAAACAGGTTAATTTTTGAGGACAGATTTGTTTCGCATCTAAGGGGTTCTAGGGAATAATTTGGCACCCATGAAAATATGTCCTGTGTTGGGTGCACGGTAAGCAAAATTATATCCCAGACTATATAGCTCTGGACCCAACATTTCATATCATGGACTCCTCAATGTTATCACATTCAGTGAGTCACTAAGACTCATAAAAACAATATTGTAAAATTATCACTGATTCAGAATGGTTTTTTTTCTGGAAAAGGCGGATCATTCTTTGCACCCAAGGAATTTCTCATGCCGATTCTTTTTCAACCTTAACCTTTTAAGACTATAAGTGTCTAACAGCTTGATTTCATATCAAAAATAGTAATTGAGTATGATCAGGAAATACCACAATCACAAACCACAGACAAACCCATGGAACCGCGAGGAAGAGCCACACAACAATCACGAGACATCAGGAAGACAAACTAGCAAAGAAACCAGCTCTCTCTTCCCCATCAAGATGACTGCAAAACTAGAATGACACAAAGTAACGTACAACAAAACAGAACAATTACAGACTCCCACAATTGGAGCAACAATAAACAACAAGTCAACAACAACAGAACTACTGCCTTAGAACGGACTGCAGCCTAAGCTACTGTGGGGCTTAAATGTATTTTACTGGTACCGAATCTTCGCCCTAGATTCTGCTGTTGTTGAAGTACAAAATGTTCAGCTCGCCTGGAAGCCTTCTAATTATAGCAATGTATCATCATGGAGAAATACTCTAGTCAAATTAACACACTATGATGAAACAAAGAAAAGGGCTCACGACTCACATATAGTCAGAGCTAAAGGCCCGATTTTTGTCGGTTTGGTCTATACATGTGTGTCCAAACTGTTCGCAATGGTTATCAGCAGACGATTTTTACGACTTTTGTCTGTTAATTTTTGTTATTGAAAAATTCATTCAGGAACGCCATAAGAGTGTTAATACTTGTCGGACCTGATCGGTGTCCAGACTGTTTGCAAAGATTTTCAGCAGATGGCACTGGCAGGCAAATTAATTCAAAATTCCACTTCATTTTGGCAAATTGTTCACTAACCTCTGTCTATCTATTCCTCTACACGAGGCCGCTATTTCAAAATTCTTCACCACAGCTTCTCTGGTAAGTCGCTCAAAGTCACATGACACAATATAGAACCACTGAAAACGGTTAGACTTGTCTGTTGGCTGGAAAATAGTAATATAAAATAACTTGATCAGTTGAACAAGAAACTGATTATATTTTTTTATTTTGCTATCAAACTTGTGTTGTGGTTACTTTAATATAAACCTATTTACATGTAAGCAGAATGGAATTTCCCATTTCTATCAAGTGTACCAGTCCAATACCATTTTACGGTTTGTTGGATGATATTTTCAATTTTTATTCAAATTTTAAAGCAAATAGTGTGGACCATGATCATAGTAGAATGTGGCGTCTGATCTGTGTATGCACAGTTCCGCATATATTCCACAGAAAGGACGCTAGGCTTATATTTATTTATAAAAATTAAATTAATAATATGGATTAAAGGACCGTCTCAGTGGGACCTCGAGAGTAATAAGACGGTCCTTTAAAGTAATCATTTTGATAGTCTAGGAAATAAAGTACTCAAGTAGCAAATTTTTACTAAATTGGTTTTACTTGAACTAAGGGACCGCTCATTATTTAAGTGTCAGGGGTAGGGGTGGGGGCGGCTTAGATTTCGATCCATTAACCAAATTTTGTTCGACTCCCCCATCCTAAAAACATGTTAAGATTATGACCCCCCCCCACCCCCCCCCCCCCACGAAGACCACTAGGAATATAACCTGAACCCCCTCCACCTCCCTCATTTTACAAGTCATTTTACACTATATTGTCAAAATGCAATAATTTGTTTTCATTATCTGTATTTCATCAGAACAGTTAGAGTATGTTTATAAAATTTCTTTAATACTCTGTCAATCACCATAAACAAACTATATTTGCTAAACATGAGGTATATGTAGTTTAAAGATAGATGAGAACCATTAAGTATGGTACCACGGTACCTTTAATTTAAACAATATTCATTCTGAAAGTATTGTTTAAAAAGTATGCGAAATTACCAAGCATGCAAAGAGTTGATAAGGCATTACCTGAAACACTTCAACAGTTGTGTTATTCATGTCTTTGGCTGTGAATAGTAGTTTCCACTCTGTTTTAGTTGGACATGCTGGCTGAGCCAGGCCAAAATCAAACATTGACCTCTTCTGTAAAAGAACGGCTATCATAAAGACTTTTGTTGTGCTTTGTTAGCGCTTAAATTGAAATTTACCACAAACTTACCAATGCATTATAAAGAAAAACATATTTTACACTATTATAAAGTAATGCAATCTTTACAATTGAGCCCAATTTAAACAAAAATCATCAACAGCGCCATTTTCAATCATTCAGAAGATTCCTACCTAGACAACTATATTGCCATTCTCTACCAATATATTTGATTCTTTGTAGAATATAGTTGTATTTGAAAGAAAATCTGTTCAGTTTGCAATCAAAATGTTTTATTGACATTTGAAAATTTACAGGAAGTTAATGTAAGATTCAAAATGTCTTCCTCCTTTGCTTATTTGAACTCAAAAGTTTGAGTTTCGGATTGTTATAACTTTCTTTATTTGCAACCGCTTTTGATCCGGTTTGTGGAAGATATTATGGTTTAATAAGAACTTGCATTTTATATTAAATAGCTCTCAATATTGTTATCCCCTTTAAATTAATATGACGATTAGTTAAGATGCCCCATGCAAGGATCCAGAAAGTTTTGTCAGAGGGGGTACAACTTTGACAGCGCTTTTCTTCTCTTTTTTTTCAGTTGATGAGGGGAGGGAGGATAAAAATACCACTATAAGCGGGCCATCATTGCCCCACCAGAGAAACGCCATTTAAATGGCGTTTCGCTGGCATGCCGATGATGAGTCAACATTGAATGCTGGTTTGGTAGTTTTATGATTTTGAGGGGATCCGGACCAGTATTGCTAAGAAAGTTTAAGAAACCCTACATTTTTGTGATTTGTTCAGGGGGGTCCCCCCTCTGGATCCGCGCATGTTTCAAATATTTCGGGTAAATCTGAATGTATATATATGGTTATTACCTCTGTCTTTATAGTGTAGTCAATGAAAGGTGGGTACAATGGCGGCTTAGTCTCGCCCACTTGTAGACGGCGGTTCATCAAGACGGGGTGTTTCCTTAAAGTTTTATACAGACCCTTTACTTCACTCGGCATCAATGGCGAGCTGCTCATCGCCCTCTCGTCTATCACAGGAAGTTCACCCCATTCATCTATCTGTCTGTCGATAGCACCTGTAGAAAGAACACAAATAACCCTTCAAGTGCCACCCACGAGTATACTTGGCCAATGGAATGCAAATCCTTCGTTGCCACTCCATTTGGCGTAAACTTGCAGTAAAACCTGTTTAAAACGGCCACTCATAAATAGACAAAACTAAGATCTTAATGACCAATTGTAGCTTAATGAAGGTCGAAAGTCTTGCAGAATGCTCCCCTTGGAGCATTCTGCAATACTTTTGACCTACATTAAGCGATAATTGGTCTTCAAAAACCACTTTTTCTGTTATTGAAATAATTAGATGTGTGAGATTATGAACCTCATGCTGCTTACATGTTGTTATCCTGAGTGAATAAAGTATTTGTATTTTGTCTTTTTGAGAGTGGCCGTTTTACACAGGTTTTACTGTACACCCACTTTTCCTCCTAAAACAATTAGCGGACAATTTTCTCCACTGATAAATCTTAAGCAGTTGTTAGTTATTCTACTGGGCCCGGAATTACAATGCCTCCTTAAGGTTAAGGAAGACTTAAGCTAAGTATTGATATTTCAACATGCTATATTAAATGCGAAATAAATTGCCTGGATCGATGTGGTAGTTATGGTCAAAGATATCATTGTGATCTTTAGAAAAAATGAAACTATTTTGATTTTAATCAGTTTAAACGTTCTTTTTCGCATCATGAAAAAATCAATACTAAGCTTAATTCTTCCTTAACTTTAAGGAGGCATTGTAATTCCGGGCGGCTTTAAATTAGTTGAAATATTACACCAAGATCAGTGGCAGTTCAACTGCCGTCAAAAGTTACACTGGGTGAGCGTTCACAGCTCAAAAAGAGTCAGAGCATTTATGCGTATAAGGTATATAATCTATGTGACGCTAAAATTATAATGCTAATAACATACAAATTATTGTGAATAAATGCATTTCATATTGACTAACAGTAAAAAATTTGAGTTTGAAGAAATTACAAAAGTAAAGCTGGCGAGAAAACAAGTGAATCTGGCCAGGAAAATGTGCCCAGGACAGACTAAGGTAACAGACCAATGACCAACCTGTGACACCAAGAGGAAGAGACACAAAACACACACACAAACAATGCACACATACTGAAGCGAGAGTATACTCAGCAAAGTAACCATCTCTCTCTCTCTCTCTCTCTCTCTCTCTCTCTCTCTCTCTCTCTCTCTCTCTCTCTCTCTCTCTCTCTCTCTCTTACACAGCCAGACGATTGTCAAACTAGAAAGAACACAGAGAATCGCATCAAAAACCCAGGGCCAAACACAATAGGGCCAACAAAAGCAAGCAAATAAAAACTTAACGACCAGCTGCCACAGTCACCGAGGGCTTAAATAATTCATCTGGCCACATCTTCGTCATTTTTATCCTAAATTCTGCTTATGTTCAAGCACATTTATTGTTTAGCTCGCATAGATGCTTTCTATTTTATTCGATGTACCATTACAGAGAATCAGCACAATGAATCTCTCTCTCTCTCTCTCTCCCTCTCTCTCTCTCCCTCTCTCCCTCTCTCTCTCTCCCTCTCTCTCTCTCTCTCTCTCTCTCTCTGCGTTCTGTACTTACTTTCGTATAGAAATTCCTCGGCCTCCTTATCCAATAGCACAGTGTATGAGAAGCACAATCGTGCACTTATTACAATAACAAACATAAATCGTGAAATTAAAGTAGTCTGAAATATGAAGAAAAAGTAAGGTGAAATAAAAACAAAAACGAAGGACTCGAATGATTACTCATCTTTGTTATACTGAAAAGATTCAGCTCCAAAAGCACAAAAATTTTCAGTGTAAAAATGTAAATATTTGCTAACCCATCAGTTTTGTGATATGTTTTGGGTGCTCAAAAGAACCGTCTCATGAGACGGTTCTTTTAAGTACCCACAACATATGTTTTGGTTGAGAATTAAGAAAATTAAATTTTCGTTACGCACTCTTAACTAAAGTCCTGTAAATAAGCAATTAAACCAATATGTTTTAACACTGCATTTTGTTATTAAAGTCGCCTGCGTTGTTGTTTGATGGTGCATTTTGAGGCATCTGTAGGAAAAATTGTAGCCCCTAATAAGACTGCTCCTTAATAAGGATGCACGTGCTCTTTAAAAACGAATACACTCGTTCCTCCGGGGCAATATTTTTTCTACGACAGCTTGGCCCTGGAAGACGGCTGTAAATTAATAAAGAAAAAAACATGTCCAACCACATACCGTATTGGTTGAAACGGTGAAAAACTATTTTAACGTTGCATTTTTGTGTGTTAATATTTCGTTGAATTCCTTATGCAATAACATAACGTTCGCCGGGATCCGAATGAGATGTTAAAAAACGAGGGCGAAGCCCCAGGTTTTAAAACATGGGCATTCGCATTGGTTTTTAAACATCTCTCTCGGGACCTGGCGAATGTTAATGCAGGAAAATCCTATATCGAAACAGCTAAGTGTCCTCCTGTTGCACGGGTGCCACATGCTGATGCTATAAGATTTTTTAATAATAATTATGTGCTTATATATGTTTATTCACCTCAATATAAAATGATTTCATGTTTTAATTTACTCTCTCCGTAGAGAGTTCCTGTTCTGATATGAATACATTGCTAATGGCACCTCTTTTTAATAGCATCATGCGACCTTTACGTTGGAATCTGGTGTCAAGTTTCCGCGAAAAGCTTTGGTGATAACATGAGTAAATATTGTTTAAATGAACACCTCATATTACTTATTTCCGTAGAAAGGTGAGACATGTTTGTGGCAGAAATAGTTTGCCAATATTGCATTCTCCTAATTGCGGAAGACGATATCGTTGCTGCAACCGCGTAAAAATACCATCGAATTCGTTATGCATTCGACATATGAAATTGCTATATGCATATGACATATTCACTAGGCACCTTCCATATAAATTCGTAAGCATCTTACACATAAATTCGTTAAGCTTCTAATACATTTCTTGTGTGTCTTTCATATGATTCGCTAGTGCAGTCATCATGCACATGAATTCGCTAGGCATCTTGCACATGAATTCGTCAGGCATCTTGCACATGAACTCGTTGGGCGTTTTTTCACATTATTCTCTACGCATCTTAAACATGAGCCAGTGCATGAGATTTCCAACAATGTGGTATGTGTGACCAGCAAAGCCTCAGATCAGCCTGCGCATACGCGCAGTCTGATCACACCCTTTGCTAGTCACTTGAGTATTCTATGATTGTTAAGCTACTGACTAGTTTCTAAGCTTAAAAGGAAGCTGCAGAGGCTCGTCCGAGTCTACACTTGACAAAATGTCAAATTGTTGGAAATCTCATGTCGCGGCTCAAATTCGTTAGGCGTCCTTCGCCTTTCACATGATTCGCTAGTCATCATACACATGAATACGTTAGGCATCTTACATTCCACATTATTCTCTAGGCATCTTACTCATGCACTTGTCTAGCATCTTACACATGCATTTGTCTAGCATCTTACACATGCATTTGTCTAGCATCTTACTCATGCACTTGTCTAGCATCTTACACATGCATTTGTCTAGCATCTTACACATGCATTTGTCTAGCATCTTACACATGCATTTGTCTAGCATCTTACACATGCATTTGTCTAGCATCTTACACATGCATTTGTCTAGCATCTTACACATGCATTTGTCTAGCATCTTACTCATGCATTTGTCTAGCATCTTACACATGCATTTGTCTAGCATCTTACACATGCATTTGTCTAGCATCTTACACATGCATTTGTCTAGCATCTTACACATGCACTTGTCTAGCATCTTACTCATGCACTTGTCTAGCATCTTACACATGCATTTGTCTAGCATCTTACACATGCACTTGTCTAGCATCTTACTCATGCACTTGTCTAGCATCTTACACATGCATTTGTCTAGCATCTTACACATGCATTTGTCTAGCATCTTACACATGCATTTGTCTAGCATCTTACTCATGCACTTGTCTAGCATCTTACACATGCATTTGTCTAGCATCTTACTCATGCACTTGTCTATGCATCTTACACATGCATTTGTCTAGCATCTTACTCATGCACTTGTCTATGCATCTTACACATGCATTTGTCTAGCATCTTACACATGCATTTGTCTAGCATCTTACTCATGCACTTGTCTATGCATCTTACACATGCATTTGTCTAGCATCTTACTCATGCACTTGTCTAGCATCTTACACATGCATTTGTCTAGCATCTTACACATGCATTTGTCTAGCATCTTACTCATGCACTTGTCTATGCATCTTACACATGCATTTGTCTAGCATCTTACTCATGCACTTGTCTAGCATCTTACACATGCATTTGTCTAGCATCTTACACATGCATTTGTCTAGCATCTTACTCATGCATTTGTCTAGCATCTTACACATGCATTTGTCTAGCATCTTACTCATGCACTTGTCTATGCATCTTACACATGCATTTGTCTAGCATCTTACTCATGCACTTGTCTATGCATCTTACACATGCATTTGTCTAGCATCTTACTCATGCACTTGTCTATGCATCTTACACATGCATTTGTCTAGCATCTTACTCATGCACTTGTCTAGCATCTTACACATGCATTTGTCTAGCATCTTACACATGCATTTGTCTAGCATCTTACTCATGCATTTGTCTAGCATCTTACACATGCATTTGTCTAGCATCTTACTCATGCACTTGTCTAGCATCTTACACATGCATTTGTCTAGCATCTTACTCATGCATTTGTCTAGCATCTTACACATGCATTTGTCTAGCATCTTACTCATGCACTTGTCTAGCATCTTACACATGCATTTGTCTAGCATCTTACACATGCATTTGTCTAGCATCTTACTCATGCATTTGTCTAGCATCTTACACATGCATTTGTCTAGCATCTTACTCATGCACTTGTCTAGCATCTTACACATGCATTTGTCTAGCATCTTACTCATGCATTTGTCTAGCATCTTACACATGCATTTGTCTAGCATCTTACACATGCATTTGTCTAGCATCTTACACATGCATTTGTCTAGCATCTTACTCATGCACTTGTCTAGCATCTTACACATGCATTTGTCTAGCATCTTACACATGCATTTGTCTAGCATCTTACACATGCATTTGTCTAGCATCTTACACATGCATTTGTCTATGCATCTTACACATGCATTTGTCTAGCATCTTACACATGCATTTGTCTAGCATCTTACACATGCATTTGTCTAGCATCTTACACATGCATTTGTCTAGCATCTTACACATGCATTTGTCTAGCATCTTACACATGCATTTGTCTAGCATCTTACTCATGCATTTGTCTAGCATCTTACACATGCATTTGTCTAGCATCTTACTCATGCATTTGTCTAGCATCTTACACATGCATTTGTCTAGCATCTTACACATGCATTTGTCTAGCATCTTACACATGCATTTGTCTAGCATCTTACTCATGCACTTGTCTAGCATCTTACACATGCATTTGTCTAGCATCTTACACATGCATTTGTCTAGCATCTTACACATGCATTTGTCTAGCATCTTACACATGCATTTGTCTATGCATCTTACACATGCATTTGTCTAGCATCTTACACATGCATTTGTCTAGCATCTTACACATGCATTTGTCTAGCATCTTACTCATGCATTTGTCTAGCATCTTACACATGAATTTGTCTAGCATCTTACACATGCATTTGCAGGGCACCGCCCTACACATTAGTTCGCTAGGCTTTTTTATACATCCTAGACAGGGGAGGCTTTATCACGTTGAAGCTCATCAAAAATAGAGAATTAAGGTGACTTTACGTTTCAGATAGCCAATAATAAAGGCGCTGACCAGACTCCGCGGATGCACAGGCTGTTCTGCGTCTTTGTTGTTTGCAAGCAACAAAGTCAGTCGAGGCCCATATGATGTTGAAGCCTCCGAATGTCTACGCCCCTGTTAGACATGCGTTCGCTATGCATCGTTGGGCACCTTGCACATGGATGAGATAGACACCTTACACATTAACTTGCTAGGCATTCGTGCCTGACATCTTGCTGTTCAACGACCTAATAGCCGGAAATGTTGTGGGTACTCGGAAGTGGCTGCACCCAGAAGGAACCAAAACAATAGCACTGTGTTTTGATAGTGCCTTGATTGTGACAAATTTTCACATTTAAATGAGCTAGCAATGCACTAACCAAGACACTATCAATGCGCTTCGGCCAAACACTACCAAGGCATTAATCAAGACAAGTTGTCCATGCGCTTTGACCAAAACATTAAATAAGTAATTAATGGAGACACTATCCATCTTGACGCTTTGACCAAAACGCCACCAAGGCACTAACTAAGGCACTATCAAGGTACTTTACCAAAACACTATTAAGTTACTATAGCAATTTAAAAGTTCACTTAAGATCAGTAAACATTACACAAATATATACCTTAAAGCTGCGCCAACTGCAATTATGCCATATCGTTTATTTGATACCCTTGATAAAAATAATTTCAAACAAACATTCACTCACTCATTTGTAATGAATTAATATATTAGTTCTCTTTAAAAACTTAGCTGCTTAACTAGTTTAAACATATTTTATTCAATAAATACAAATGATATACAACATACGTACATTGTAAACATACAAAGGATCAGAACGAAAGCATAAATGCTTATAGAGTTCTTTTCCTGTTGAGAGTGACTATGTAGTGTACATGCATATGGCAGTATTTTATCTTTATATAGCAAAGTGAGTATGCAAAGTAGTGTTATAAATATGAAAAGAAAATAATTTCAAAAAATAAATATTGAGAAAAAAAAAGACAATTAGAAAATGATACAATTTACAAACAAATAACGATGGAAAAAAGCATGAAATATTTTCAGATTGTATTGCTTTGCTGAATGTTGAAGGGATATGGGGAGGGTGCAGAACTGGTTGCCAGTGATGTGCATGTTTTTCATGCAATGCAAAGAGTGTAAAATCCGTTTTTGAAATTTGATCCCAGTGATTTGATAAACAAATTAGAGTCAGTTTGTTGAACCTTGATTATGTTTGCTCTAAATACGAAACTGTTGAGCTAAAAGAATCAGAAAAATAAATGACGCATAAATATATAGGTCATGCGAAGCCACGTAAAATAAAGAACATGGCAATAAGCTGTTATTAAATTTATGTTTACTAAACTACTTACATAGTTAATGAACACACTCATTTTTTAACATTTAACATTATTAAATAATTAAACTGTAATAATGAACTACACTCAAAAGCTCCATCCAATATTTGAACACAGAAAATTAATCAAAGCATTAAGCTTCTTCGTCCTATTGGTCAGAAAATATTATCAATGCACGAAGTTTGGCTGCTGGGTGTTAAAAAGTGCAGTATCAAGCCTTTGTAGCTTTTATCTCGGACGCAATAAACACTGTTTATACTGGCCCCAAGCTTTTATCCAACTTGACTATCAAATTACTCCTCCGTGAACAAAGATAACCAATACACCATCAAGGTACTTTTTTCAAAACGTATTTCAGGAGTATTTTGGTTAATGTTTCAGACAAAGACACTTCACCAAGTTATAAAAAGACGATTTGATACGGCCTTTAATGTGCACTGAGTGTAAATTGGTTCATTTTTTTATTTTGGTGAGGAGGACAGTATAGCATGGGCGGATCCAGAGGGGGGATAGGGGGTCCGAACCCCCCACCCCCCTGAAAAATCACAAAAATATAGGGTTTCTTAGCAATACTGGTCCGGATCCCCTGACAAATCACAAAGCTACCAAGCCAGCATTCAATGTTGGGCCATCATCGGCACGCCAGCGAAACACCTTTTAAATGGCGTTTCGCTGGCGGGCCGATGATGGCCCATTTATAGTGATATTTGGATCATCTATCCCCTCATCAACTCAAAAAAACTTATCAAATTTGGATCCCTCTGACAACCCTTTCTGGATCCGTGCATGGAATAGCGTCTTATTAAAGAACTTCTAACTGACCTGCCATGTCTACAATTTTCTTGAGTTGCCAGTGCCGTCTGTTGTTAACCCTTGCAGACAGTTTGGACCCAGATCAGCTCCGACAAATGTGGGCCCTGATATTGCTCTAAACTGTTTGACGCTCCGATCGTATAACTGAAAGAATTTTTTGAAGAAAAGAAACACAGACAAAACAAATGACATGCAAAATTTCCCAGAAGCAGCAGAATAGCAAATAAATTAAAAGCAAAACACAACTAAATATGCCCATATATGCTTGAGGAAGATGAGTTGATGCCATCTTTGCAAAGAAAGGCTTGAATTTTCACGTGATTTGTCTGCTTCAAAATTACTATTTGAATGTTGGGTAATTTTGTGTTCATGTTTTGTTGTTGTCTGCTGACTTTATTTCAAAATTAACTTTTTTCAAAAACCATTTTAGGAACAGTATCAGAGTGTCAAACGGTTTTTGGTCCAAACTGTTCGCAAAGGTTACCAGTTTGTCTGTTAAGGGGTCACATGTCGAAATATCTAGATAATCATGTTCGTACTTATATCCCAAATATTTATTTACCAAAGAGAACAATGCACACCCTGATGAAATGGTGCCTTCTACGGTATTTCATCTGGGCCTTCACTGTTTGTCAAAGTACCTTTATACCAGTATCCAGAATGAAAAGGGTTAACTTTATAAGCAACATGACACTTTTCTGAATTGTGTACAATTGCTCAATGTGACAGGGTCTTTTGGTTGATCTACTCTTAATCCCCTTCCATCTGAATTACATGAAATGTCACGCTGTTTTGCTACAATGTTGTCCTGTTTGTTCGTAGTATTTAGGTTCCAGAAATTGTCTTGATCCTGATATACACCCGGTGTATTTTTCTAACATTTCTAGCTGACCTCAACAGATGATGTATCCTCCCACAGGCATGATCTTCCACTACCAGGTGCTTCAAACTAGGGTAGAGACTAGATTGATATTTTAATGTTAGCAGCCCATGTTCGTTTACCTGTTTGTCTACTATATGCTTCCATGCATACTTTGATGGTGGATCCTTCAACAATTCTATAGGGTCTGGTAGCCTGTATTTGACATGCAATTTCTTGATGGCTGCTATTGGAACTTTTCGCTGTCAACTGCCTTGCTGCTAACTGTTGTTCGGTAGATTTTTTATCTTGTCGACTATCGTCTCCAAAGAACGAGAGAGCCCTCTTGTAGATCAACCCTTCAATGAGTATAGTTTCGTTTTGAATATAAACTGCACAAGCTGCTTTCGTAGTTGGGAGACTACTGGTGTGTTTAAGATTGCTCCAACATGTCCAGAAACCGCTGCTCAGGAAGAATGGGCTCCAATCCATATGTACAAGCTGGTAGTACAAACACCTGGTAGAGTTAAACAGCAGTTTCGGGATCATTGTGTTCGTGTGAACCTGGGCCCATAAGACTGTTTATGGTCTTTCTGATATTTTTTAATGTTTTCTTCATTCATCATTCTTCAATGATCAAAATTTGATCGTGCCAGTAGAGTAAGAAAGAAAGAGACTGCTGATCGATTTCCATATGGGTTACATTCTGGACAACAGGCTTTGGCTAGCCATTAATATAGTCCAGGTGAACTTGTATGAATCGGTAGTTTTTCTAGCTTTTCCTAACCATAGTTACATTCTGGACAACAGGCTTTGGCTAACCATTAATATAGTCCAGGTGAACTTGTATGAATCGGTAGTTTTTCTAGCTTTTCCTAACCATAGCTAAGCTCTTGACAACCTGCAATGGGAATCGCTCCATCCCATCGTAATCTTCTGAATCTCCCTCGCTGACGATACCTTGCATCGCTGGTGACTAACATCATCACAACACGCGGGACAAACTAAACACGCCTCAACAACCATTCCACAAATATAGAGCCCAGCTATCCTGTCCAGCAAACACTTTACTCTTAAATATAGCCCTTCAGGGCCCTTTTTAACGGGTATGTGGCCAGAACTGGGACCAACAACCGCTGGAAGGGAGCGCAGTGGCTCAATGGTTGAGTGCTTGACTCGATAACGAAGGGCCGCGGGTTCGAGCCTCACCGGCGTCACTGCATTGTGGTCCTTGAGCAAGACACATTTATCCTAGCTTAGTACTGGTTAAAACCCAGGAAAACCCGTCCCTACATAACTGAAAGACTGTTGATGGGACGTAAAGAATCAAATCAAACAAAAACAACCGCTGGGGTGCAAATCTTATATAACGTCCCCAATTTATTAATGTTAAAAACGGCAGAACCCTGACTATTTTCTTTAAGATACGTGTTGCCTTTTCAAGAAAATGATATTTGACGGTAAGAAAGATGGTTTCATTAAAAATGACATTTAATTTTAATAAATAATTTGAATTATAAGTAAAAGTTAAGAGTGGACGAGTGACGTCATGTGAGCATTTTACATGTGACTCACTACATCATTATTGGTTTGTAAGTACATATATGGAGCAGCATGTGCATAAGGTGCCCATTCTTACTGATCTTCCTTGGTGATCTTCCAGGAAATGATGATATTTCCACGTTTGTTTAAAAGACACTCAAAATTATCGAAATAGTACCTTTGAACGAAAAGATTAGCCCCGCATCTGAGAACTAAATTAGTGATAGAAATATACCTTTGTTTGTAAAATCCGTTTGCGAGTTTATATTTTGTTCATTGTGAACTTTTGCTCTATAACTTGTATTCTGGGATGTCACGATCTAAAATTTTAATCTGTGTACATATTGACACAAAATGTTACATTGCATTATCATGTACGACATGTACGCACATGAGCGCCTTGTGTAGACTTAGACCGGTTTAAGCCCTCCAATAAAATATTTTACTGACCGTTCCAAGGCGGTACTTCTTTTGTGGATCTTTTATGCTTTTGTTCTGTCTTGTGTCTGTTATGTCTTTGTGCGCGTCTGTTTATATGTTCTTTGTGGTCACCTGCTGGGAAAGGGCTGACCTCTTGGCTCTCGTTTGTGGTGTCTAACTGTGAGTTTGTCACTTTCCCATTGGTATCCTGGGTCGGGTGTGGTACTTGATTGTTTCGATTCCTGATCTTTGCATCCTTACTTACTTTGAATCTAGGGCGAAGATTTGTATTGTATTTGTACCAGTAAAATGCATTTAGGCTTAAGCTGCTGTCCGTTCTAAGGCGGTGGTTCTGTTGTTGTTGATTCGTTGTTGATTGTTACTCACATTTTGGGCTTCTTTAATTGTTCTGTTTTGTTGTGCGTTACAATGTGTCCATTCTAGTTTGCAATCATCTTGATGTGGAAGAGAGAGGGTTAAACCGGTTTAAGCCCTCCAGCAAAATATTTTTACTGACAGTGCTAAGGCGGTGCTTCTTTTGTTAATCATTTATGTTATTTCTGTCTTGTTTTGTTATGCTTTCATGCACGTCTGTTTATTGATGTGTTGTATTCACCTGTTGGGAAAGGGCTGACCTATAGGCTCTCGTTTGTGATGTCTAATTGTGACGTAGTCACTTTCCAATTGGTATCCTGGGTCAGGTGTGGTGCTTGATTGTATCGATTCCTGATCTTTGCCCTCTTTCTTACTTTGGTTGTACGCTTTGTCTGTCTTCCTGGTATCTCGTGATTGCTGTGTGGCTCTTGCTCACTGAGCCTCTGGTTTGTCTGCAGTTAGTGATTGTGGTATTTCCTGATCATACTTACTATTTTTGATCACACATATGATTTATAATGACTTCGGCCACATTTACATCCATTCAATTAAGACCAAAATGTATGGCATATTTTGGCAAATAATTAAGTGTAAGTCAGTAATATTACTTTCACCACGTCTTACCGTGAACATCATTAGAAAACATGCGTTTGCAAGCAACATGTATACGAATAGAAATGCCCACATCAATAACAACAACTGCCTATCATTTGCCTAATTAGTTAAATGGTGATTGTCTGATAATTACTATAGATCTACAGTAAATTATCAAAAACTAACGAAAATATGTAATTTTGAAGGATCTTGTAAATGTTGTGTGAAGACTGGGGCAATGGGTATCCCTTATGCCTCGGTTACATTTGCCACGGACGTCGTACGATTTATTCGTCTACGATTTTCTCTACGATTTTTTTCGGCATTTTAGGCAGCTATAAGCTACGACGTATGTGTTTTACATTTCTTACGATCACCTACGATTTGTGTGATCTTCACGACTTCCAATCGATCGATGCCCGTACGATGACCTTGCGGAAGTCGCAAGGAGTCGGTACGCTGACGGTGCAATTGCCGTGTAAGTAAGTATGTGCATGTATTTAAACGGCCATCCATGTTCATTTTTGGATACGCATTTGAACTGTGTTTCAAAGTCATATGATCACAAATCGTTCTACGAAGAGGCTAGTGTTTTCAGTTGAACATGGTTCCCAGGTATGGGATTGATGATATCACTTGTGTATATTTTAATGTCAATTTTTAAGCTCTGCAGTTTTCATAAAGTTTAAATCACAGAATATTACAACAACCCCTTAATTATAGTACACTTTTAGAACTCGAAAAATGTCACTTTAATTGAAAATATAAAGATGATTTAATTGTATCGCCCCGTAGATTCAGTGTAGACTAAAACGCTTATTATGGTTTATTAAATTTAATCATCCAAAGGCACTCTACGGTCAGCAACACAAAATATTCGTCATAAGCAAGAATGAAGTCGTTGTATGCGAAAATCAAAGGTACTGACCAGACTGTGCTTTCTTCCACTCAGCCTGGTCAGCACATTTGCCATTCGTTTTCAGTAAAATACATTTTGTAGAACATTTATACATTCAAATTTCAATGGTCGACCTTGTCAAATGTTCTCACTACGAGACCAACATATTTTATTCCTTGAAGTAATACTCAAATTCAAGTTATAAATCACCAAAAAATGTCTGGACTTTTTATTACATGTAATCTTATCTAATTTATAAAAACCCTTATCCAACCAGCATTTTACATACTGAAAATGCATATGCATTTCACGTTTATGGCACTTCAGAAAACTTTATCATGGAAGCATACTCTATGTCCCTGATAAGACTGCTTCCATCAGCAAACTGATCTGGGTCTATATTAAATCACCTTGAGTGGTGGTATTAGAGATATCGCGTGAAGACAAATATTGAAATGAAACAAACAGCTGATGATAACCAATATACACCCATCTTGAAAGTGTTGACACGTCGCAAGGCGACCGTTCGATCACTGTGCCATCGCCTTGGGTTACCGCAGGATGGCCGTCCGATGTCTGTACGATTTTATGGGCCCTTTAAGGACATCGTGCGGCGACCTTGCGGGCTCCTTACGACTATCGCAAGAGTCTACCATCATTTTTGGGCCAAAAATGACAATCTAAAATCGTGCGTTGTCCTCACGATCACCGTGCGGTGCCCGCCGTGTACGGGGATCCGTACGATGCCACTGCGATGTGCTTACGGGCTTATGATTTTTTTCAAATTTGTAATTGTGCAGAGTTAAACAGAATCGTAGAGGCCACGATGCCGTACGATCCGTACGATGATCGCAAGGTCTACCTGCTGAGGCCGCACGGAAACGGTGATTTGGACATCGTACAGGCATTGTCGCAAGGCAAATGTAACCGAGGCATAAATGCTATTTTACAGAAACAACAAAACGTAATCGGGATAAAAACTATTTCTGTCAAGCCTGAAATTTCATAAAAAATAGGTTTAAAAAATATATTTGGGACGGCGTTTTGACCAACTCTTTTGACCTTGGGGATTTATGGACTCATATTTGGAAACGTTTTGACCAATCCGGGGAAGTTTTTACCTAAGGACGTTTTGACTTGGGGTCGTTTGACTGTAATCCTGACACGGCCTTTATATGACTAGTCAATGATTTATTTATCCAATCAAACCCCAATTATTCCGTTACCCCTTGGTATTTCTTTGTGTTTCCTGTTAATTCCTGTTGCCGAAAATATTTGAAAACGCTAGTTGACATTTATTCAGTTTTATTGCTGAAAAGATACAAGTTCAGCATCGATATATGTAAGCAATATATATTTTTAAATACTGTGTAATAAAAACAGAAAATCAGTACGTGATAGCCCTTGTTTGGCGAGGAAAATCCGCCCGTGAAACGGTTGAATGCGTTTGTTTACATTGTCAACAGGAATCTGTGGATGCTGTTTACGCGCATCACTATGTTGCAGACGTCAAAAATGTAATTAATCTGGGATGAAATCATCCATTTTCTTTCTTATGATACAAGTCCATCTAGAGTTTACACCATGCAGGTTTCATTTTCTTTCTTTCAATGCCGTTACTAAACTCCCATCTGTGGGTGTGGGGGGGGGGGGGGGGGGGGGGGGGGGGGGGGGGAGTTCAATGTCATATTTGTACAGATGATAGCAGCCCAAATATTTTTTTAAACCTATCCTATTCATATATTTAGATGTTGAAAATTGGACCTATTCATTAGAGCTGCAACCATTCACTGAAATGTGCCATTTGTTTCAGGAGGCTGGATTTTTTCATTGCACATGTCTTTTTAAATCACATTTTTTTTTCAATATTTCATTCTCATTGTGCATGCATAATGGGTAAAAAACAATATGCTTGTGTGATGACTTTTTGGGACATGGCAAACAGTGCATTGCCATTCTAGAAGCCCCATTATGTGGTATCTCATAAAGCTTATTTCTGTAAAGAATGAGTGATTCAGTGATTTATTTACAATTTTGGGCTTATGGGTCCTGGGACTTGGTGTTTCCCATATCAATGAGTCCCACTGCAAACTTGTGAGTACAGAACACTATTTTTCATGGCAAGTCTGCAATACCATTGCATCCTGGGACTCGCTGAAAAAAAACTTTGCATCCCAGAAAAAAAGCATGAGTAAAAAATGCAGCATGCGCAGGTAACGAAATCACTGTGATAGAAGAGGTGAGTAGACGACAATAGTCGTTGCTGTTAAAATAATAAATATTTGCAAATGGCAAAGGCTCTAGATGCGCAGTTGCATCTGAGCCTTTGCTGGTCGCATAAACTGGGATAGGGCTTTAGATAAGCCTGCGTACCGCGTAAATTACAAAAATATTTGGCAGGATACGCATTTATCTAAACTGTTGTGCGTATCAGGTACGAAATTCAAAATAAGCATTTCGCATTTAATGTTTTTTCAGAGCGTAATGTCAAAAATGTTATATTTCGTTTCTTGTTTACACGTAAGGAAAAAGGTAGAGGAAATCCGATGGTGTAGCTTGCGGAAACAGTCGGAAGCCACCAAGGCCGGGTTCGCTTGTGGCCACCGCCTGGCTATGGCTGCTGTTCACTTGTTTAGTATTCTCCCTCCGACAAAACCAACCAATCAAATGGCGAGTAGGTTATGTAGATTTTCTGGACTGGTTTTGATACAACCTTGCTGATTAGTCAATATTTCTCATCCGGGTATTTTTGGGCTATAGGGCGGTCATGCTTCAAAGCAAGGTCAGGGTTATAGCCAAGCTACAGCCATTCAGTTGAGGCTATCGCTTGCTAATAGCCACAAGCGAATTTGGCCCGAGGTTGCTGTGTTTTACTTTCTGTTTCACAACACAGTGTCGAAGAAAGTTATAAAATCAAGCCATTCAAGCGTGTTTGCTTTCTTGCAAGAAGGTAGTTATTTTTCGTAAATATCTCTGTAAAAAGAAATCCAGCCGCTTTTCTTTTTAGAAAAGTGTGATCAGTTGCTAGAATTCAATACACAAAATCCAAATAAGTGTTATAAGAAATGTATTTTAAAAATATATGTTTTTGTACCAAAGGAATTTTACCATTTTCCCATTTAATTTTCTGCTTTAATTAAGTAAACCCTTTTCCATTCTAAACTCTTGATATATCGATCCTGTTTTGAAACAGTGTAGAACAAGATCAGCTGGATTCTGAGGATCACATGGTTTGAGGATCTGCTTGTAAATACATGCTACTAATTGGAATATTTCAAATGAATTTGATAAAAAATGGGGAAGAGTGTTGTGCATAAAAACATCCAGCATGACAAGGGTTAATATATGAGTATTTACTTCTCCTAATTTCGTACATCTAGTTTATTTCTTAGGTTCTCATGTTGTCAAAAATGTATCGCAATATATCGTATTGTGAGGCAAATATCATAATATGTATCTTATCATGACGTAACTGTATCGTTGCAGTCCTACTATTCATATATAGACATTATTAAAAGTGGACCTATTCCTATATATTGCCCTTCGAATTTCCATACTGGAGACAGGTCAACAAGAGGACATAGTCTCAATCAGTGAAGCTGTTCAAACGGAGAGCTCGTGTAAAAGTCAGAAGTAACAGTTTCAGCAATAAGATAGTTAACATATCGAATGCACTCCCACATGGGCGAAAGTTTTCAGGATTATTCCTGAATTCAGGAATTTGAGACTGACTTTCTCTGGAAAGCCAGCCTCAAAATCCTGAATTAGGAACACCATAATAGCTTCTTTGAATTATGGTCAACCTGTCTAAGGATAACTGACCATTTAAACTTGAAATTGTGGATATTTAGTGGGCATACTGCAAGTTTTAAGATTGGAGTTTCGAAAGTTCATGATTTTTAAGATTTTGAACTTTCACCCATGCTCGCAGTCAGAAGTAAGGGCACCCTCACTGGACTAATTCAAAAGCCGCGAAACCATCCTCCAAATTTATCGCCTCCTGCTACATGGTCGATGACCAAATTACCAGACAGAGACAACAAAATCAAAACCCATCACAAGAAGCAGACAAGGCTTGAAATGATGTTACATATACGAGGGGCATTTGGAAAGTTCTTAGCATGGTCTTTTATCTCAGTAGCCGATTTACAAATCCTATCATGTTTGGTATATTTTTAAAGAGCTATCTTTCTTCTATGTTATGGCAAAATTTCATGAGGATATTATAATGCAGACACGAATCATATTATTGGGAATACATGTACTGTTTGTATACTGGAAAACGCAAAATTTCAATGGAAAATACATCATTTTACCTTTTGAAAAGTGTGCAGAACATTAACATTAGCTCATGAAATTAGATAATTTTGTACTATTTCGTAGGCCACAATCTGGTACAGTTATTATACAATTGATGTCCGAGTTGGATGTTTCTAATAACTAATTACCGGAACAGCAATACCTAAACCATCTAGAAAGCAACGCAGTGCGCTAGTTTTTTCGACTAAAAATTGCATGTCAGAATGCACATATTTTGAAAATATATAACCGGCAGTAGTTTAAAAATGCTGTGCGTTGGTATTTTTGTCAAGCACAGTTTATGCTCTTAGTATTGAAACCAAAATAAAATTTGTAAACCAGAACAAAGGGAAGATAACTCGTATAATCTTTCCAAGGGGCAGAGTAAGTTTAGCTATATGTTGACTTTCTGGCTCATTTAAATTAAAACCCGTGGCAAACAAAAAAGTGAAAATACCTTGAGAGTAGAAATCAATCAATTTCATGATGGTTAATGCGATACCATAAGAATTTCTTTTGACATCGACAAATTGTGAGGGGTTAAGTTACCCCACCCACTTCTGTTAAAGTAGGGGTCGTGTTATTAGGAATAATTTTCTTGAATACAGAACTAAACAAGCCACACTTTTTGAGCGATGAAATCATTTTTATGCATTGTTTGCCACAAATAAAGCAAAACATACTCAGTAGGCATTTTTCGTGCTCCTGTAGTGACACAATTTATAGTAAAAGTATAAAGAAAATTCGAAAAAAGTCCCATTTTTGAAAGTTTACCATTTCTCTATTAGCCAACATTTTCCAAATGTAAAGATGGTGGTCGTGCAAGCAGTGATCGCATGATATATTCTAATGAAAAATAAGTTGGCACCGACTTTTTAATATGCCAAATCATGATCGCAAACAAAGTCCCCAATTTCCCTTCGCTTTTTTCCAAGTATTTTGCTTAAAATTTCCGCCAGTATATAAACCCCTACTCACTTTGAGCATGCGCTGCACGTGCACGCCAAGACCTTTTTCGACAAAAATCAAACCATCAAGTAGCCGTTGAATTCTAGTTTCCAAAAATGTATTATTTGATAGTATTTTATCAACGCATTGTGAAGTTATGATGCCGTGCTAAGAACTTTCCAAATGACCCTCGTACAGTAAAGTTATACTTATTTATAGGGCAAAACATCTCAAACATTTTACCAACAAAAATGACTGAAAAAGTATTTAAATAAAAGAGTATGAGCATTAAATGACCGTATATAGGTATGAAAGTTACTAAAGCTTGAGACATGTAAAGAGGGTCATTCATATACTGACGTAAAAAGTGGGCTTTTCATATAAATTTGTTCAAAAATGGGGGATATTCATATATCTGGCAGAGTACCCCGGCATCCAATTTAGGTTACCTTGCACCCCCCCCCCCCCCAGGACAATTTTTCATGGGTGCCAAATTGTTCATCGGGACCCCCTGGATGCGAAACAAAGGTGTCCTCATAAAATTTTTGGTGTGGGCCATGTGAAATTGCATGGTTTCCATGGCAACCCATAGCGAATTTGAGAAGGGGGGTCTGCCTACAAAATTACTCATATCTCAGCTGTTACCTATCCTAGACTACCAAACTTAATACCAAATTAAAGCTTAGACATAGGCCTATTATCCCCTTGTTGTATATGCAAATTATCTAATTTGCATATTCATAGATATTTATCAAAACATTAAAAATGTGGTTCACGAATGGGGGTATACGTACAAGATCAATAATATCTCAGCTGCTTTTAGTCGTAGATTACTAAAACTTGTATCAAAATAAAGCTAAGACATCAGCCTTTCATTCCATAATCAAATATGCAACATATCATATTTGCATAATTTGCATATTCATGAATATTAATAAAAACGCTAAAAAATAAGGGAAAATCATTACAAATATAAATAGGCTGATTTCATCCCAATATTGTCATTGTTGCATATTTTAATATAATCAATGTTACAATTTGACAGGTCCATTTATCCAGTGTTCCTATATGAAAATTATCTCATTTGAATATTCATGAAAATGCATGAAAACTTAAAAAAATGAGGGAAAATCACGTAAAAACTATAAGCCTAGGGGAGGGGTTAAGGTACGATGTATCCTGCACTCCTAGGGCCTTTTGAATTCATGCCAAATTGTTCAGTGGGACCCTCAGAATGTGAAACGAAGTTCTCCTCAAAAGAAATTTGGTAATTTTCATATAGGACCACTGAATGGAAGAACTTATCAAACTGAATCACTGAGGATATAAAAAAGGCAACAATGGTGGTTTGATGATGTTTTTGTGCTGAAATATGTTCATTTATGTTGTTTTTTATGATTTTTACTTCAATTTTGTAGGTTTTCATTAATATTCATAAATATGCAAATTAGATGATATACAAATCTGACCACAGGTAGAAAGACGTGTGTAAGCTTTAATTTGACACCAATTTTAGTGCTCTAGGAAAAGTAAAACCCTAGATATGATTGAATTTGTAGGCCTACCCCCCAATCTCCAGAATCATATAAGAGGTTGCCATGGAAACCATGCATTTTCACGTAGCCCATACCAAATTTCTTTTGAGGAGAACTTCGTTTCACATTCTGAGGGTCCCACTGAACAATTTGGCATGAATTTAAATGGCCCTAGGAGTGCAGGATACATCGTACCTTAACCCCTCCCCTAGGCTTATAGTTTTTACGTGATTTTCCCTCATTTTTTAAGTTTTCATGCATTTTCATGAATATTCAAATGAGGTAATATTCATATAGGACCACTGGATGAATGGACATGTTAAGTTGTAACATTGATTATATTAAAACATGCAACAATGACAATATTGGGATGAAATCAGCCTATCTATATTAGTAATGATTTTCCCTAATTTTTTAGCAGTTTTATTAATATTCATGAATATGCAAATTATGCAAATGTGATATGTTGCATATTTGATCATGGAATGAAAGGTTGATGTCTTAGCTTTATTTTAGTACAAATTTTAGTAATCTACGACTAAAAGCAGCTGAGATATTATTGATCTTGTACGTATACCCCCATTCATGAACCACATTTTTAATGTTTGATAAATATTTATGAATATGCAAATTAGATAATTTGCATATACAACAAGGGGATAATAGGCCTATGTCTAAGCTTTAATTTGGTATTAAGTTTGGTAGTCTAGGATAGGTAACAGCTGAGATATGAGTAATTTTGTAGGCAGACCCCCCTTCTCAAATTCGCTATGGGTTGCCATGGAAACCATGCAATTTCACATAGCCCAAACCAAAATTTTTTTGAGGACACCTTCGTTTCACATCCAGGGGGTCCCAATGAACAATTTGGCACCAATGAAAAATTGCCCTGGGGGGGGGGGGTGCAGGGTAACCTAAATTGGATGCCGGGGTAGAGCTGAAAAAGGAGGCTATTAGCTCCCAACAAAGCCAAGGAAGACAGCAAGGTCACCGGACGTGCTACTATAAAACCAGTGAGAAGCCATCATCAGAACAAGAAATCTCCCTCAGGGTTGGGTCATTCTAGGAAGAGACATGCACATTTCCTGGAAAAGAAGTTAGCTGGAAAACCAGATTTGGCTTCGCCTGAAGACCAGCAGGATTCTGATAATTCTGTTAGTGTAAAGGAACTGGAAAACACCAGTCTTATTTGTGGTAGTAACAGGGACCTGGTCTCTTCGGAAAGTCCAACGGCAACCCTAGCTGCTGAGTCTGACCTGTTTTACGAACTGGCAATCCTTCTTGAATTTCTGGACAAAACAAATATTGATAGTAAAGATAGCAGACCTGTTTACTACATGTACTATGTTTTGGGCGTATTTTCTGAGCTTTTGTGCTAAAGAATACGCTCTACTGATCGATAATTGCAAAACTATGCTCGGAACAAAATCCTGATTTTTCAATCCATTTTCTTCCATTTTGGATTGTCTCAACTTCCAAGACGTTTTTTCTCTGCTTAAGGGTCCTGGACAGGGTTCCCACGAGCACTGGAAAACCTGGAAAATCACAAAAAAAGTTCCATGCATGGAAAAATCATGGAATTTGAAAAAAAAACTGAAAAATCATGGAATTTTGTGAAATAATTTGTGTGTTTGACTGCTTGTTTTCTGGCTACTGGTGATTTAAGTTTTTATTATTGTTTCAAAATGCATGTTTGGTCCACACCATGGGCCTGCATTTGTTGTGCCTGATATTTAATAGTCAGATACATGTAGCCTTAAAAATGTATGCAATTTAGGCATGTCAGCAGTATTCTTTTATTCGTATATAAGGTCTAACCAAAAGATACTCATACGTTTTTGAATGGAATGTAAAAGCCACATTGAATCTTTTGACCTATCAGATTCATAATTTACAGGGTGAATCATATAAAACAGGCATATAAAACAGGCATTCAAGCGGGCCCTACAATTCATACTTTTTTATTCTCCTACTTTTCCCTACATTTTCATGAAACTGCCTTAAAGACATATGCGGCTATTTCCACTGCGCACCTTTTCCGTGTCTGGAAACAGGTAAAGTTGTCTGGGTCCTGTCTTTCGACCTTTCACGGATTCGGATCAACATAGCTTTCAGATATTCTTATGCCATGTCCGTGTTACGACATTTTATTGACAAAATAAAGTAATTAAAGTGTGTCCGAAATATGTATTGACCTTTTATCAGAACTTATATTCTCAGTACCAAAGACAGATAAATGTAGCTCAGGCGAAATCAAACGCCGTACACAATTATCCTGGTTACAAATACGAATGTGGCCGAGTCTCTCCTATTTGGACGGTTATTTAAAGCCGTGCACGACCTGACCCCGTGGCCTAGTGGTTAGCGTGTCTGGCTACAAAGCCAGAGGACCTGGATCGTTTCCCGGGTATGCACCTACTTTCAGTGTGCTCTTTTCCTTCTTTTTTCACATTTTAATGCTAAATTGTTTCATATACTAGTAAAATGACATCATCCAAACGACCGAAATGGGCATTCCTGAACTTTTTATATTGAATAACTCATGAAACCTATGGGGGTGGGGTTAAATTTGGCCCTCCCAAAAGAGAATTAGTTCAGTGACCCCAAATTTTTATTCATTTTTCTGAAAGGTAGTATAATAGTCCATGAAATAAAAATAAAATTTTAATATTTTCAATATCAGATTTTTTAATATTATGATTTATTCTAAAAACAAATTCCAATTTTCGACGAAATGCCAAAATATATCATGCAGTATCATGTAAAAACAAGGAATAAAAACTAAACTTGCACATTTTCTAAAAGGTTTGATGTCATGGGCACTAATTGAAGCCAAAAGAAAGAAGCTGGCTGAAGATAACAACAGATTTAGCTCGATATTTAGGACTAGTGTTATTCTTTCATATTTTTAGAAAATTGGTCAAATGCTGAAAACTACTATATGACATAGTGAAAAAATAAGCACGGTGACATATCCTTTTTATTTCATAAATGGATAGCTCATGCATAAAACAAACTGTATGCAAAGTACTGAAAATATTTTAATATGGGAAGTATTTAGTAGCATATGTCCTTAATGCTTTCATCTTTAATTGCACGCCGATGGGTAGGACTTCAGACTCTATGACGGTTCCGACTTAAAGACTTATCTATTGATGAGATGGTAGGGGCCTGATGCTTTGGCTGTTGTCTGGCCCACCAGGGTCTACCTGTTGGATTTCTTTTGCTTCGGTATTCAGTTTTATGTACTGTTGAGTTCTTATCTTTGCTTTATCTCCTTTTTATATCTTGATTTATATGTTCTAGAAGATGATGCATGGATAAGTTAGGGGTCTTTCATGCAAAACAAAATCTATGTGTCTTGATCCACATCTGAACTAAGGGTGAGGTTGGTGCTGTGAAACCAGTTTAAGCCCTCCAGTAAATATTTTTACTGACCGTTCCAAGGAGGTATTTCTTTTGTGGATCATTTGTGTTATTTATGTCTTGTGATTGTCATGCTTTTGTGTCTGTTCATTGCTGCTTTGTGGTCACCTGCTGGGAAAGGGCTGACCTCTTGGCTCTTCTTTGTGATGTTTATTGTTGTTTTGTTACTTTTCCATGTGGTATCCTGGGTCAAGAGTGGTACTTGAATTATCGATTCCTGATCTTTGTCATCTTTCTTACTTTTACTATCCTAACTTTCTCACTTAAAATGTCATTTATGCAAAAATCATCAAAAAAAGATTCCCCGCTCGATTCGCTTGCTCAGATTTCTCAATAATTAAACTTGTTTTTGGTAGATGACCACTTAAATTCTCACTTTCAAGTTTTCAGCTGCAAAAGTCAATCTGTTTTTGGATAATTTTATTGTCAGGCCAAAAAAAAGAAAATGTCTTGTTTCCAGTTACCCTACCAACACTAATATTTTGGGGCCTACTCAAACTTTGTGGAAGCCTTTTGGGATATTAAAGTCTATTTTTAGATGTTTTAAAGGATTTTTTAGACTTTTTACATGCAAAAATTAAGTTTGCCTACCTACCCTAAATTTTTGGGAGACGTAACCGGAAACAAGGCATATTTTTCTTTTGGCCTCTCCACTTTTATCTTGCTTAATTTGATATATTATCATTAATATAATGGCTCATTGTTATGAATTATTGTTTTGAAAAAGCCCTAATTTCCCTACCTTTTACATTGGATATTCCTTACTTTTTCAAAAATTTTATCCTTACTTTTTCCTTACTTTTTCGTGGAAGGGCACTTGAAAGCCTGAATAAAAGTTAATCAAAATACATCATCATAAAACTTTTGGAGCCATTTCCATTAAATCATCCAGGTAGTATGGTGTTTCTGATTTTAAAATTGGCCATATAAGTGACCTTTTCAGCTAGTTATTTGGGAAAAGATATAGAATGATGAATTATTGAAAGAAATATTGAAAGAAATATTGAAAAGATATAAGAAAGACATGTTCTGATAACAGGTAGTCACAATTATGCTCAATCGGGTAAAGAATACTGAGGATGCTTCGAAGAGGGTAGGTTGGATGCCACATGTTAAATTATCATGGAAATTACATTAATGATCATGGAAAAATCATGGAAAAATCATGGAATTTTGTTTTTGAATTTCTGTGGGAACCCTTAGGGAGGTAACTTCTTCACTGATCCATTTGGTGTCTGAAGTTTCGTCTAAAACCATATCGTCTACTGACAATTTTGTCTACTGACCATATCGTCTAAGTGTCACTTTGTCTAAAAAGTGGTTCAGGTGTGACAATTGGTCAAAAAAATGGTTCAGGTGCAACACTTGGTCTAAAATAATAACATTGGTCTTCTGCATTTTTTCGACTGATTGTCACCTACAAAGTGCTTTGTAATCTTAGTTGGCCATCCAGAGCCTGAAAAAAAAATTCTGTTGGCATTTTTGAGTACATTTTGGCATCCATGCTCAAAGTGTATATTGATGTGTTTTAAGACGGATAGGGGTGGATGCCAAGTCTGGAAATGCCCCAAAGTCCCAGAATTAGGTCAAAGGTCAACTGAGTGCAAATTGTTGTATATACGTAAGATTTGAGCATTTTTATCAATTAGCTATCCAAAAGTATGATATTCAAAGTAATGCAAAATCTCTTTTGGATAGTACAGCCATGCTATATAAACAAACAGCATCATCAAGGCATGATGTGTGTTTGGATCAAAGGTCATTTAAGTGCAAAATCGGTGAAAATTGAAGCAATATTTTATTTATATAGGGGCAAAATTCAAATTTTAAATTCCCTTCTGTTCTAATGGAACAATTTTTATTGCTATCCTGCTAGGTGTGTGTCTGTAATGTTTGAAAAGCAATGATTTACCAAGTTTCCCGCGGTCAAATATTGACAATAGGCATGTAAAGCATGTTACTGTATAAAATCAATTAAAATGTAATACAACTAAGAATAACCATTTTATTTTAATGAAATTTTTTTTTTGCTTAATGCTTTGTATGAATACGTCATTTTATGCAATTATCTATCCTTTTATACATAAGATGTGTTTAAGTTGTTACTTACGTTACATTTTACCATCTGAAATTGAGTCATTTCTCAAAGGTATATGTTCTTAGCTACAGCTTTCATGAAGGACTTGGCCATGATCTCATGCTTATAGGACTAAAATGTATTTCTTTTCTCATTCCACACATTTGTTGTGTTTGTTCCCATTTATGAGTAATTGTAAAACACTTTTTACAAGGCCACTACCTGCTAATTGCATCTCCTAAGCATAGCTTTATGAAAACACAAAGACCAAGCCTCCTTTCATAAAACATCAGGCGTGTTGAAACTATGATAGAATATGGTAAATACCATATACTGGAAGGAATATATCCTCACATTCGTCTTCACATCAGCCTGTTAGCAGATGGTAACATACATATCATAAAGCTAATATAAAGGTACATTTCTAATAATGGCCATCTGGTGAAAAAAACGTTAACATTTGTGAGGTATATCATGGAAATAGCCCTGACATTAATGGTAATCCGCCATATAACTTTAAACATTTAATTGTAGGCGTGTCCTTTCATTTGCACATATTAATGAAATAATGTGGATTCAAAAGCAGCATTTCTTTAAAATCAGGATGCTTGTGTAAACGTTTATATCCATACATAGAAGCAGTATAGATATGATATTAAAGGTAACCTCTAATTTTAAGATACCATGTATATCTATGTCTTTCACAGCGCAACTTTTTATACATTGTAATTGTTTCAGTGTCGATAGATTCAATTCTAAGAATCATTATTAAACATATTTTGCTTATTATTTTTTACAATGATGATAGAGATCAAATGCTATGAGGTTATTGGCATGTGTTTCTTAATGTTATTCTTTTTTACTGTAAAATGCCAATGCAAGTTTTATTCCAAATTAAATTTCCCCAAAACAGATGTCTGGTGACTTCTTGGGAACACGGGCATTCACCATATTGGAGCACCTAATGATTTGATTGTGTTCATAGTTTTCCATCAGTTTGGGGTCATTTCTTAGTATTTAGAGTAAATGTGTCCTGAAATGGTTAATTAATATGTACATTTACTAGCATAATCCATTGGTTTAACGTCTCTTATTTGCTTGGTGTATATACGATCCTAAAGTAGTTACCTCGCCTGTTCTAGTGTAGAATCTATCTGTTAGCCATGACAATTTGCTAAGACAGGGATTGGTTGCATATAGGGTAGGCGACTTACATTAATGTATACATCGACTGCTCATAAATACAAGTGCAATGTATCAGATTGGATAGCACTTGTAACTGGTAACATACTCGAAATGTGTAGTTTTAATATGGCATTACTCTTGAAATAAAATTGAACTACTTTCCGTACACTATATGCAAGACAGTCCTCAAACAGTGTTTGTCTTCACAAATATCTACAAGGATATAGGTACAAGAGCGAGCAAGTTTATGCTTAAAATGCTTTCAGCAAGCTGTTGTCAGCAATGTTGTTCACATGTTCAATGGTTTTGCATATATATTTAAGACTTTCACAATGAGCCTAATTTAGTAAACCTTTTAAAACCAACAATCAGACCATAACTCACTTTTCAAAGGACATATATAAAACATGTACTAGGGTTACAAATAGCTCAACAAAATCAAATAGTGCATAAACAAAACTTAAAACAAACTACCTTGTGAATAAGAAGAGCAAAGAAATCAGCTGCGTGTGACACTACTTTTTTAACATTCAGTTTAATCTGTGAGTTTCAGAGATGCAAGCCATACAAGTGATTTTGGGAGTCATGTTTTTGTTTTAAGCTTAAGAATGAAACAGTTAACTGATATTTAAAATAAAGTACCACTAACGTTCGAATGATTTGTTGTTTATGTTACCATGAAATATGTTCAGATGTTTTACAAGACTGCTACATGGCTCAGGTAACCTTACCTCAACTAACCTTAGTCTAACATAATTAACAAGCAAAATGGTTTCTATCAGAGTTGCTGCAGAATATAATAAGATAATCATCATTAATACAATATGATATGAGATCTAGTTCAACAAAACATAGAAGATTTTAATAGGGACAGATGATAAATTTATTTTATAATGTAATTGTCAACAGTGAAAAGTGAAAATTAAAAGAATTCAGCATACAAGGAAAATCTTTAATACCAGATCTATGAACCCTCCTATATTTGGACATAAACCATGCTGGTTCTGTACTACGATGTTATATTTGCAATCTTCAAAAACCTATACCTGCTATAGAAGACACTCAGCACTACCCCTGCCTTAATTCCTGCCTTGCCACTAGATGTATGAAATATTGCTATGCTATTTTAAGTAAATTATTGATATTATCATGTCAATATTTATAGATCATGATGTAGATTGCAAGTTTATCGTTATGTACCATCGGTAGAAATCTGAAAACTGCAATTTGAATGTAAAATAACCAAGCAAATAACAAAAAGGAATAGAGTAAGGCATGGAAATGCCACAATCACATATTGCAGACCAACCCATAGCACTCTTTTAAATTAAGTCTTATATAGACTAAAATGAGTGTAGTATATGTAAGCGAATTGTGGAGAGCAGACCCAAATTTTATATAAGCCTAACAACAATTTACTACCTTTATCCATTTATGTAAGGCACCTTTTGTTACCTACGTTACCTCATTTATATATGTGCAGCAATTTAAGATCCATTAGTGTTAATATAGTTATTATTTGATTTCATTATGAAGAAAGATATTTTGCCAATTCCAATTGAAAGTAAATAATAGAAAAACGAACCTGTAAGCAGCTATGCGTTACATGCTGGAGCCAGTACAAATTACATACTATTTAGCACATTTGAATATTTACTTGATTTCACTTCATTGCAAGTTAAAAGTTATAAACAACTTCAAATATATGAAAATGAATATTTTCAAATAGAATTTAGATCAATATCATGTATATTTCAGGTCAGATATCGTGGGTTATTCTAATAAATGTAATTTGTAAAGTCATTATCTGCAATTTAGTATAAAATATAACATACATATCGCCCACGAGCATAAATACATATCACAGATGTATGCAATTGATTTTTATTCTAGTTTAAACATTTAATGCTTAAACTGTTTCACTAATACTATTAAAATAAATCAACATTAGCTTTGTACTGTGTGTACTGTTATTTTCAATGCCAGTAGGGTAACGTTGATTACAGTTTATTTGTAGAAAAATGACCACAGAAAAGTTACTATATTATGGGCTTCTAAGGCCCCAAGACATGTCCCAAACTGAAAATAGTTTTACTTTCTGAGAGGAGCAGCAAACTCTCAAAGTAGCCCATATATCTCAGTTTAGCCCAATTGAGGGAGCATTTCCATCAGAATTGCACAAAACTTACGATGTTTGTCTTTGTACAATCCATAAAAGGATGCTTCCAAAGGGATTTCTTTAATGATAAACATGTTAATTTAAGCCTTCTGAAAGACTTCTACCCTTTTTTAAGTTTAAAAAGCATCTTGTTGTTGGACCAGAGAAAAAAGGAAACACAGTTTGTAAAAATGCTCTGATTATTGCACTTGACGACCTTTGACCCCATTTTTAAAGTCGACATATGAACATTTAGTTATAAAAAATATTTTCTCAATGTTTTAATGAGCGCTTAACCTACCATATATTTATCTTATTGCTATAACCTTATTGCTACCCACAAAATTTTGGAATCCAGACCTTGGGGCCCTCAGAAACGGTAGCTATGTCAATAGTCACCGACCGACGACCATGTCAATAGTCACGAAGTGAAACTATGACGTCAGAAATAATTTTTGTGCTCGAGGAAGAAGACACGTGCAGAGAATCTGGATAGAATTTTTTATCAAATTCTAAGTTTCCTTGCGTCTTTTCCTTTTTCACATTGTATTTGCTACTCATTTAATTTATTTACTTTTCGCAAGGTTTGTCCTGCGTTTATTTTGTTCTAATTTGCAATTTTCTCGCGTATTTCGATTCGAGTGGAGCTTATGGCTTCCGCCCGTTTATTTTTCAACTACGGTAACTCGAACTCGCGATTTCCCCCTCTTTCCGCCTGTCCTGTTTTGCCTCCTACGCGTGGTATTTAAGGGTACTACGTGCTTGACTTTCTCTTATTGTTTCAGAAGTGAAACTTGTGAGTTTTATGTTTCTCAGCTTGTTGGGGAAACTTCGAGAGACACCGCTCATCCATGTCAAGATGGCGAAGAAGGAATCAATGCTGTCAAGAAGAGGCACATTGGTGGAAATGTTTCGGTAGTTCGGAAGTGATCGACTCCTCGGAGTCCCGCCAGAACTACCAAGACGGGGAAGGTTTTTCAGATTTATCTGGTTATCCGGTCGAGTCTAGGACTCATCCCCGGGGCTACCTGTCTGAATCACCTTTTAGAGGACAAGTTCACAAGTCCGGAACTAGCTCGATCCGGACCGCTGAACACTGAATTTTATGTCTTTTTCAGACATCAATTCTAACTCGGATGTATAGTTTACCTATATGATCCATGATTCAAAGTCCTCTGCCGGACATCGATCTAACCGATGTTCGGTCGGTAAATATGATGATCAGAAGTCTCAGATTTCAGATCAAGGTCCCTCCGGATCCATGAACAAGTTCGGGAACCGGTTGAAAGGGCACCAAATAGACTAAGAGTCAAGAGTCTCATCCGCACAAGGATCTCTAGGAATCTCTTCCGGACACGAGAACTCTATTTCAGCAAGTGATTTTCTCGAAAACACTTGTCAAACTGTCTCAGGACATAATGACTCTGTTCTTTTCCGGAGGTCTCATTCTCAAGGAGTCTCTACCGGACACGAGAACTATATAGTCTATTTCAGCAAGTGAATTTCTCGAAAACACTTGTCAAACTTCGGTAATTTATGCACCAGTCATATACCGGACAATTACTAATGAAGTTGTACCGGACAATTTCCAGTGGTGAAATTTTAACCGGACACAAACAATCGAGCGCCCCATGGATTCAACACATTGTTATTCCAGAGGCAAATTTCTTCGGGAAATCTATGCTTACCTGCTAATCCATACAGATTTAGCAAGCTCCAGGTAAGTCTTCCCGAACAGACCGAGAGTTAGTTCTCAGTCTTGTCGTAGATTAAGCAGCGACTTCGTTATCTTAGCGGAGTTAACAAACTACGACATGTACACAAACGGTACGTTCTTTAGGCAATCTGCTTTAGGCATTGGCCCCTGCGAAATGGTCTAGAACTGTTCTAGAATGTTCTAAAATTATTCTAGAATTTTCTAGAACTATGTTCTAGAACTGTTCTAGATATGTTCCAGAATGTTTATAGGACAGATGTAGAACGTTAAATGGGACAATTTTTTGTTCTACAATTGTTCTAGCCGAGGTCAAAAAATTTGTTCTATAAAAGTTCCAGAAAATTCTAAAAGTTTTTCCTAGAACAGTTCTAGAACAAATCAATTTTGTTCTAGAACAGTTCCAGAACAAATCGTTAGAACGTTTATGGAACAACTGTAGAACACCCCTCATAAAATGTCCCATTTAACGTTCTATAAATGTCTCGGAATAGTTCTAGAACATCTGTAGAATGGTTCCAGAATTATTCCAGAAATGTTCTAATGGTTTGTTCTAGAACTGTTCTAGAATTAACCTTGGTTTGTTCTAGAACAGTTCCAGAACAAATCTTTAGAATGTTTATGGAACAGTTGTAGAACACCCCTCATAAATTGTCCCATTTAACATTCTATAAATGTCTCTGAATAGTTCTAGAACATCTGTAGAATGGTTCTAGAACTATTCCAGAAACGTTCTAATGGTTTGTTCTAGAACTGTTCTAGAACTAACCTTGGTTTGTTCTAGAACTGATCTAGAACAAACCTTTAGAATTTTTCTGAAACAATTGTAGAACACCCCTAGAAATGTTCCATTTAACGTTCTAAAAATGTCTCTGAATCATTCTAGAACATTTTTAGAATGGTTCCAGAACAATTCCAGAAATGTTCTAATGGTTTGTTCTAGAACTGTTATAGAATAAACATTGGCTTTTTCTAGAACTGATCCAGAACAAACCTTTAGAAATTTTCTGGAAAGACTGTAGAACAACTCTTCAAAAATGTCATATAAAGCATTCTATTAATGCCCCTGAATTATTTTAGAGCATTTTAGAATAGTTTAAGAACAATTTCAGTAATGTTCTAGTGGTTTGTTCTGCAACAGTTCTAAAAAATCTGAACTTTTCTAAAACAGTTGTAGAACACCTCCACAAAAATATCCCATATAGGGTTTGGAAATAAGATTCCATCGAATGCTACCTTTATATATCTGGAAAACTGTTGACATTGGTTTAAAACCCCAATAAGTAATCCCAAAATGCAGGTGACACAATAAATAAATAAACATCAACTAGAGGAGAATTATTATAGGGGCCCTAAGTTGGCCTAAATGTTGTTAGTTATTGCCACCCTGTTACCCCACCCATTTCAAAACATTGTCAAGCATTTGACCTTGGAAAAACAGCAACTACAGCAACAATTAACATTAATACTTAAGAAATTGTGTCTCAAGCCTACTCACTGTCCCAGACTATATAATACTGTCAAATTTGCCATCTAGAAACTGCCACAAGTGCTTTTTGGGGAGCCTTCATAATCCCTCCAATTCTGGCAGCCATGTTTTTCCCAACATCAATCTGGTTAAATTTATGATAATGACATGCTTGTTCTAGAACTGTTCTAAAAATGTTCTAGAACTTTTTTTAACTTTTGTAGAACTTGCTGGTTCAATAAATTTCAGTAAAATTTTTCTCCCGAATTATCAGTGAATTGAAAAATAAATAACATTCATTGCAAAACTGTAACATTGTAATTTTTGGAAAACTTATTGGATGTTAACTGCTCAACCTCTGTTTATAGTAATTAAGCCATGATCATCTTCTCATTGTGGTAACATGCCACCATGTATTACCCCACCCATTTCAAAACATTGTCTTGCATTTGCTAAAAAAACTTACAAACAACAACCCCACCTTTAATCAACATTAAAAACCTTAGAGAAACTGTTTCTCAGGTCTACTCACTGTCTCAGTCAATACTACTATCATGTTTGCCATCTAGAAATTCCCCAACAAATGTTTTTGAAGAGCCTCCACATTTTCCCTCCAATTCTGGCAGCCATGTTTTTCCCATCATCCATCTGGTTATGACATGTTTCCTCTTTAAATGTTCTAAAAATGTTCTAGAACTTTTTAGAACATTTCTAGAACTTGCTGGTTCTATAAAAGTACTAAATAAGTTCTAGAACTTAATTTGAATTTTCTTTTACTGATTTTGCCCTTTTTTTCTTTCTTTCTCTATATACTGCTAGACCCGCGCTTGCGAGTATTATCGGCAAGTGTACTTTGTGCACTCCAGGTTGCAGGATGGAAGCCTACAAGTAATTTAAACCATATCTAAATTACCGTAGGGTTCTTTAACCTGCACAAGGGGTGACCTTCTCTGCAAAGGGGACATCCAGTTAACGTCCCCATCCAAAGGACCAGGCCTCCAGATAAGAGTGCATATTGGAAAAATATTTTCTTTATTTCTCACCCAAAACATGTTTTATGTTTTGGGTACTCAAAAGAACCATCACATTGCCCAACCACTGAGCTACCTGATGCTTTCTGCTCTTGAGAAGTTTCAAAAATGTTCTAGAATTTATTAGTTTATTGTAGAATTAACTAGTTCTAAAAAGTAAGACAAATGTTCTAGAACTTAATTTGAATCATTTTTTAGAAGTTTCTGTCAACTTATTTTGTTCTTGAAAAGTTCTAAAAATGTTCTAGAATATTATTAGAACATTTGTAGAACTTACTGGTTCTTGATTTGTTCTAAAAATGTTCTAGAATATTTCAAGAACACTTATAGAATGGAAATCAGTTCTAGAATGTGTTTGATTTGTTCTATAACAATGTTCTAGAACAGTTGTAGAACAAGAGTTCTAGAATGAACATTTTTACCTGTTTAGAATAGTTCTAGAACAGTTCTTAATGTTCTAGAACAGTTCTAGAATACCTCCAATTTGTAGAACAAAATTTCGCAGGGGGGCTATCGGTACCGGACAATCACCGATCTTGGTAGACTTTACCACATGATCAGTGATTCTCTATTGTTTTAGAGAACAAATAGACCAATCTACCACTACCATCCATTAAGGACTAATCAAGGTCTTTAACAATGGTGCTTTGGTCATGGATACTTTTTTGATCACCAATTTAAGAAAGTATTCTTTTATTCCATCTGATTTATTGACAGATCGGAAGATCTTTTATGGAAGAGTTCTAGTTGAAATCTTCTGGTCTTTGGTATCTTTTGACTAAATCCGTTGACTTGTCAAAATTTTTGCCAATCATATAGATCTAGGATTATTTATATTATTCTTAGAATCTAGAAGTCAAATCTTAAGGGCCATATATTTATTATTTATAATTATGGCTTGTTATTTCAACTTAAAAGTTTAATTTTAAGTGTGACCAATTTGTGATAAATCTGGGTAGTTATTTATCAGTTAAATAATTACCATTTGTCTTGTCTGTCTACTTCAAGGGACAGTTCAAGACACCAAGAGAAACAAAGGCAAAGTTATTTTACCACTTGTCAATTTTCTCAAGTCACATATGGTCAGGCCACCTGTATCAGAAATCACAGCTACTATGCCTGTTTAAAGAATGGGCTGGCTTAATACAAGTACTTTCCATGTATTTTCCTTTAATAGGAACTAAATACATACTTGATTTATACTTGTTTATTGCGCTTATTTCAAGCGAACACCAGTTTTGTCACTTTCACTTGCTTTACCAGGCCTCGTAGTGCAGTCCGTAGGGTGCTCACTGCAGATCTAGGGGTCGCAAGTTCAATTCCGGCCCGGTCTCATACTTTCATGGAGATTGATCATGAAATAATTTCTAAGGTCATTTTCCTCCTTTCCACTGATTCATTCACGAATTGTCAGTTACAATCGAAAGTATGTTCACGAATTACTGGTTAACCGGGTGCTCAAGCTTTCCCAGGAAAATGTGTGGTTGGGTGGACTGAGTGTCCCCCCATGACCATAGCTGTTAACTGGGACATAAAGCTACAAAACAAACAAAATTTCTTGCTGTGTGAATTAGTGCTTTAGTATTTCAAAACTTGCTTAGTACTGGTTCAACTGAGGAAACCCGTCCCAACATAAATAAAATTGTTTACTGGGATGTCAAGAATCAATTAACATGATTGTTTCTTAGTTAACCACGGGATAACTTTTTCCATGAATTTTACAAAGCTGTTTTCGCATTTTGTAAGATTTTGGTATACTTCAAGGGCAGGGCCGCTTTATAGCAGCCTTTCACAGCAATCTTATGTGACACTGGCCTGCTTTATGCTTTGGTTTAATATCAACTGATCAGATCTTGCTCATTGACAGATTCTGGATTGGGTTGAGTAATCAGCATAGAGATACAGAATATTCAGAACTATTAATTTATTATTAATACTATTCAGAATATGATTATGACCAGTCAACATTTTCTGAACCATGTTAAACAAATTGGAAGAACCTTCCATATTATTTTGTTTTTTGATATGATCACCACCTATACACAATTATACCTTGTTTTTGGTGGCATTATTGATTTTTATTCACAGAAAATTTTTATGGTTTGACTATTTGAATATAGTATGTCAAACACTATTGGTAGGAACATTCATGGCAAAGAGATTAAACTTTTTTACCTGATTGAACAACAGTTGGTAAAAAAATGAACCATGGTTTCTACTATCACTCCAATGAGACTTTAATAGAAGGTCTCTCATCTCCATTCAATACTTAGACAGTGTCGGGCCACCATAGGCCCGCCAGCGAAATGCTATTCTAATGGCATTTTGCTAGAGAGCCAATGGCAGCTCACCAGAGAGTTCTCACTATGGTTTGGAAATTGGAGTTAAAATGCTGTCTACCAGAAAATTTACAGTTTTACCATAGTTCTCTAATAGAACTCTTGAAAGAGTCAGAATCCAAATATTGGGGTAAATAATCCTAATTTGGAGTTAATGAGAACTCGTGAGTACTGATTTTAGTAGTTATTTACTAAAATGTGTCAGTATTATGTCTTTTTAAGACATTTTATTTGTTATGGATTGTAAAATTAACTATCGTTTCCATTTTACGACTGGCTAAAACTTAAATGATGTGTTTTATACTAGCTGATGAAAACAAGTCTGATGATTCAGACATTTGTTTTAATATCTATTTACATGTCTAGTTTTTATTGTGCCGTTTCTAGTCTGCAATCATCTTGACTAGGAAGACAGAGCCGGTTGCAGTGCTTTATCTGTCTTTTGAAATCCGGTGACTGCTAGTGTTCTGTGGGTCTTTCTCACAATAACGTGGGTTAATCTACAGTGTGTTATGTGGTATTTCCTAATCATACTCTAGTACAGGAGACGCTTCATTAGACATGGTTCTAACATTGTTATTAAATCTTGAATAAACTTATTCAGTCATATAGTTCTAGGAGTATATGAACTGATAAGTTCAGATTAACAATGACAGTTATTTTTGTCAGCAATCACCTAATATTGCCTGATTAAATATATTTGAAACTATGAAGTCAGACAGTTATTTCAATATGTACATTTTATGTATGTATTCTACTTACATTCATACCAGACACTCTTATGATAATTTCATCAGAGACTTTTATATTGAGAACAGAATAACTACATTAAGATTAATTGATTGTAGTTTTTCTGTTTAGTGACTCGGAAGGTTGTTACCTTCTATGTTCTTACTACATGTATCTACATATCATTTTGGTTATGAGACAATTTTCTTTACCAGTGACTAAACCTTTGACATTCTTTTCAGTCTTAGGGTGTCAATAAATTTAATTATTAGATTTTTCCTTTAATACCATATCTTGGGTTTTATAGGAAATTTCTTCAGATACCAAATTTGTGGTTTGGTTTTCTTCCTGTTTTGGAATTATAACATCATCTTATACAGAAGAAAGATATTATTATTTTTCTAGATTCTGAGAGATTATGTCAGAGGAATTTATCAATATTTACTTTCTAATCAAACCAATGAATTTGATAAGAGGAAGAATAATTATTATATAGTATTAAATGTGAATACTTGTGGAAGTTACAGATATATTTTCATCTGATATTACTTTCAACTTTATTGTGTTCCGGTAAAGATTCAGTAATCTTGCAATTCCTCTCTCAACAACATGTTAATCATAGAAATTATATTCTATTTTTTTCACATGTTTTCTAAATTTGCTTGATCCTTATGATAGTTTTAAGCAAATTGATAACATTTACTTTTCTACTCTTTCAATAGCAAGATATTTGATGATATTTGACATCTCATATATCTCTAGTCTTATGTAGGCTATTGGATATGAGTACTACTGAGTGTGAGTACTTTTTTTTAGGGAACCTTTTGGGTTCATTTTTTTTTTGATAAAAATTTATCACAAGATTTTATCAAATTTGAATAGAGGCCTCTCTAACAGAGAAATTGATTTTAATTTCTTGTATGATAGGAGAAAACTATTCATGGATTCTTTTAAACTGAGTTTCTTTATAGAGAAATCTCTATCGCTTTTATGCTTGTAGGAAAATAAGATCTTCATGTCTATTTTCCCTACAAGTGTGTGCGTTATGTCTTAATAACAGTCTGAATTTTTCAGATTAATTTCATATTAAAGCACATGAGTCATGGACTTTTCGTGCCTTTTGTTGTCTATATACTTTTCATTCATTAAGGAATATTATTGAGACAACAATCTAGTATTGTCCTAATTATTCAGTATTAACTGAACTAATTCAGGATTAAAATATGTCCTCCCTTTTGAACCTATGTAGGGATCAAAAGAAAAAAAGGGGGGGGGGGAATCTGACCTCTTAATGAGGAATGATTCATGGCCTTAATTAATCCAGATGTCTCATAGATTAAGGATAACTAACTGTTGGTCAGAGATGGTGTTGGAAGTATTAAGATATTATTCTTAACTATTTACCTCCAAGCTCTGTGACTGAGGTATTAGATGTTTACATCTAGACCATTATCTTATCAGTCATCCAGAGATCTTATGCTTTGACAATGTCAAATTTGCTATAAGACTCTCAGTTTATCTCTGGAAATTTATATTTTTTGGAATCAACCTTGGTGAGGGAATCCTCCCTCCGGTTGTAGTGATTCTACTAGCAATAAGATAAATATATGGTAGGTTAAGCGCTCATTAAAATGTAATTTTTACCTTATTGGTAATAAAATTAGTTTTAATAAGCGTACCTACCATATATTTATCTAGGAGTACCCAGCCATCCCAATCCCCCCATTCCCTGAAGTTTTATTACATAATTCATGTAATATTTCCAAAATTATTTCAGACGTCATAGTTTCACTTCGTGACTATTGACATGGTCGTCGGTCGGTGACTATTGACATAGCTACCGTTTCTGAGGGCCCCAAGGTCTGGATTCCAAAATTTTGTGGGTAGCAATAAGGTTATAGCAATAAGATAAATATATGGTAGGTACGCTTATTAAAACTAATTTTATTACCAATAAGGTAAAAATTACATTTTTCAGACCTATAACTATAAGCATACAAAATTTGGCTTGAAATGAAATATGTTTACATATAAAAAGATAAAGTTGTTTTACAGTAGTACATTTTTTCTCATTTTTGCACTCAATGACCTTTGACCTAATTTCTGGCCTTCATATGCAAATTCAGACTTGGCATCCACCCCTATGGCTTTGTACACATGCTAAATATTATGTTAAAAGTGGTCTAACAAATGTACTCAAAAATGCCAACAAAACCAAAAATATGCATCTTTTTTCGATTTGGATTGCCAACTATCTTCTGCTGATCAACATACCAGTAAATGCATCAGTTTAGATAAACAAAATTTTTGAGCCTTAAAGTGTAAATATTTTCTTACCCATCAGCTTTAACATATGTTGTAGTAGCTCAAAAGAACCATCTCATTGAGAAGGTTCTTTTGAGTACCCACAACATGTGTTTTGGTTGAGAAATAAGATACTTAATTTTTTGGTAGTCCTGAAATGTAAGCTGGTACCAACATAACCCTAGAGTCTCTTTGATATGGTTATTCCTGAACAGTGACAGCGTATGTCCACTGGTGCATAATTTCATTTTGATCAGGGAGCTCAGTGGCTCAGTGGTAAAGTGCTTGACTCGAGACCCTGTGGCCGCGGGTTCGAGCCTCACTGGCCTCACTGCATTGTGGTCCTTGAGCAAGACACATTTATCCTAGCTTAGTACTGGTTCAACACAGGAAGACCTGTCCCTGTTTAACTGAAAGATTGTTGATGGGGCGTAAAGAATCAAATCAAACAAACAAACAAACAATTTCAATTTGATGAAACGTGCAAGTACACACAACAATTTCTTTTTAACAGAAATTTTTCCATCACTGCGTTTGGTCGAAATTTTTGACGAATTTCAACATAATTTGTGAAATGGTCAGATGGCGAAATGGTCAGTAGGCGACATGGTTTTCGACGAAACATCACAGATCCGATCCATGACTGTATCAATCAGCTGGTCAATTACCATGAACAAACAAGCGGATTAGTCATGCTGTGCAAGCAAGTCAGTGTCAATCAATCCCAAAACTACTAAGGAATTACGGTTATTTTAGAAATGAATTCGAGTTTTGGAATGTTCATGGAATCCTGAATACTTCGGGTCTCTTGCAAAATATTCATGATTCCATGAACAGACCAAAAATTGAATTTATTGCTTAAATTTACATTTTATTATTAATATCTAAAATAAAAAAGTATTTATAATTTAGGAAACAAAATAGTTTTGAAATCGTATTAACTGTTTTGTTTGAGTGTAAAACGGAAAAGTGGAACAGCCAGCGTGAACAGGGACAGCCAATGGAGCAAACAAGAGGCTTGTTTTGCACGTGCGACTCGGGTGTGGCTTGCTGTCAATCACAACACCAGTGTCACTTCTGGCGAATGAGCTCGGTGTTCGAAGCATATTGCACGGGCAAGTCAGCTTGGCAGTTCATAATTTGTGTCATTCATGAGGCTATGAACGGTTGCAAAAATCTAAAGGTTCATTAAAGGGTTGCTTCGAAAATGAAAATACAAGGCTTTGTCATTTATATGCCAATTTTGTAATTGTAATGGGTTTTTGCGACCTATTTTTGTTTTTTACAGTCGGCAGTATATTTTCATACTTAACTAGAGCTGCAGTCGATGGTACACCATCGCAAATACCCGCTTTTTTACATATAACCTTTACCTTGGGGTCAAGGTCACACAAAATGTAGCTCAGTACCTTCTACATATGTGACGTATGCACCTGTGAAATTTGAAGTTGCTATGTCCAATGGTTAAGGAGGTGCTGCATTTACAAGAAAATACATTATATGACCTTGACCTTGTGGTTAAGGTCACACAAAATGTTGTCCAGTGCCCTTCAAATCATATGACCTATGCACCTGCAAAATTTGAAGTTGTTACATCCAACAGTTTAGGAAAAGATGGATTTACAAGAAAGTACATTATATAACCTTGACCTTGGGTCAAGGTCACTCAAAATGTTGCCCAGTAGCATCCACATCATGTGACAAAAGCACCTGCAAACTTTGAAGTTGCTATGTCCAATGGTTCAGGAGAAGATGCATTTACAAAAAAATACATTATTTGACCTTGACTCCAAGGTCAAGGTCACATGAATTGTTGCCTAGTACCCTCTACATCATGTGACCTATGCACAGGCAAAATTTGTAGTTGCTACTTCCAAAAGTTTATGAGGAGATGCGTTTACAAGAAAATACATTAATTGACCTTTGACCTTGACCTTGGGGTCAAGGTCACAAAAAATGTCACCCAGTACCCTCAACATTATGTGACCTATACACAGGCAAAATTTGAAGTTGCTACTTCCAAAAGTTTATGAGGAGATGCGTTTACAAGAAAATACATTAATTGACCTTTGACCTTGACCTTGGGGTCAAGGTCACAAAAAATGTCACCCAGTACCCTCGACATTATGTGACCTATGCACAGGCAAAATTTGAAGTTGCTACTTCCAAAAAATTTATGAGGAGATGCGTTTACAAGAAAATACATTATTTGACCTTTGACCTTGACCTTGGGGTCAAGGTCACAGGAAATGTCGCCCAGTACCGTCTACATCATGTGATCTATGCATCTACAAAGTTTGAAGTTGCTAGGTCCAACGGTTTAGGAGAAGATACAATTACAAGAAACGTGACGGACGGACGGACAGACGCACGGACGGACGGACAGACGGACGACGGACCGACTTTGGTACGAAATTAATATACCCTATTTTTCTAACGAAAAAGCGGGTATAATAAGACTGTATTGGAGGTCAAAAACTTAAATAGGCCATACTTACTGTTACATGTGTATAAACCAAAACAATTGTCTGTCATGCAAGAACTTTTTGTTTGTTTTGTTTTTAATGTTGATTGTCTGTTTTAGTAAATATTTAGATTGGCTCCTTTAAGATTGAAAATACAGATTCAGAAAAGTTTGCTGGTGAAAAACAATTTTGCTGTGAGTTGGGCACATAAGCCCTAAGCTCTCTCCCTCTAGACTTTTTAATGGCTGGCACTTGCCAAAAAATACTCAGATCAGAGTATTTCTACTCTGGTCAGATGCATTTCTCAGCCCTTTATTCTGCCTTTGGCAATACATGCTTCTAAAAAGTTCAAAGATTCCACAAGCTAAAAACTTAAAAGTCATAACATTGTACACTCCATAACTTTCGTACCTTTTGTGATATTTTTGCAATGTTTATATGCCAGGTTAATAGGATGTATCACATGCAATAAAGGTTACTCTCTCTTGCAACCAATTTGAATTATCTTCCTTTAATGAACTTAAACGCAAAACGTGTGCAACATAACTTTTATAGCATTTGAGATATTCTGATAATATTAAGTACTTGTAGGGTAAGAGTGTATCCTGTGCTTGAATGGTTGCTCTCTCTTTGCATCAAGTTTGAGTTACAGCTTAGAGTCTCATCTAACAGATTGGGGGAGCAGGGAATTGAACTAGGGTCCCCTGGGTTCAATGTGAGTGTCTTGTCCACTACACGAAGCTGGCTCTTAACTTAAAAAACTTTTTGACAGTAACAAGTACTGATGTGGGTGGTTTTGTTTGATATTCTTATGTCCAGGAGCACCCAAAGGCAATAGTTCTTGTTTAAAATGTCTCAGGAGACAGGCCACAGCTTAGAGTCTCATCTGACAGGCTGCTGGAGCCCAAGATTGAACTAGAGACTTTTTCTCAAATAATCAATTTTTTGGGCCTTGATTTTTGTTTAAAATTGCAACCAGTACTACATTTTGATAGGCATGTTCTGGGTCAAAACTGTTTGCAAAGGTTATCAGCAGACAACAAAAGTCCCCACTAGTGGGGAAAGGGTTAATGAATAGTAAAACTTGCTTCTAAATCTTGCATGATACAATTAATCATAGAGGCTTATTGAGCCAAAAAGGAAGATTTTGTGTTCTTAAGAGATTTTCACAAGACTTGACTGATGTGAGATTTGCTCCCCAGGGATTGTCTCTATTGATCTTATTATTTGTGATATCTTGTCGGAAGAAAACAATAGTTCTGCTATGATGGTACACATAAAATTCCAATTAAATTCAAGGCTTCATTGTGTAATTATCTTAATATTCAGATAATTCTTTCCCAGCAGTGCTCTATAGTTTCAGTTTGTCTGCATTTCATACTGCATTTTGGAGCTAGGAGTATTAATTCAGAGATTTTGGATATTTATGTTTTCAAAGCAATGTTTTAACATTTACACATTTGACTGTAAATACAACTTATTTTGTGGATCAGGCATTTAGTTAAGAGTGTGTAACAAAAAAAATAATTTTCTTATTTCTCAACCAAAACATATGTTGTGGGTACTCAAAAGAACAGTCTCAATGAGAAGGTTCTTTTGAGCACCCAAAGCATATGTTAAATCTGATGGGTAAGAAAATATTTACAATTTTATGCTCAAATTTTTTGTTTATCTACCCCTGTGTGGATGCATGTTAGTTAAGGAGAAAGTGGGTTTCTGCTGCACATGCCTCCAGACAAGAGTGAAAAATTGATGTAAAAAACTCAATCGAAACATATTGTGGGTACTCAAAAAAAACATGTTAATGGGACAGTTTTTTTGAGTACCCAAAACATGTTAAGATTGATGTATAAGAAATTATTTGCAATTTTATGCACAGTATTTTTGCTAATTTGCAATGCACCTATGACCATAATTTGAACAAAAACAAGAGATTATTCATTTAGCTTTGAGAGAAATGTCTTCTGACACTCAAAGCAGTGGACACTTAAGCAGAAAATTTTAATCCACTGCACTTTAGAGTGGAAAAACAGAGGATGTTTTCGTGAAATCGATTTTATCCGACTTTTGTGTGATATATTATGACATATTAGGAACCAATTGCATCGTAATCAGGAAGCATCAATGTCAAAAATAGAAAGTGAAAGTGAAAATCAATGTCATTGAACTGCATGTTTAACTCTTTCAAGTGGCGACTGATAACATTTGCAAACAAGTTGGACCCATATCAGGCTGGCTTAAAATCAGGCCTGATCTGGATCCAGACTGACAATCTGATAAAAAAAATTTATGCCCCAACTTTGAAAAAGCGGGGAACATATTGGTTTCGGCTTGTCTGTGCAAGTGTCCGTGTTTGTGTGTGTGCATATTGGTTTTGGCTTGTTATTGCATGTGTCTGAGTTTGTGTATGTGTCTGTTAAAAAAAAATTAAGTTAGGGATTTGAAATTTTATATATGGATTCCTCATCATAAAGTAGCTGAAATTCATGTATTTTTTGTCTGATTTATAATAATAAAATAATAATAGACTTTATTTCTAGACATTTAGCAAAACCTAATCTTCCATGAGGCCTATAAACATGTAGGGTCAATCCGGGTATATATGTACAAAATTTACATGCCCATATTGCATAAGCCATTGTCATTATTTGGCAGGGGTTATACATTCAGATACCGGCTTTTATACTTGCGTAATGTCATGGCTGTACCCTGCAACAAGAGAACAAAGTCTGACATATAAACAGTGTTGATAAAATGTTTATCATCTCTCATTTTGCATGTTATTTGTAATGCCTCTATGGGGTCAAGCATAACAGGGGCACAGTGGGGCTGATGGTAGGTGCCAGACTTTAGAATCATATCCAGAGTGCTGTTAAACATCCAGGCCATTTAATTCCAAACTAATCAGGCAGGGTAGCTTCCTATTCAAATATGTCATTGCAGTACTGGGCTTATACATATATCAGGGCTTTGGAAAGACAAAAGGGAATATCCTTACTATTTCCCGGTCCCTTGGGGGTTATGGTTACAAATGACTGTTGCATTATCAGCTTCTTGACATGTTCTGAAGTAATATTTCATTTATTGATTCCGATTCCAAGGCTGAGTTGTTGCGAATGATATATTTTCATGATTATTACCATTCTAAATCAGGAGTTTTTGGTTTAGCTTAGTTTTCTATCTCTTACATGAGTGCACATGTTTTATTGAATTTATTAAACAAGTTGAAGAAAAGAGATAAAATGCGAGGCTTGCTGAGCATTTTTTCTTTTTCACAGCAATTTTAATAAATTCATGAATGTTAGATGACATTAGAATTAATTAAATTACTTTTTTTCAATTTTTGGCTTGAAAAATCAAGATTTTGCCATCTTTTATGCAACATTACAATGGACATCATTGCATAATGTAGCAAAATCTGTAACCACTAGTAGTTTATCAATAATATAGCACAGTGTTATATCACTCCCAGAGGCAACGTCATGTGATAAAATCTGTTTTTACACTGTTTGTTGATTGTACAAGTTCCGAGTATAAATCGTTTTCTTGCCATCTGCTTTTGTGCTTTAGTAGCCTACATTGTATATTGCAAACAATATGAACCCAGATAAAACTGGGCATTAGGGAGCAGTTTTATCATGGTTCATACTTTTTGCTATCGTGCTTAAGTAGTTTGGAGTGCATTTGAATATATGCAGCCTGACGTTAAAAGCAGATAAGTATTTATGCTGGAGACTATATGAGCCGCGCCATGGGAAAATGTGTCTTCGGGGTAAATTTGGCCATTTTGAGATTCTGTGATTTTTATACAGGTCATTATATGAAGAGTAAACTCGTTTTTGTTTGATCAAAATATTCAAATTATTAGAAAAGATATTGGAATTTGAACTTTGGACGGCTTGACGTTGATTTTAGAACTAACGTTGTGTGACGTCACGATGAGTCATTCACAACGTTGCGAAGTTTTTACGCCTTTAGACATCCGACCATCGCTGTTACTAACATGAAACTGGGTAGCGACGCAGCTTACCCCTACTGATGCTGGTTAAACAAGATAATTGAATTTAATCATAAGTCAAACGTACTTCATTTCTTGCGTATTCTCCAATTTTGACATATAAATGATTCCTTGAGGTACCATGCCATGTCAGCCTTCGATTGAAAATGTGCACTAAATGGACGTAGCCGTCGACTGGTGCGATATTTCCCTGCACCAATATTTTGCCAGCACAAATATGGGTCATCACGGACACATCTCCGTATAAAATTGGGCACAAATTTGCGCATTGACTTTAAAAAAAATGAAATTCTGAAAAACCTGGCCGCGACATTATATGTTCAACTGCCCATGAAAACTAAAATGTTAACTTGAACGAAAATGTTTTCTTGTTTACATGGAAAAACTCTCCGATTTTAAATATACTGTTTAAATGCCAACATTTCTTTACATTTATAAACAGCATAAATTCCATGCTCAGTTGAGTTGAGCACCAAAAGATGTTATAACTTCGGGACCTGGAGCAGGTTCTGATACTTTGTATACTATGTACGCCCTCTCGGGCATTTGGCAGGGCCTGTCCTTCGTATTGTAACAGCAGAATGGGGGGGGGGGCGGCGCAGTGGCTCAGTGGTAGAGAGCTTGACTCGAGACGGAGGGACCACGGGTTCGAGCTTCACCAGCGTCACTGCGTTGTGTCCTTGAGCAAGACACATTAATTCCTAGCTTAGCACTGGTTCATCCCAGGACGACCCGTCCCCACAAAACTGACATATTGTTAATGGGACGTAAAGAATCAAGCAAACAAACAGCAGAATCGGCATGTTAAGTGCTCTGTGGAAAAGTAAGATCAAAATTAAATTAAATAAGTTGCGACTTAAAAACAGATGGCATTTTCTTCTCAAACAAGTGGTTGCCTTTCAGCTCACGAATGACGATTTAGATGAGAACATAAACATGAAGTAATAAAGAAAAAAATAAAGGTATTTGCCAACTACATAACGAGGATTTTCGCAATGATTTCTCATTTGTTCAACCGATGCTCAAAATGTTGCACTAGTAGAAAATCAGGAACAGGTACGTTGTTATTTGATGGCCTGAAACCGTCTAACTGTTTCTACAAAATGAAATGTTCTGCAGTTACACATTCCCTATAGGGTCAGTTAGCCATATATGTCAATATATACTGAGGAGGAGCACTGACGTTTTCAAAATAAGAAAGAGGGCACAGATCAGGAATCGATACAATCAAGTACCACACCTGACCCAAAATATTACAAGCGTTCGCGAGCGTATTTACTTAGCTTTAGGGCAATCTTTTTTCTACCATCGCGTTAAAGTTCGACCACAATGCAGCAGCGAATACTCTAGTCCGACATGACGCAAAAATGTTGACTTGGTAATTAAAAATTCAACACAAAACTGGATCTGAAAAATAAAATCACAAAAATGCGTTCTTGCAAAGTTGTATTGCAACCTTGATAACAAGTGTAAATAAAGATTTGGCGATGGGTATTTTCTTTTATTCACTGTTGTTGTTGTTGTTGTTGTTGTTGTTGTTGTTTAGGCTAAACCCATATATGCCCAATGGAATTTCATAATACTGCCAAAAGGCCGGATCCATTTCTGATTTAAGTGTGGTTGGGTAGTAATTTACAATTTCGCTCAATGCGCTAAGCAAACAGTGCGGCGTCTGATCTGGTTCTAATATGTTTGCCCATGCCACACAAAAAGGGCGCTAGGCTAATATAAATTGGTTAACATAATTTCACAACATTATCAGTCGGCATATCACGGCGACCAGTTTATAGTGTATACATATTTCTCCAGTAACTGACAACTACCCTACTTGAACCGGGACAATGATTGAGGATAATAATCTTGATGAAATGTTTGACCAGACAATGGCTGGAGCTCACAATCTCAGCCTACAGAAGCAGGATTGCGTATTTGCCTCACTGAACCCGACTTTGCTATCCGGAGCAAAATGCCTCATTCCTTAATCGTATGATACTTCTCACTGAAAAAAAGGATTTCAGTCTATACCGAACAACAAAATCATACCAAAAAACAATAAAGACATAAAGAAATCAGGTTGCTATGGCAGTGCGGGTACTCATTCCTATTCCTTTCGATTTTGTAGTTTTATGTCGGCGTAGTGCGCCCTTGCCTCTTGCATACATGTATATTGAGTGTGCACATTACCACCAGTTTTATGCACCCACGTAGGCTTTAAGAAAGGGATTCTGGCTGTATAAAAAGTGGGACATGTAGTTTGATTTGTATAATTCTAAATCAGGCCCAATCGCACAGGTCTTTACTTGACAACTCCGTATGTACACAAATGTACACTGCCTTCGCTGCATCTGCAGATACTAAGTTGAGAATGGAGGTAGGTTAAGTTTGTTAAAGTTCGCAGCTCTTAAATTGTTGAACTGTACACGTACGCTGATTTTGATAACAAAGTAACATTACCCTGCGTTTCATTCCGCATCTCCGTCTTTGTTGACAATACACATGCGCGTGGGTTATAGGTGTTACTGGGAAAGAGGACTTCAACTTCTAGTGGGAACCTTTGGGGGAAATGTTACTGCCTCTCCAATTGTTTAGTTCCATTAAGCTGAAAGTTCTTGGAGTGGGAGTAGTAATACTACTCTCTCCCACTCAAAGAAATTACAATTAATTTTATCAGTGATGTCGCCGTTTCAAACAGTGCTCCTCAAGATTTTTTTTTTTTTTTTTTTTTGTATAAACTACCATGACAAAATTAATGGATGCAATTTACAGGTATGAAGAGCAAATAGAAAAAAAGCAATACTCAATAAACATGAAAATAATTACACTTCAAAAGTAGAAAAACGTTTAATAGTTAATGATTTTTTTACGATTCTCATCGGCGCTACGTTAACGTCACCGACAAAATGACATTTTTAATTTGTCTGTGTGTTTAAATGACTGCCATAAGAAATCAACAGACACAAGGAAACAACAATAAAAATGTTTATTGCGTATATCAATTTGCTTTATTTTGGTGCTTTTTTCATCATTGTAGCTTCAATAGTTTTGCGACAACTATTTTTGCAAGAAATCTGGTATTACATTGATTTAAACGGCGACGTAACAAGGTGACAAATAATAAAATATTGTTTCTCGTGTTAGACTTAATCGTGTATTATACTTCTTTTGTTATACATGAGAGCTACCTCGTGAGACTTTAGTTCATTTCACGCACGGTCACTCAGCAAAGACTCAAACAAGTCTGCGCATCTAGCAGTCTTGTTGGAGCCTTTGCCCAATCGTAAATGCGGCTTTTTGTACCGGAAACTGTTTTCGTTCAGAATTGCCGTCCAAATACAAAATGTACGAAATGTTCAGACACACTGGTTGGTCGTTTAAGGAAAGCTGGGATGCATCCGGCGTTTATTTATTTATCTATTTATTTTTTAATTTTTTAGTTTTAATTTAATTTATTTTATTTAATTCTTTTTTTGTTAGAATGTCTTTGGAGTGCAAAGATGTTGAGGAGTGAGGGTCAATTAGCGTTAACCAAGCCGCATCTTTTAGGACAGTTTATTTTTCACCAGGAACCCGTGCTGGATCAGACCATGACTAATTTACAACAGAATACAATCGGCCTTAAATTCCTTGATTTTAATCGCATTTTATTCGAAACATGACTTGTCTAAATTGTCCTAATCATTGATGACGCTCTCTTTAATTACGCGCGGCGCGAAATAATTACGTCAGACTTTACGACGTCATATCTCATGACGTAATTAATCTCCCGAAGACACATTATCGCATGGCGCGGCTCATATATATATATATATCTATACATAGTGAACAGTGAAGTCCAAAATGAGCATACAGCATCTTATCAGAGCTTACACTGTCACTGTTTGCTTTTAAACGTTAAGACAATCTTCAGTGAAAGATAGAAACACAATGGAGTAGTTTCTTTCATTACTTGGGTATCGAAAGTTTGTGTGTGCCTAGACTTTTGATATATCACATTTATGTACTGTGTTGGAATTAGAGCTTTCCAAATACCGTATCCCAAAATATAAGACCTTGACCCTTGATCTACTTTTAAAATTAATTCAAACACACCTCGCCTATATAGCCAATGCTAAAAATTGTGTTATATATAACAACAAAGTCACAGTTTTGAAAGCGTGAGGAAAGCGCATGCTAGCTGACGTCAATTGCCACTGCAAAATGACGTCAATCATGGCATTCGTAACATTGTTTTAATGCTTGAAAGAAGTTAAAAATACATGTAAAGGTATGCGAAACAGTCCAACTATTGCAGGATTTCTTCAGTGCAATGGCGGAAAGTTGGAAGAAGCTGAAGACCTTAAATGAGTTTTCTTCGTTTATTGTGTGATCGGATCGAAATAGATCTGCTGTAGTGCGTTAATTGTTGAGTAATATTTCACTGTTTGTTGATCAGTTGTACGAAGATAAATCACTTGCGCTGCGTGCTCATGATTTGATCTTCTTTACAACTGACCTCCAAACAGTGAATTATTACTCAACAATTCACTGCTAGAGCTGATCTATTTCTTAAATAAAAGATAGTTCAAGATAGTATACCGTAAAGTCGGGCAGGAAGTCTATGATGTAAGGTATATTTTTTCAGGTCCGTTAGGTTTTCCTGTCACATCCATTATAGACTTTAATTTCTCAGAAGACAATAAAATCCACACAACAAGACAGTAGGGTGCCAAGCTAATTATCTAACTATACCAGATCACTACCAAGAGACATGTTTTGAATATTACGCTTGAGTTTTCAAAAAATCTTCAACTAAACTCATTCCAGGGCAACCCAAGTAAGTAATGCAGGAGTAATCCTGTCAATGGGGATGGCTTTGTGTATTAATTTGGATCAACCCTGTTTTATATAGACTACTGATGAGAGAGCAGAAGTCTAATTTTATCACATGACGTCGGGTCTTGGAGTGATATAACGCCATGTAATAAAATCGATAAACCACTAGTGGTGTACAGGTTATGTTATGCAATGTGATGTCCATTAAAATGCTGCGTAAACGATTGAAAAAATCTTTAAGTTTTTATACCAAAAATGTGATTTTTAAGTAAATTTAATGTCCTGTGCTAAATAGAATTTAACATTTCCTGCTCCTGTATAATTGAAATTTATTAAACGAGTTGCAAAAAAGTGATAAAATGCTCGGCAAAGCTCGTATTTTATCACTTTTCCTCAACTTGTTTAATAAAACATGAACCTACTTGTTGTGAATAGCAGGAAATGAGTTAAAACATTTGATCCTGTTGTAGCCCAAATTTCATATCAAGATCACTGTGATGGACAAAAGGAAGATTGAAAAGGGTGGATTTTGGGTATTACTTTTAACACATGTGTATTGTATTATTTCAGATAAAGATTGAATGGCCCTCTACTGCATTTTGAGGTATAGGACATAATCAAAGGTAGGTCACAGATATCTCACTGAGTGATCTAGTGATTCAATAGAGTAAGAATTTGATAGTGGTTATGCATGTTATGGAGGGTGGGATGTAGGTATTGAGAGATTTTAGAATGGAGTGCTAGTGATTCAGATATAGATTAATGGACAGCATGATATTTATAAGAGCCAGGCCAAAAAATGTTGGCACCAGGGGCCAGCTGTCAGTCTGTCTTTGTACGCTCTCTTTTGTGGACACTATAAGTCATTTGGCACCTGATTTCTTCCAAATTTCATACATGCATTTCTTTTATCACTGTCTCTCTCCCAAGTTTGAATATGGGGCTTGACTAAGATGGTCACAAAAGAAAATAGTCTGGAGTGCATTAGACTTACAGGGGACAGAATATTTCAATATTGTACTGGTCATGCAGGACGAGTGACTTACAATTTTCACTCGTTCTGCAAACACATGCACTTTTCCTTTAAAAGTGTATGCATTAGGGAGTAATATGTAGTATGACTTTCTCGAGTTATTCTTCCCAAAGCACTTGTCCTACAAGGGGAGTGCTTTGGGAAGAATTACTTGTCCTTTCTAGATTTCACTCGCAATTACGAGCGGACAAGTGGAGTTTTTGTCCCCTGACTTAATAAGCTGAGAAGACATTTCTCGACAGTAAAAATAATTAGCCATATAAGGGTTAATTTCTAATTTGTTTTATTTCTTCTATTCAGGCAAAGAAGAAGAGAGAGGGAAAGTTTCTCAATATAAGGTAAGTGTCACAGGTTTAGATAAACAAAAATTTTCAGTGTAAAATTGTAAATATTTTCTTACCCATAATTTTAAGCATATGTTTTGGTTTCTCAAAAGAAGCGTCTCATTTAGATTGGTCTTTTGAGTACCCACAATTTATGTTTTGGCTGAGAAATAAGAAAATTATTTTTCTTTAAATAAAGGCCTGAAAATGCAATGTAATGATTCATTCAGACACGATAAGGGCCTCATTGTGAGAAATCTGTCATGTGCGGATCCGGAGGGGGGAGGGACAGGGGGTCCGGACAATCTGCAGGCACATCAACCAATTCTGTGGAATCAACCTCTGCCGTACATAGAGGGTCTATTTTTCATGGACTATGATAACGTGACGTTACCAACATAAAAACAAGTTTGATTGCAGCAAAACAAACGTTTGCAACATTCCACAATAAACATAGTAAAAAAGAAGATGCTCTATAGCCTAGCGATATTTTATGGAAAAAAATAACCTTCATTTATGTTGCTGATAAATTTTTCAGATAATCAGAATAAGCGCTTTTTACAGGGCTGAACCCACATGCTATTAAAGAACTAATTTTTACTTAGCCTTTTCATTTTTTTGGTACATATTACTATGCAAAATGCTCCTTACATACACCTGAGCCATGATTCAATTCTTGAATAGTGGCAGACTTTCCCGAATGGGAGTCCGGACCCTCCTTGAAAAATAAAATATAGGATTTATTAGCATTACTAGTCCGGATCCAAGCATTCAATGTTGGGCATCATCAGCCTGATGATGGCCTGCTTATAGTGGTATTTGGATCCTTCCACCCCTCATCAACTAAAAACAACAATCCCACAAAAAAAAGCATCAAAGTTTGACCCCCTCTGGCAAAACTTACTGGATCCGCCCATGTCTGTCTTCAGGGTTTGAGACCAGGTAATGCTCTAACTCAGAGACGAGCTAGAATCTGTATTTTTTTGTGTGTGACAAATTTAGCTATCATACTAACCAGAGAGTGAGCAAATAATAGAGGTGCTGATGAGATGGCAAGTACATGCTAATAACTGCATTCCTGCAATTTAATTTCATAAAAAAATGGGGGAGGAGTGTAGTACATGAAAATTTCCAGTATGATAATGGTTTATGATGAAGATGAGAAACTTCCCTTGTAAAATGATCAAGTGTCCCTGATATTGAAACTGGACTTGTCCAGTATAATATTGTAAGATAGATTGGTCAGCAAGAAAATAATTATTTTTCTGTGTCCCCATTAGCGCAGCATTACTGTCCCTACTTGCCATAGAGCCTCGGATAAGAAGGGGAGCCTGATTAGTAATCCTCTTATTTCTAGAAAAAACATAACTTGTGAGTACTCATTGGAAGCGTCTCATTGAGACGCTTCCAATGATCACCACAAGCAATATTTTCATGGAGAAATAAGAGAACTATCACCATTTTAGTTGGAGAGAGTTATGCAGGGATACGTTTGATTTAGTGAAAGTCTTTTAGACAGTTGATTGGATGATTACTGTCTATTCATTGCTCATCAGAAATCAGGCATTAAAAATTACTGGTGTTATCCAGAAATTTAGTTTCAGTATTACACCATGTGGAGGCGTTAATCTCGAATGAACAATTTAACACAAAATTTCATATCTGATTGCAAAAAAAAACAAAAACGTTTTTGATTGCCAATATACATGAATTTATGTTAATGGATTGATTGCCATTTTTGGCAATTGAAAATAATGATTTGATGTATGCTTACCGCCTACCGGGTGTGAGAATATTATGAGAGATGTCTTGAGACAACATATCTTTAGGGTTTACAGCCATATGAGACAAATGGCAGCGTTCTCAGTTGCAAATTCTACAGTGAAGTCCCTTCATAACACTATATTTTGAATCATGTTATAAAGAGACAATATTTTACTAAGGAATTATAGGAAAAAAGGACCATGAAATGGTCATTATCCCGTAATTCTTTTGTAAAATTCAATGGCAAAAAAATTGGGAGCCACAACATGACCTTTATAGTGAAATCCATGTTATAACGAGGTGTGTTATAAAGGGATTGCACTGTAGCAAAAAAATTGAAATTTAGATGTATGAAGCATAATTAATATATAACTTATCAAATATTAGGCCAGATAAAAAAATACTTGTATTTAGGGTAACCTGACCCTACCTAAATTTACTGGTGAAACCTAGATTTTTTTTCAGATTTTCTGAAAAAAAATAAGAAATTTATGCATTCTGAAAGGCGAAGTGCCTTTCAAAATGCATAAAATCATATTTTTCTCCAGAAAAAAAAAATAATTAAAAAAATATGTGTGACTACCCTACCTAAAATTTTCAGACCTGTTACCTGAAACATACTTATTATTTTAGTTGGCCCTATAGTTACTGGTCTGAAGTTTTAATGTGTACCATCAGTATTGGATGTCAAGCTCACAGGCTTAGAAATCTAGTGATTTTAACTCAAAAGGACCTTTTTCACACTCGGGTTTCATTGGACAAGTCTAGAAACTCATTAGAACTATTCAATAATAGCAATTGATTATAGAGTAGGCCGGCAAGGTCCTGTCAGTCCAAAGATAGACTAGAGTCGTTTTTGACATTTTGTCTTATAATCTGAAGGAATGAGAATTCTCATTAAGAACTTATCACAAACAGTAACACAATCTTATATTCATTGTGGCCTAGACCAACGCCAGCCCTTGAAATAATGGTACGTATTGCATATGACTATCCCATGGGTAGCTATATAAGAGAGCGCAATTAGAAATAAATTTTCTTATTTCCCTACCAAAACGTATGTTGTGGGTACTCAAAAGAACCGTCTCAATGAGACGGTTCTTTTGAGTACCCAAAATCTATGTTAAAAGTGATGGATAAGAAAATATACACAATTCTGCGCTCCAAAATTTTGTTTATCCTTTCCTTAATGTATGCCAGACTCCATAGTACAATGGTTAGCAAGTCAGATTGCTAATCCAGGGGCCGTGAGTTAAATCAGGCCCAGCCCGGCCCCATACTTTCGAGGCTCCAGATTCATCATGAAATATTTCTATGGTCAAGTCTCCTCCTTCCACTGATTCAAGCAGGGTTGTGTCAGTTACAAGCTAAAGTTTGTGCACTGATTACTAGTCTAAGCTTGCTCAGGAAAAAAAGTGTGATTAGGTTAACTGACCTTCCCGACATGATCATAGCTGTTGGCTGGGACTTTAAAAACAAAAGTTTTCCTAAGTACTACTTAGTGGGGCTACATGTTTAAAATATTTACTTTTTCATACTTTGTGTATGCAAGCAGTGATGGTGCTGGCTTGTCTGAGCCTATGTTTGTCGCTTTAGCTGAAATTTTTTGTCTATCTGAACCTATGGTAATATGACTGAAAAATTACGGAAAGTGACATAATGAGCCGTGGCATGTGATTTCCAACAACGTGGTATTTTGACAAGTGTAGACTCATACGAGCCTCCTTATAAGCTTAGAACCTCCAAATGATGTTCGGGCAGTAGCTTAACACTCATAGAATATTCAAGCGACCAGCAAAGGCTCTGATCAGACTGCCTGTATGCGCTAGCTGATCTGAGGCTTTGCTGGTCGCACATACCACATTGTTGGATATCTCATGCACTAGCTCGAACTCCAACATATCATCAATCTACTCAGTGAATTGTCTGCCAATAGGATTATTCACACAAATATCCAAACTTTATGATGTGCATCAAAAATGACAAATCTAATACCGCTTTCTTGGGTTGTGATTGGCACTCTATGGGTTAACAATTCCGGATGCTTCTTCATGGCTTCTTGATCATGTTTGATCTTCTCTTGTTTTTTTATTGCGTTTTCTGCATGCCAATTCAATCTCACTGCATGAATAATTCATGTAAGCAGTATTGTTCAAATAGCTGCCTCAGCTCTTGTAGTGCCAATCTCAGAGACAAAGAAATAATAGCTGCAATAGATGATTTCATTGGATTTGATTGGCAGCCAATCGAATCCAATGAAATCATCTAGTGCAGTTTATCCTTTGTTTTTGAGAAACTGGGTTTCAAATGAAATAAAAGAGAAGCAACATTGCTTTTTAAAAACTCTTTTTCCTATGTTGATAACCTTTATAGTTTGGACCCAGTTCATACTCAGCAAACTGTCAGGACTGATGTGGATCCAAAAATGTTTGACACTCTAATTTGGTTCTGAAGTTTTTAGGAAAAAAACACTTTTAAAAAATTCTAGATTTCTGAACACCAGAAAAGGATGCAAAAGTATCCATCATGCAAAGGGTTAACCAAACTTAGAGGGACCATAATATTTACCCTAGACATTGAGGAGCAGACTGATAAGGATCAGGGTCTTAACTGTTTGCCAAAGTACCTGTTTAGGGGTTTCTGCTCCTCAATATAGGGATCAAACATGTTTTTCTATGCATTAACATCTGCTGGACCCCAATGGTGGTGTTGAAACCCAAGCCTGAAAGGCAAGGGTTATAATGACCCCCGAGGGGTCTAGCAGCTGTTAGTGTATCAGAAAAGCATGTTTGATCGTTATTATTGCATAAAGTGATTTTGTCACTTGAAAATTTTGGAAAAAGGCTTCGAAAAGTTCACTTTTGTATTACTATAACCGCGCGCAAAAGCATGAAGGATTCGTAGATTTTGAAAACGCCTGTTCCAGAGCAAAGACTTGCGTCATCCTAACGTCACTAAATTAAGTTCATCTCTATGCACGTTACTGTTGATGACGTCAATTTTTGTGACGGCCTAGAATGTGTATATGTTAAGTATAAAAGCCATGCATCAACAGCACGTGAATTGCCTGATTAATACATGGGTTTTTGTCGGTTAAAACATGGCTGTTAATAGCGTGCGACACTGCTTTTTATGCAATAATAAATATTATTGTGTCTGGCTATTTAGGGTTTGGTTTTATTGATATTTAGAACATAAATAAATCTACCTACTTTAATATGGATTGTGTCATTTTGTACCTGGGTATTAAGGCTGTTCTAATTAAGTAGATTAGACCAGGCTTAAACCTTTAAGTTTCATATAAAGTAATGATATAAAAGCCATTCTTAACTTTTGTTCTGTTTTAATCACACCTGTGTTAGCAAAGGTGACTTTGGTGCAGGTATCTGCCCAATTTTACTGCAAAATAGTCTGGAACTTTTTTGGGAAAAAATAAGAATTGTTTTGGAATAAAATGTCTAGAAGTGTTCTGGAATCAACCTAAAAGGGCTCTTGATCTAATCAGAACAGTTCTAGAATGTTAAATGAAAAACATTTCTTGAATAGTTGTTCTAAAACAGGTCTGAAGGTTTGTTCAGGAACAGTTCTAGAGCAAATCTGGGAATAGGGAGGTACAATGGAACTAACAACCAGCAACGGTTAGGGTGACTTTTTATTGAGAAGATCAACATGTTTTGGTATCGCAGATACCTTCATCAGGAAAAACAATAATAAGATTTCCGCCCCTAAAGTAAGAAAAAACGGCTGTGTGTTTGTCACATGGCCTGATTGTTGCAGTTTCTAAAAATAGATGCTTTAAACTAGCAGACATAACATTTAAAATAGTTACAAGTAAGATAACAGATACATATTTGGTGTCAATGAAAGTTTTTAGAAGTTTTATCATTCAGGTGTAGCTAGGTCGCTTGATGATTTCTTGTAAAGGTCTTCGTCCTGGTACAGTTCTAGAACAGTACTAGAATATGTGATGTTCAAGAACAATTCCAGAACTGTTCCAAAATCTAAAACATGTTTTCGCCATTGTTGTCTATCTTTGCCCTATTGTTTATCCAAGAAATCAGCTCAGAAGTTTCATCTTCAAATAATGACCTATCTGATTTGAGCATTGTGGGTACATATTTCATACTTGTATACCAAATGCATCACTTAGACGATTGGTTAAGTTAATCTTGTATCAATTGGCAGCATCACATGTCACTGGAATGTTTCTAATGTTGAAAAATATTACCATTCTATCACTGCAGTAAATACTATAATGTTATGATGTGACTTTAATATTTAAGTATTGATTCCTTTGAGGATGGTAGAGTGCTTGACTCGAGATCTAGGGGTTTCAGGTTCAAGCCTCATCAGAAGTTCTGTGTTGCTTTTTCCTCTGCTTAGTACTGGTTCAACCCAGGAAGACTCGCTCCCACTTAACTGAAAAGTTGTAAATGTAAAGAATCAAATCAGAAACCTATGTTGGGCTGTACTTCTGTCAAATCTTGTAAATCCTTGGGACTACTGAGGTTTTTTTTTTTTTTTTTATCAGTAGCTTGAATCAAAGGGAGATAGACATAAGGTAATAACCCCCAAAAGTAATTTTATCAGTTTTTTTCTCTATATCTTACATAAGTTTTGGGTGCGTAAAGAAACATCTAGTTTGAATCAAAGGGAGATAGGCATAAGGTACCCCCAAAAATAATTTTATCAGTTTATTTTCTTTATTTTTCATAAGTTTTGGGCGCGTAAAAGAAACTATTAGGAAAAGGTCCTATTCTGCAAGCTGCGGTGATAACCCCTGCATCTTTCATGTATTTCTCCTTCCATTTAACGTCACTAGTATGTGTAATGGCTAATTTGCTTTTTAATGTAATTTTGTGCTATAACTTCTCCCTATCTGACTGTCACTTTTCCCTAATTTTCCTGCAAATTTTTCACCTGATGCAGTTTAAAGGTCGCCTTTATGATTATCTTTAATAATTTATTTCTATCTATATTCGTACTCAATTGGAAACAGTATTAGGGGTATTTACCGATTATATCAGCTTTGTTGATAGAATTCGTCTCATTTTCGTTCCATTGGGATGATAATTTATTTATGCATGTTAAAGCTCGTGACTGCTGAACAATGATGAAGCGGTCATAAAGTGCTTGGCTGGATGTGACTCCTTATTTTGTTGTAAGAAAAAAGTTATTGTTTTTGGGGAAATTTGAATGTCATCCATTGATTCTCGCATATGCTGCCTCAATTGATATGATGGATTGGTAAAATTCGTGCCAGTTGTGGTTTGGATAGGAGTTGATTTTCTTTATCCTTGATATTGGATTTTCAAGAGTTTTTGGAGAAAAAACGGATAAAACGTGATTTTACACGAGTGATGTGATCATAGTATTGGTAAAAATAGTTATTGAGTTGAAAATTATTTGCAAAAGCTTTTATTATTAATCTTATGGGATTAACCCTTAAAGCACAGTGTAAAATTTTGCAGCAGAAAACACTTTGAATTTTTTTTAACTCTTCGCATGCTGGTTTATTTTCATGTTTTTGTTCTCATCCGCTGACTTTTTTCAAAATTAACTTTTTTTTTCTTCAAAAAATTCTTTCAGGAACACTATCTGAGTGTCAATCTATTTGGATCCAGATCAGGTCAGATATTTTGTTGATCTTGAATTTTATCCAAACTGCTTGCAAAGATTATCAAGAGATGGCAAAAGTTGCCACTAGCAAGGAAAGAGTTAAGGATTATTTCATGCAAAAATGATTGAATAAACAGTAAATAAAACCCGTGTAAAACGGCCACTTTCAAATAGACCAAAAATTGGTTTTCAAGGCCAATTATCGCTTAATGCAGGTCAAAAGTATTGCTCAAGGACACAACACAGTGACGCCTGTGAGGCTCAAACCCATGGTCTCCAGTCAAGCACTCTATCACTGAACCACTGTGCTCCCTTTGTAAAAGATCTTCAGACCACAAAAGAGTCTGTAAATTACCCAGCAAGCAATGTGGGTTGAATCCTTAAGGTTTTTGTACAGATGAGCCGTGGCATGGGATTTCAAACATTGTGGTATGTGCGACCAGCAAAGCCTCAGATCAGCCTGCGCATACGCCCAGTCTGATCAGAGCCTTTGCTAGTCGCTTGAATATTTTATGAGTGTAAAGCTACTGACTGAACAACATTTGGAGTTTCTAAGCTTAAAAGGAGGCCGTACAGGCTCGTCTTAGTCTACACTTGTCAAAATGCCATATTGTTGGAGCTCAAATATGACAACTAAGTAAAACTTAGTGTGGTTCGGTGGCAGAGTGGTAGACTTGCATGAGTTCAAGGAGTCTCTGATTTTGGACTCATCAGAGGCACTGTTTTGTGGCCATGAGCAAGACACTTCGTTCGGGAACCTCCTGACATGACTGAAAAATTGTTGACTGGGACATAAAGTGTCAACACAATAAAAACTATAATGATTATAGCACTATAAAGGAAGTGTCCTTGTATATGTGGTTTAGTATGTCATCAGGTGGCTGTTATGTTTATTAAACCTGAAAAGAGTTAATCTGCTTACGATTTGAGAAAGAATTAGAGAACATTATTGTGTGATCTAGCTCGTACTGACTGACAAGTTATTTCAAGTTTGTGTCTGTATTGTAGTTTTGGGAATTTTCTTTCATTATTTAATTAAATTAATTGTGTTTTCACCAATATTGGAATTGGTGAATAATGCAGGATATTTATATTGTCATTCTACCATTGTGAACCACTGGTTATAAATTTTGCAGGATATAATGTTTGTGAATTATCAGTGTTTATTTTATGTTGATTTGCATGCTTTTTTTGTCCTCTACAGATAATTAAAAAAAAATCGAATCAATATTTACGCAGAGCCCAGTGGCTCGGTTGTTAGAGCGTTAGACCTGGGATCGAAGGGTTACTAATTCAAGCCTCACTACCAGCGGAGTCACCACTGTGTTGTGTCTTTGAGGAAGATACTCTATACGCTGCTTAATACTGTTTCAACCCAGGAAGATCTGTCGCGACATGACTGAAAAATTGTTGACTGGGATGTAAAGAACCAAACAAAATAAACAAATAAATCAAAGCGATACTCAGGAAGACCATCAAATTAAGTGTCTACCAGTTTGATTCCAGATCAGGCAAAACCTTTTTGTGAAGCCTTGTCTGGGTCCAAACTGTTTGCAAGGTTATCAGCTGAAGGAAAACATTGTCACTTGCGATGCAATGTAAAAAAGTTATTTTATTTTTTAAATCAGCAGAGGACATAAACACACAGGATAGGTGGCGATTGAAATCGTTAATACTACATATATAGTTGAAAGTAGATCAAAAATTGTTAAAAACAGATTTTTTGATTTTCATTTGTTGCCTGACTGGCGACAAATGGCAATTAAAATACACTGTTTCTAGCAATCGTCGATTGTTATGAGCGTTTTTGATTGTCGCCTATCCGGTGTGATAAAGCATGCAAAATTACTGAGCATTCGAAAATCAAAACTTGATTGCAATCAGAATGATCAACTGATATGCTAAAAATGTTGTCTGTTATTACGTCTGATGCATTATTTAAAACTTTCACCATGATATTAAGCAAATAATATGAATCCCAATCAGACTTCTCCTAAGAGAGCAGTCTAGCAGTCTGGTCAGGATCCATATTGTTTACAATAGAGTCTATCAAAGTACTGTAAATTGGGAAATTTTTGCGAGAATTTTATTTTCGCGAAAAGCGTTAAAAGACATATTTGCCACGTTAAAAATTCACAACTTTGGCATGATTTATATATATCATTAAAGGACAAAGTGTTTTCGCTATTTTGCGATGGTTTTATTTTCGCGAAACTCAGCATCTGCCAAATTTCTCAAAAATAAAACCCTGGCCAAAATTTCTGAATTTACAGTACATAAGCAGAAGCAAGAGCAGACCACCAGGTGCAAACTATCTGTGAATGGCGGGTGTGTTGTTTTCAAGTGAAAAATGGTAGACTTTAATGCAGTTTTGTATTAGAGGACTGAATGCCAAAATTTGTGCAAGTGTTAGCTAGTGCTGTTTTTGCTGAAGAATTGTGTTCATGATAATTTTACTGCTGTGAACTAGAGTCAACTGTGTATTCTAACAGTGTATTGTATCTTCTGAAGGATTTTGTTTGTATTTTCAAAGCCTTGGAATAAAGTGTGAAGATGTATGCTGGAGACCCAGGGTAAGCAAGCTGTAGTATTTGTTCTCTGGGTCTTTATAGCTTTTGGAAAATGGATTTTTAGTATTTTTCTTCTTTTTTTTCATAGACCTTACTTCGAGTTGATGCTTTATATAACCACTGGCTGCTGAACAACAAAAATTGTAAAAAAAAAAAATATCATCTACATATATATACATAACATGGTCAGCAACGGAATATGCACACCGATCGGTTTTATGTTGTTTATTATCTCTCAGCGATTTCTCTTGGATATGCCACTTAGCCGTTTTGTAAAACATGTATCCAGTAACAATAATCCAAGCAGCAATTTTCCTTCACATCTATAAGTTCCAAAATATTGGACTTGAAACTATAAAAAGTGGTTAGTCCTTGCTGATGACTCTCCTGCCATGTTAAAATCTCCAACAGTAAAGAGTAGCGGTATCAGGTTTTACCCTAGACGGTTCACCGACAAGACAGTTCACCGACACATTTTTTTTAAACAGTGCTAATATAACCTTCTGTCATACATATAACTGTCAATAATAACAAAATATGGATTTCTTCTGCTCTTTTTGATACTTCCCTATCCCTTTGACCCCCTTTTTCATGATGTCTCACTTGACTGTGATGTCAGGTTCAGCAGCCCTCAGGCATCCTCATCTCCTATAGCTGCTTAATATTGGATACCCACATCTTATTTTTTTCTTATCTTGCCTAGAGCATTAAATGCACAACCAGAAATCAAACCCGTTGGGTAATAGTCAAATTGTGATGTTTCAACAAAAAGATGTAGATGTAGACCAATTATCATTTGGAGGTTCAACAAAAAGATGTAGATGTAGACCAATTATCATTTGAAGTAAAACTATATATTTATATTGGTAGATAATAATGGTGATTTAATGTACACCTATCACTATGGGTGCAGCAAGGATACAAAGGGAGTTAGACTGCAAACAAATCACAACCCCAGCTATAAGATAGAGCACCTAAAGCATGGGAGGAAAATTATATATTGTCGGTGAACTGTCTTGTCGGTGAACCGTCTAGGGTAAAACCTGATACCGCTACTCTTTACTGTTGGAGATTTTAACATGGCAGGAGAGTCATCAGCAAGGACTAACCACTTTTTATAGTTTTAAGTCCAATATTTTGGAACTTATAGATGTGAAGGAAAATTGCTGCTTGGATTATTGTTACTGGATACATGTCTTACAAAACCGCTAAGTCGCATATCCAAGAGAAATCGCTGAGATATAATAAACAACATAAAACCAACCGGTGTGCATATTCCGTTGCTGACCATGTTATGTATATATATGTAGATGATATTTTTTTTTACAATTTTTGTTGTTCAGCAGCCAGTGAACAGAGCATACCCAGATCAGGCAGCTGCCTTATCATGGTCTACTCTGTTTGCTTAAAGGGTTAAAGGATCTTATTAAGCAGACACTAAGTAAATTATATCCTGATTTTAACTCCTCTAGAATTCCTTTCTTAATGTATGATCTGTGTGTTTTTACCCTCACTATCACACATTTTATTCTCACCTATTGCCTGTCTTATACAAACAGATGATGCACACACATGCCTAAGAACCTAGAATGTCCACGAGGGTGTATGACAGTAGACAGAAGAAAGAGAAGACACAAAGGGGCCCTGTCGCGTGAAAACCTGTCTTCGGGATTTCCGATAAAGCGAGACACAAACCATTCTCCTCAGCTACAGAGACTAGCTAGAAAATTGAAATTTCGCTCATAGCAAGTCTACATATGATACTTTCCAAAACACGAATAACAAAGGGGCTGATCAGACTGCGCGGATGTGCAGGCTGGTCTGCGCCTTTGTTGTTCGCAAACCACCAAAGTCAGGTTTTCTCGCGTCGCGGCCCAAATACAGTAAAACCTTTTTTAAGCGGCCACTCAAAAGAAGACCAAAATATGTTTTTGAGATGGCAAATTGCGTAGTACAGGTCAAAAGTATTGCAGAATGCTCCAAGAGAGCATTCTGCAATACTTTTGACCTGCGTTAAGCTACCATCTGTCTTTAAAACCTTTGTTTTGTCTATTTTTGAGTGACTGCTTAAGACAGGTTTAACTGTATATATATTTTGCATTAAAGTAACTGCTACTGTTTAGGTTATTGTTACACGATAAAGAGCAGTGATGAAACATATAAACAGTTAAAATATGAAAAAATACCTGTTCTTATCATATCAAATAACAGTAGCAGGGTGTGACCAACTACTGGCAAAATTCGACCTTAGATGGATCAAAGATAAGAAGAGTCCATGTGGTAGCACAAGATATTGAACTCTGAAAGAAATAACGGGTTATATATCTAACCTGTTTTCAATCGAACATAGATAGTACAAACACACTGGCACTTGAGTCCCTCAAACCTCAATTAATAAGTTGAAAGCACCATCGGCTTATCAATGAAGCTCAAAATGTATGAAAACATCGAAAACAATCAATTTTTTAAAGATAGTGTTCGTTTCTATAAGTATAAATAGTCTCTATGAGTCTCGAACACTGTCTTTATAAAGGGGTACTTGCATCTGTGCCCACGCATGGATTTTCTTTAAACTTTGCATAATAATGACTCATTATATACAAACTATGAAAATGTATGTATTGAATTAGATAGTTAAGAATAATGCCTAGGAAGCAACCCTGACGTACTCCACCTTTGAGGTGGCACCTGTGTCTAAATGTCCATGTCTTAAATCTATAGTTTTGTTTATTTCTATGATTTGTCATCTAGATTGAATCCAAAATACCATAGGCATTATATAAATACCAGGAAACCATTTGGATAAATTATGGTTTACGTTTTCCGAAGAAGTGATTATAAAATTTCATTATTTTTTTTCAAAAATTTACAAAACATTCAACATTAAATTCCAAAGATAGATATGTTCTAGTCTTTGTCAAGATATCATATTATCACAAAAACATGCCATATATATCCTACTGATCTGAGCCAAATTTCATGAAAATCCAAAACCGGTAACTTTGTCATTTCCTACCTCTTATGGGTATAGGTCAGTTTTAACAAAATTAATCATTTAGTTGAAATGAATCAATAACTTGACAGAAGGAGGTTGTTTTTAAATCTACTTCCACTTTTCTTAAAGAAAGACATGTTAAGACAATTTCAAATGATTCAATGGCCAGAAATGCCAAAGGGCATGGCCCCATGTCATGGCACTATGGGGCCAAGACAATGTGTATCACTTCCCCAAGTCCTGCATGATATTGTTTAAGAAACATAATATCCTATCAATAAACGTGTGGAAACAGGAAGACCAAATATTTCCTTTACATCCCAACTGAACAAGAGTAACCACATTTTGGTGCCGTGACCAGGATTAAGTGTGACAGAGTCATATCAAATGTATCATAGAACAGTGTTCTACATGAATAAGTGAGGTCCAGAAACGAAACTATATGCCTGGAATGTACAGCCAGCCAAAGAATAAAGGTTGCCATCTGATGGAAATCAGCATCAGTTTTACAAAACAGAATAAACAGAGAAGATTTAAGCTTTAATTTAGCAATACCTTTGAAGCCAAGAGTTCTCTGCGACCAAAATGGTTAATTTTAACCGATCGGTTTGACAGGGGGTTATTCTTGTGAACCAAGTTTATTAATGAGGCTTACAATAATAAAACCATAGATATAAGGTTCCTCTCCTGTATGAACTGACTTGTCATAAGGTTTCTCTTCTGTATGAATTAAAATTCTTAATAATGTTACATATTAAGTGTAACATTTGTTAGATGTAGTTTGAAAGTTCGAATCTAGATGTGGTAAGTCCAGTGTCACCAATTGTATCGTTTTGGGTAATATTATTGTGTAAGCACTTGATTAAATAAGAGTCATAGCGCTTAATATCAAAGAATATTGTTTTTTTTCTTTTTCCAATCAGTAATAGGGAAAAACACTGAACACATCAACTTCTACCAATAAACGTACTAGCATGGTGATTCAAACTAAGCAAGTATTCAAGTATATTTTACACTTAAACATAATTATTGTATTTTTTTACATTTCGATGAATTAGGGCCTTGTGTTTACATCAAGTTGAAAAAATATGTTACCGGTCCTTGAATTTCATGAAATTTTGTCTACATATTCTTAACATATATGAAAAGTTTATATGTTGAAATGGTATCTTGACAAAGACTGCAACGTTTAAAAAATGTAATTCCAAATTTGACCGAATACAAAATATACAGTTGAAAATTCGGGTACCATCTAATAAAAATGAATGCCCACCCGCTATCCTAATACATACAAAGCCATTTATAGTATCAACGAACTTATTAATGATATAGTTATTTAATAAAACATTTCTGCGCCAGTTACATGATATGTCAATTACTTTAGAAATGATTATAACTGGATACCCTAAGGTATTGTAGTGATATCATACATGACGTCATAAATTAGCAATGGAATTGCATAAAAACTCAAATGCACCATAAATATAAAAGTCATACCCTAGATAATTAATAAACATAATATTATCAAATTCCAAGCGTGGGCAGACTCCCATGTAAATTTCCCATACCATGAAAGAGCCCCTTTATTGTTTTCGATGTTTTCATGCATTTTGAGCTTCGTTTATATGCCGATGGTGCTTTCAACTTATTGATTGAGGTTTGGGACTCAAGTGCTAGTGTACGAACAGTAGATATTTGGTTTAGAAATAACTGTTACAGACTGAGAAACCTTGCACATGCTACTGCCTAAACTCATCAAATCTTTGATCTGTCTGACGTCTGGGGTAGAAATTCACCAGTATGTAATGCAATAATGACCTTGATATCACTATAGTCAACCTGTTTATGTTTATTGTTTTGAAACTGAATTGTTTTTATATAAAGCCACCATACAATCGACAATAGTTTTGGCATGAAGTGTTAATCAGTCGGCGACCTTTTCTGCAACTGCTTTCCCTAGGATAGGTTAGTTCAGAGTGATGGGCAACTCTTCGGCGAACTGCTACTGGTCGATGAATTGTTTGCCACTGATCAGTAACTTCTAGAAAACCATTGCCACCAGTTTGTGACCAAAATCAGTTACGGCTAGTCCTTTGTGCATGCTCAAGTGACAGGCTTTGAAAAGGCGTCCAAGTGGGGACCTTGTTACGACTGTTTGAAGCCGAAACATTTCTGTGAAAAAGTTAAAGGCAGCTAGGTGCCTATCTATATGATGCAGTAAGTGGACTTAGATTTAAGCAACTGTTCGATAAAGATTAGACCACTGGTCTGATCTACCTGATAAGTAACATGGGGCAGACTTATTTTAGCATTTCTCTTTACTCCTTCCAACCCGAACAAGCAGAACAGAAATGGAGCGCACTGGAATACCTGTGCTGGAGTACGCCGGAGTAGTCCATCTTTCAAGGTGGTGTAGTCAGAACAGTCACGTGACCTGTTCCAAAAAAAGATGGCGGCGCAATACCTTCACTGCACTGAGATATTTTTCTGTCTTTCCCGATAGGCTCTGATAATTATTCATATTGAAAAATTATGGTCACTCGTAACAGGGATTAAAAGCACATGTATTTTGTCATTCATTGTTGTTCTTCTTGGCAATCGGGTTGTGTTATTTTTTCACAATTGATACAGCAATCTCTTGATTTACTCCTGAGTACTCCAAAGTGCCCAGTTTTGCTTGTTTTAGATGGCTGTTCTGGCGTACTTCGCATACTCTAAAATTGCTAAATCAAGTCCGCCCCTGTTCTTTGAGCCGATAAGAGCTGTCAATTATTTCCCAGGTAATTGCCTTAGGCCAATCAAATTAGAGATATGAGCTACAGGAGCTGCTGTAGATGTTGTGTCAGTCCATGCAGTGTGGTCCCGCAGGCTTCAGCCATATTCTGAGCGCCTGCACTGGACCCAGTTATTTGGACTCACTTAGGCTCTGGCTGTGCAGCCTGCCATTATCCATGCCTGTTTTATGAGAAAAGGTGGCTAATTTTGCCTTTTATTGTCCACTCCTGCCCTCAACCCATTTATGCTGAATGTATTTTCCCATCCTTATCAATTGGACAAGTCCATTTCTAATTTTAGGGTTGTTTGGTGGTATTTTTCATTTTTATTTAAATTTTAAAAGAAAGTTCTGTAAGCAAACAACAGAGAACCTGATCAGACGCCGCGTTTTGTGGCGTCTTGATCTGGTTTTGCACTGTTTGCTGATGTCCCACAAAAAAGGACGCAAGGCTTATATGGGTTAAATAGAGTATCTTACATGAGTGCTCATGTTTTATTGAATTTATTAAATGAGTTGAGGAAAAGTGATAAAATGCTAGGCTTGCAGAGCATTTTATCACTTTTTCGCAACAAGTTTAATAAATTCAATAATACACGAGTACGAATGTCAGATTCTATTTATCACAGTCCATTAAATTACTAAAAATTTGCGTTTTGGAGTGCAAATAACAAGATTTTGCCATCTTTTAAGCAGGGTAAAAATGGACGTCATTATGTAGCATTACTAAATCTGTAAACCACTTGTTGTTTATCAATTTTATTGCATGGCATTATATCACTCCCAGATGCTGGCGTCACTGCGTTGTGGTCATTGAGGAAGACACATTTATCCTAGCTTAGTACTGGTTCAACCCAGGAAGACCCGTCCCTGTGTAACTGAAAGATTGTTGATGGGACGTAAAGAATCAAATCAAACAAACAAACACTCCCAGATGCCCCGTCATTTGATAACATAAAAAAATCTGCATGCAGACAACAATACCCAGCACAGCCAAGGTCTTTTGGTACTTGATTGAACCTGATTACAACCTAATACTGTATCTGAAACTCAAGACCAAATCAAATGATAAAAATCTTGCGTGTTGATCCGCATTATCAGGATAGAACAATGAGGAAAAGTCTTGATTCCTTGGTGTCTGACCGAGAAAAAATAAATTTTCCAGCAGTTACTTGAAAAAAGGATTGACACAATGCAGATCACTGTGTATTCCAGGCTAAAATAGATAGCTCACCTAAGGCTAAAATACTCGTGAAAACCAAGCTAGCAGAAAGTCTTGGGCCATGAAACGCCATTCCCTGGTCAGGCCAGAATTTTTTTATTAGTTGATCTATGGGAATTTTTTTTCAGATTTAGGGTCGGGGGATGAAAAAAAGCTCTGAAAATGGATAAAATAAAAAAAATAATTTTAGATTTTTTTTTCTGCTTTCCGGAAAATTACAGTAGGAGGACTTGTAAATCAACTGATAAAAAAGATTCTGGCCTCAGGCCTCTTTTACCATTTAATACAGCTGAAATATTGTCTGCTGATGTCTGCTTTACAACTTTGCATGCAAACAGTATAGATTCAGATCACACTGTTCCATTCTGTGTCCACACTGTTTGCTAAAGATGACTTCAGTCAAGATATGGGACATTACTCTATTAATAAAGATAAGAATGATTTTGCTGGAGTATAAATTGTCCCATAGAAAAGTTTCTGCAAATCTAGATATAATACCACATACAGTAGTCAATACAGCCAAGTGGGAGATCACCTGCCTTTTGCTTTTCACTGAATAACTGTAATGTTTGTCTCCCTTATACTGTAAGAAGAAAGACATTTACGGTTTTGACTTCATAAAGCAGTATTTTTTGACCTTCATAAAAAGATAAAACATATTGACATGTCATTTTAATAGTACATACTTCACTCATTCTTCTACTATAACAATTTAGAATATGCCAGAGTACTTATCACTGTTTCCAAAGTATTTGCCTAGAGGTTGGCTGTGGCGTGTGAACAAATTTGCATTAACACAATTTCTCAGTAGTTCCTTTGATGTCCACCCGGCTCGACACCCATGTTCGATATTCCATTGCCGAGCGCAGTGGTAGAGTTTTAGACTTGGGATCAACGGATTGCTAGTTTGAGTCTCACCGCAGACGGGGTCTTGAGCAAGACACTTAATCCACTGCTTAGTACTGGTTCAACACAGGAAGACCCATCCTGTCATAACTGAAAGATTGTTGACTGGGATGTTAAACAAATAAATATCCCATCTTCAGTGCCATCGCAGTACAATGTCCCTATGCTGGGACGGGTCTCAGTTAGGATCTCCTCAATTTTTGTAGGGATCTTTTGGGCCTCATAGCAACAAAACCTGATTTTGTTGCATGCTTACAACAAAAGCCTCAGTTACAAATTCACAATTCTGGCTATGATTCACTACAATTCGTCCCGATGTGACCTATACTGTGAAATCCAGATGGATGAAACAGAAAATTCAGAAATCACTACAATGTCTCACGATGTTCCTACAGTGTCTCTATGAATCCACTAGGATTCATGACAGTGCCTAACTACGTTTGCCACGACATAACCGTATTGCAGTTGTTCTTTATTTGTGATGAATCGGGGTGAATCGTGGTGTCAGTTGATCCCCGATTCACCCCGAACACCCACAAATGACCACGAACACACCTACAGTACCACTAGGAATGATGGTAGAGCTACACACTCCGGCATGATTCACCCCGACAATTTTAAACGGTTAAAATTGTTGTAGCATTGTTGTCGAGGTTCCTAAATCACCACGATTCTTCACAAATCATAACGGTTCAGCTACATGTAAGATTCTGGCAGATGTCTCTACGGTGCTACTATGAATCATGCCGATGCATCAAGATTTGATAAATCGGGGTGAATCGTAGCTCTACCGTGGCTGAAATCGAGAATATGTAACTGCCTAACTGGGGCTAAAGGAATAGTCCAGCCTGCACATATGCACAGTCTGATCAGAGCCTTTGTATTTCCTTCTCTGGAGAAGAAAAGAAGTAAACTTGCTCCATGCAAAATCTCAATGTTCTAGCTAGTCTATATAGATGAGCAGGCTGGTTTGAGCTTTACAAGGTCAAAAACCTCAAATACGTGTTTTCTCCCGACAAGGCCCATCTGATCTTATAGTATCCTTTTTAGCTCACCTGAGCCGAAGGCTCATTGGTGAGCTAATAGTATACCAGTCACTCCGGCATCTGTCGTCCGTCTGGCCGTCCGTCAACATTTTCAAACATCTTCTCCTCTGAAACCACAGGGCCAATTAAACTCAAATTGCGTATTGAGACTTCTAGGATGGGGAATGAAAGTTTGTTCAAATGGTCCTGGTCACATGACCAAGATGGCCATCATGCCCATATATGGTAAAAACCCTTTAAAAATCTTCTTCAGAACCTGAAGGCCGATGACCTTGGGACTTGGTATGTAGCATCGGGGATGTGGGGCTTACCAAGTTTGTTCAAATCATGATCCTAGGTTGACCTTGACCTACTTAGCGTCAAGGTCGAGTTTGCTTCCTAATGCATTTAAATGGGAAATTTTTTGAATAGTTGATTTTTAGATTAATATTAAAGCCAAAGTCATTATTCTTACTTCATATGTTAAACCTAATGAGACAATGGCTATAGATAAGTTTCAAAGGTCAAGGTTGACCTTTCAGCGAAGGTCGCTCATATTGGAGTCCCAGCAATACATTAAAACATAATTTTCTCACAAACCATTGGCCCAATTGAACTCAAATTTCATGTGAAGACGCCTTATGATAAGTTAGCCAAAATTTGTACAAAATATTTTTGTCACATGATCAAAATGACTGCCACACCCATATATGGTAAAAACCCTTTAAAAATCTTCTTCTCCAGAATCAGTAAGCCTGTGACCTTGGGACTTTGCATGTAGCATAAGGAATGTGGGATCTACCAAGTTGTTCAATGATGATCCTAAGATGACCCTGACCTACTTAACCTCAAGGTCAATTTTGCTTCCAAATGCATTTTAAATGGGATTTTTTTTGAAATGTTGATTTTTTGAATACTGTTAAAGCCAAAGTCATTATTCTCTTTTAATATGTTAAACATGATGAGACAATGGCTATAAAAAAAGCTTCAAAGGTCAAGGTTGACCTTTGACCTTTCAACCAAGGTCGCTCATGTTGGAGCCCCTTCAACATATTTATAGTATATATAGTTTTTTCAGAAACCACAAGGCCTATTGAACTCAAATTTCATATGAAGTCTCCTTAGGATAGGTTAGCCCAAATTTATACAAAATTGTTCTGGTCACATGACCAAGATGGCCACCATGCCCATATCTGGTTAAAATCCTTTAAATATCTTCTCTGGAACGAAAAGGCCAATGGCCTTGAGACATGGTATATAGCATTGGGGATGTGGGCCCAACCAGATTTGCACAAATGATGAATCTAAGTTGACCTTGACCTACTTTATGGCAAGGTCAAATTTGATTCCTAATGCATTTATATGGGGAAAATCTTGAAATGTTCATTTTTCTATAACTGTCTAAGCTGATATCATAATACTTGGGAGAATTGTTTAACTGTTTTTCTCAGCAATCACTGGACTGTTTGATGGAGTTTTCATTAGATTGTTTTAGGTCACTTGACCAAAATGGCTGCAACCCCCATATATGTTAAAAAAATGTTTCATTATAAGCTGTAGTTGACCTTGACCTATATTAACATTATTTAGGAGATCAGGTGAGCGCCCCAGGACCTTCAGGTCCTCTAGTTTATTAACTCTTCTCTTGCTGGTGGCAAATTTTGTCATCTGCTGATAACCTTTGTAAACAGTTTGAACTGATGAGCATGCAACAAGTTAATCATTGAAAACATTTCTGTTATTCTTTCTATCTTTTACATTTACTTTGATACAATCTGTAATTAGTTGTTAGAATGAAAAAAAAATCTTGTCAGTACGACAGCAAATTGATTTTCCAATCTTCAAAGCGAGATGATTAGCTTGATCTGTACCAATTGTGTAACAAGTGATACGGAATATTTGCATTATCGAAGGCTGTCTCGTTTTTTTAAACGCAACGTGTCGGTGATTACAAAATTCCCATAGTACCTGATAAACTAGATGCCACATAGTCTCTCAATATATTTGGATTCTGTATGCCATATGTTCTTAAGCCAAATGGAATTTCCCACTGCTTTCCATTGGACCAGTCCATTTCCGTTTTAAGGGTTTAACATTTTTATTCAAATTTCAAAAGAACAGTCTGTATGCAAACAGTGGAGACCCTGATCAGACGCAGCAGAACTGATCTGGGTCTGCGCTGTTTGCCTATGTCTCACAAAAAGGACACTCATTTCATTTTTCAGTTATTGTGACGGTGTGCCGCGGTCCCGGCGCACAAGGCATGTATAGCACACACGGCACACCCAGTTTTATGCACCCACTTTGGCTTCAAAAAAGGAATTTGGGCTGTATCCTGCCCTTATCCTACGCCTATTTTGCATTAAGTAAAAGTGTGGGGCATTAGTTAGTTTGAATTTTGGAAATGTTCTAAAGCAGGTTTAAATCTTGTGGGGATCGACGTGACAATTTCGTCTGCACAGTGTCACCCCCACTGTTCCTGAAAGTGTAAGTTTTTATTCCTCCTGGAAGGGTAAGGAGTTTTGTTATTAGCTCACCTGAGCCGAAGGCTCATGGGTGAGCTAATAGTATACCAGTCACTCCGTTGTCCGTCCGTCGTCCGTCCGTCAACATTTTCAAACATCTTCTCCTCTGAAACCACTGGGCCAATTGAACTCAAATTTCATATGGAGACTCCTTAGGACGCGGGAATGAAAGTTTGTTCAAATGGTCCTGGTCACATGACCAAGATGGCCGCCACGCCCATATATGGTAAAAACCCTTAAAAAATCTTCTTCTCCAGAACCAGAAGGCCGATGACCTTGGGACTTGGTATGTAGCATTGGGGGTGTTGGGCCTACCAAGTTTGTTCAAATAATGATCCTAGGTTGACCTTGACCTACTTAACGTCAAGGTCAAATTTGCTTCCTAATGCATTTAAATGGGAAATTTTTTGAAAAGTTGATTTTTTGAATACTGTTGAAGCCAAAGTCATTATTCCTACTTGATATGTTAAAACTAATGAGGCAATGGCTATAAATAAGTTTCAAAGGTCAAGGTTGACCTTTGCCCTTTCAGCCAAGGTCGCTCATATTGTGGTCTAATCAATATATTAAAACTTAGTTTTCTCACAAATCATTGGCCCAATTGAACTCAAAATTCATATGAAGACTGCTTATGATAAGATAGCCAAAATTTATTCAAAACATTTTTGTCATATGACCAAGATGGCCGCCACGCCCATATATGGTAAAAACCATTTAAAAATCTTCTTCTCCAGAACCAGGAGGCCGATGACCTTGGGACTTAGTATGTAGCATTGGGGGTGTTGGGCCTACCAAGTTTGTTCAAATAATGATCCTAGGTTGACCTTGACCTACTAAGCGTCAAGGTCAAATTTGCTTCCTAATGCATTTAAATGGGAAATTTTTTGAAAAGTTGATTTTTTGAATACTGTTGAAGACAAAGTCATTATTCTTACTTGATATGTTAAAATTAATGAGACAATGGCTATATATAAGTTTCAAAGGTCAAGGTTGACCTTTGACCTTTCAGCCAAGGTCGCTCATATTGAAGTCTCATCAACATATTTAAACATAGTTTTCTCAGAAACCACTAGGTCAATAGAAATCAAAATTCATATGATCACTCCTTATCATTGGTTAGCCAGAATTTGTAAAAATTGTTATGGTCAAATGACTAAGATGGCCACCAAGCCCATATATGGTAAAAACTATTTAAATATCTTCTTCTCTGGAACCAAAACGCCAATGGCCTTGGGACTTACTATGTAGCATTGAGGATGTGGTCCCTACCAGGTTTGCACAAATGATGAATCTAGGTTGACCTTGACCTACTTTATGGCAAGGTCAAATTTGATTCCTAATGCATTTATAATGGGAAATCTTAAAATGTTCATTTTTCTATAACTGTTTTAGCCGAAATCATAATACCTGTGAGAAATATTTAAGCTAATGAGACAATGGTTTTATATAAGTACCAAATGTCAAGCTGACCTGTGACCGTTAATCCAAGGCCACTCATTTGGACCACTACATTCCTATCCAAACATCTTTTCTCAGAAATCACTGGGCTGTTAGATTGTTTAGGTTATTGGACCAAAATGGCTGCAACCCCCATATATGGTAAAACAAAATATGTTTCATTATAAGCTGTAGCTGACCTTGACCTGTTTTACAATTATTAAGGAGATCAGGTGAGCGCCCCAGGACCCTCAGGTCCTCTAGTTGTTTGTTTATGTTTTCCGCTCCCCCTAATGGTGAGCTGTACGCCAAAAAGGACACTAGGCTTATATGAAAGTTTTTGAACATAAAATTGTAATTTGTTTTCTTACCTGCCTAATTTAAACATTTGCTTTTGGTACTCAAAATGGTTCTTTTGAGTATCCACAACATATGTTTTGGTTGGGAAATAAGAATATTTTTTTTTAATAACTGGCCTAGTATGTTATTGTTAGCTCATCAGTGAGTGGGTGATCTATTGTGATCAAAGGATGCTCTAAATCATTGGGTGGAAACGGGAATGATTTTTGGGTAGTCCCCTTTTAAACGCATACAATATCAGCAATCAATTCTATGCAGCCTTGATACCAGCCGCTATGAAACTCCTGTTAACAGGATAAAAATTATGAAGGAACTTCTCGGCATGACATTCAAAAATAATATGAGAACCTATGTAATTAATATTACAGGTTATAATATTCATATTGGCAATTGATTGTAAATTCAATAATTATTCATTAGTACATCGGCACTCATGTTAATATTGAACTTTAACCATTGCTGGTCACTAACAAAGGTAATTAGCAAACTTCTAAAATAGATTTATATTTCTGAGAAATTGCGGTTTGGCATTTCATGTAAATTGTCTCCACATTTTGTGGAGACAATTTGCATGAAATGTCAAACTTGGAATTATTTATTCGATTATAGAAAAATGGATATGTATTGAAATTATGCAGTGTTAGGTTAGAGCCAATAAGATCAATAGTTAGCAACTTAATTGGGCGACAGAATTGTGTTGTTGCACCTGAACCACCTAGAAATTATTGGACCATTCCATGTAAAAATGGTATTTCTGGTCAGTTACTCTTTGGCTGGGTCAAAGCATTCTTTTTGCATCGGCATTGATGAATATATATTATGTTTATGGCAATTTTAATGGCTACTATTGTAGATTTGTTTTGTGCGGTTGGCAGATATATAGTTCAGCTCATCATGCTCATTGGAAACAAGAAATATCTTTAAAAAGATATTCGGCGGCTCTCAAATACTTACAATTTTAACACAACTAAGTGACGAAATCCCCTTATATTCCCTGTCTTTGCATGCTGGAAAAGGATGTTCCGTCTAAAACCAGCGAATTTGGAAGTTCACCAGCAAAGGCTAGGGAACAATGTTATTAGTCCTAATGTTTGTAAGAAAACGGGAGATTTTGACGATAAATGTATGTACTGAAACAAACTGAAAACCCGGAAAAAACATGCCATATTGTTGTTGTTGTTGTCACATAGGCTAGATTCTGCCCGTCTCAGATCTCAACTTGGAGTAGTTTTCAAGTCTTAAATGGTTTACACTTTCACCACTCTATTTACATATTATGAATGTCTCTATTTAGAGAAAAATGCTGATATACCAAATCGCTTTTGTGTGGGACTAACTCCTATAACCTTTCTATTTCCTGTGGCACCTCGCCATAGCCGGGGTCGGGGAATAAATACATGTAGACTCAAAAACTGATCGACTAGCTCCCAGTAAGCACGTAAAATCCGGCTACTCTCGGCCCGCCAGAAAAACACCACCCAAAAAGCGTTTTGCTGGCGGGCCCACAGTGGCCCGAGATTTGTTGCTGGTTGTTTGCAAGTTAGCCCCGGGAAGTTAGCCTTATATGATACATGTTCGTCTGACATACATGTAGTTAAAGATACTAGAGTTTGTGCTTGTCATCTTCCTAAAGGAAATAGCAAAATACGCTGATACATGTACAGCTGCGGAGGTTGATCTGAGTCTAAGTGTAGGATTGTGGGTTGCGGGCACATTCAAATTGTAGGAAATTATGTGTCATTATTTACATTAAATATCCATCCCCATTATAACCTCTTTTTTTAAGATACATCTTTTTTCACAAAGATGTATCTTGTTAAGCGCTATTAATAGACATTATAACGTGTTTTTTTTTTGCTGTCTATTTATAACGCACCATGTTGTCTGACTAAAGAGAGACTCTGCCGATAGCTACACTGTCGTTGTAAGAACATGCATTTGCCGGTCAGAGCAAGCTTTGCACGTATTTACTCGCCTGAACCCCGAGGTTACTCTCTAATTCGCGATGAATTTTACACCCTTGTATATAATGTATTGCATTAAATACACTTGTTATATTTGTTTTAGAAATAGACTAGACCTATCAGTGAGTTTTTTTACAAATTTGTTTCTATGAGTCCCGGGACTCACTGGGCCAAAATTCTTTGCATCCCAAACTCGAAGTTCTGCATCCCATATGGGGTCCACTTTAAATTATAAATTTTGTGTATCCATACGAATCCGGCCATACATAGAAGCCAATTTGGGAAGCAAAACACTGGCATACTTATTTATACTATAATAAAGATCAAACTTAATTTACTTTGTCAAGTAAAATAATAAAGATATAAAAACCTACCTGACTTTCTTATTAATAAAAATTTCAGTTCCAGACAGTATATTTCCTTAATTTAATCATATTATCATCTTTTGCCAAGAGTCAGACTTTTGTCTCGCAGTTTTCATATATTTTTTAGAGCCCAGGTCATTAGCCCGTGTTCATCTAACTCTGCATGCCTACAAGTGTAGTTCTGGAAGTTACTGCATTTGAGCCTTTGGATTACCATATTAATTTTTCTTTTATCATCTGTGCACAGTACAGTCTCCGTACTTCATGAGCCTGCAGTAATACTTTAACCATTCTATTGGTATTTGCTCGAAGCAGGGTGTTTAAACTTGAGGGTAAAACGCATTATACAAATGTTTCATTTCGGGTTGGTAGTATTGGATCAGTACTGGTTTATCAACACTGGTTTTTACCAGTAGTCCGGTACTGGCTTTTACCGGTAAACTCCCCTACAGCGGGTCGTATCTGAAAACACGTGTTTCCCAAGGGAAGTAATGATCGCTATACTGTTGGGGAGTTTTTTCAGTACCGGTTTTTACTAATATTATTCAAGACACGGTGCGCAAGTTAAAAAAAAAAAAAAAAACACTCAAATCGAAAGTTGCAAATACTAAATGCAGACTTTTAGCCACAATTTTAATGCATCCTGCGGGACTCTCATGGTTTAAAATCAAGCGTCCTTTGTGAGAAGCATGCGCCTGAGACCCAGGACGTGCAGATAAAAAAATCACTGCATATTGTCGAAATTTATGAAACAGACTATAATCGTGTAACGCATTTGATACGGGAAACGATAATGGCTTGAATAAAAAATACAAAGATTTGCTTTATATAATGCTGTTAAAGTCCTTTAGGATTTAGTGAGTTATCTTATATTGCACTTATTTACTATGTGCAATTAAGCAAGGCATGCAAAGAATGGTAGTAAAGCAAATTAGAAATGTTGTACAGAGGGAGTTGACCTATATTCAAGATCAATGTTCATTGTTAGCACTAGTGCACAGACTTGTTCTCGGCCATTTACATGGAAATTTTCAAGTTAAATTGCATTTATAATAAGATCGCGTGGTCAGTCTGAATATAAACCAATGAAGGCATTGTTTTCTAGCTGATGTGATGAATATTACAATTTAAGAATACTTCTGATTGGCGAAAATTTACATAAAATTTAGGTTCAAAATGATAATAGAGCGTCGGCGAAGCCGCCCCAAAAAACAGGGACTGTTTCTTATAGCATGATTCAGAAGTTACAGACCTCCAGCAAAGAATGCATTAATAGATTTTCTTATTTCACAACCAGAATGTATGTTGTGGTTCCTCAAAGGAATGAGCATCCAAAACATATATTCAGAAGAAAAAGTTTAGTCAGTACAGACACTGTGTGCAATAATTTTGTAAGACAGTCTTAATATTGACAAAAACCTTACTCAAAATAAAATTCATGTAATGTCTTACAAATGTGAACATTTTTAACAAAACATTCTGAAAATATACCCATTTTCTTCATCAAAATTACACAAAGTTGTCAATAATAAAATTCAAATTTCATAACTCAAAAATCAACCTAGCGCCCCTCAGACGATTTCTGGTAGTACAGACGGAAATTCTCGTACCTGTTGCATTACTAAGGAATTTAAGAAGTTTCCAAGCGGCCATGAAGCGACTACGTCATGTTGACGTCACTATGACCCTAACTTAAAATGGCGTCGTTATCCGTGGTCTCCCCAACGGAGGCTTGTCACTTTTACTGCCAGGCCGTTGAAAACGTGTTTGCAGACGATTAATTGTTTGTTCATTGCATCCAAAACTGCGTGTTACGTCAGCAACATGTGTACCTGTTTCAAGACGTCAAAACACTGTATTTCTGTAATTTGTTGATAGCCTGGACGGCGAATTAAGCTTGCAAGCACTGAATTTTCTCCGGATTATTGCAATAGGAACAACTCTCTTTCAATATCAAACAGTATATGAGAAAAAAACCCTGCCGGTTTACCGCAGCACGTGCACATCGTGCATTTTGAAATTTGGTTGATACAGTCTAATTGAGGCATTATTTGTCACGCAATAAACAGGTACATGTAAAGTTACGATAATACAACTCATGTATAAAATTTGACAATGATATATGAAGTATTGTTGATTTTATGAGAAAACATAAATACTGACTAAACTTTTTCTTCTGAGTATATATGTTTTAACCAGTTGCACTTTGAATGGCGGATCTGAGTGCAATAGGGCTTAACTAATGAATAAGAAAATAATCACAAGTTTTCACGCAAAGTTTGCATGTCTGGACCTATGGCAGTTCTATAGATTTCAGGTTTGGGTCTAGACTAATGTTGCCACCATAAGAAAAGGGTATATACCATATTTTAAAGGCAGGATTCCCATGGACCCTCGGCAGGGGAGAGGGAGTAAGTGGGCAGAGCTTATCTCCTGTCAGATTTGGTAAGACGATGCACTGACCTGATCGCCGAGCTGATAAGTGTCAATCATTTTACAGGTAATTTTGAAGAGCCAATAAAATTACAGATATTATCTACTAGAGCTGCTATATTAGTAGACTGCATGGTCCCAGTCTCTAATGTCATTTTTTCTAGTAAAACTGATTTCTCTCTAAGATAGCAATTTTAAACTTTACTTGTGGAGTAGTTCTAGGCTAGACATTAGAGTTAATTTTGAAAAAAACAAAACCAAAAACAACAGATGGCAAAAACTCCTGAAATATTTACCAACATTTGCGCTGAAATTAACCCTTTGTAAACTGGAAACCCCTAAACTGTTTCTTTGGCAAACAGTGAAACCAAGATGAAGTGCTGCATTTCATCAGGGTATGCACTGTTTGCTAAGATAAAAACAATCTTCTGGGACATATATATATACATGTATCAAAGTTTAAATATTTTGTCCTGTGACCCCTTAAAATACGAAATGTGCAATCCCATACTGGGAAAATCCTTCAGAATATTAGAGTTAAAACTGTGAGTACCAGCAGCTGCTGCTGGTTTGCACGGCCTTGTATGAATGAGAAAATATATGTTAATATCACTCTTTACAGTTGTGCTTGAATCACAAACACTGAAAATTTTGTCAAAATATTTTTAGATAAGTCCTTTGTGATGTTTAAACAAGTATATTGATTAGGAGAAATTTGCATTGTCACTGATCACACTGGATAGGTGACAATCAAAAACGTTAACACTATCGACGAAAGTAGATAAAAAATCGTTAGAAACAGAGTTTTTGATTGCCATTTGCTGCCCAACTGGCAACAAATGGCTATCAAAAAACACTGTTTCTAGCAATTTTTAATCCACATTTGTTGATTGTTGATCCACATTTGTTGATTGTTAAGAGCATTTTTTATTGTCGCCTATCCGGTTTGTTGGTACTGAAAGATTTTATTTTCTTAAAGGGTATGTGAGCGTTAAAATGTATCTTACCATGAAACCTTCCAATTTAAAGATTTGGAAAAAGCCCACATTAATTGTTGCATTCGTTTGAATATCTGTCAATGCATTTAGAAAGATAATTGAAGCTTTAATTTGTTATCTTCAACTATATATGCATGTCCAATGAAAACACACCTATCTACAGATGCGCTTAGTTGTGGCCTGTCAAAAACTGTGCAAAATTGAATTATTTATATTATTAAGGACAAATGCAATGTTTTCGCACAAAAATTTCAATTCCAGTGACTGTTAACACATGACATAACATTAGCCTCCAAGTTGCATTAATCACATTTTGGGCGCATTAAAAAAGACTCCGAAAACTCATTTAAACGCTTTCAGTATGCCAGTAGATCCACTGTCATTTCGCCACGACGTTGGCAGTTGTGATACAACACTTAAAACTACACTAACACTAACCATGTCACCATATAAGCGTAAAATTGCTTGGTCCACCAAAACTCGGCATAAAATGTTTAATTGCAATTTCTACAGTCCTAGTGTACTACATAATGCAAATTTCCATTGTACAAACCCACTTACATGCAAAACGTCATCTAACTCCTCTAAAAAAATGATGTCGCATTATTGACATCATCTTCGAGCGCATCGCCAGCCATTATTCGCAAAGCTAGCTTTTTAAATCTTCTGAAATTTGTGTTCATCTGTTGCATAAGGTTCAACACAGATACTTGTAGTTTTGTGTATGCGACATTTTAGAGATTGACTTTTATAAAAAAAACTTTGAACCTATGCACAGTCAATGTAAATGATCTAATACACGAAAAAGAAATCTTCTTGCTACAATCTTGTCATAATTTTGCATCAGTAAAAGAAGGATTCCTTTAATGTCTGGATTTTACGCACTAGACAAAATAATGCTAGTGATATCACATTGTGACCTTATAGCCACTTTCAAGGCAAGATGACCATTCCAGTATATCAATTTAGAGATTTTTTTGCAATTTATGCACAGAAAAATGCGAGAATAAGGTTTTTGAAAATACTGACACATTCGGTGGCTGGCTGTCAGACGTTGTCTTGTTAAATGCTTACGACAAGGGTCATCTGAGTGATCATTCAGCAGTATCTTACGGAAATGCTTCAGAACAAGAAGACGCAAATACGAAAATAAAATGTTGTGTGGTTAAAAAGTTATAGTCATTTTTTTAGGTGGTGTGTTCTCATTGGACACAAGTATATTTTGGAAGTTTCTATAAAAAAATTATAGCACACTGTGTGGTTCCATACATACTGCTTCATCTGGAACAGTCTGATCTGGGTCTATACTACTTGCATGCAAGTTAAAATTGATCTGTTGTTAATTGAAAAATTACATTCGACAACGTCAGCAGAAGACACTTTCAACTGCATTTTCGACTGGTATAAAAAGTGTTAATGAAAATGCCGGCAGCCTTGTTCTGAACTTCTGTGAGTAAATCAGCAAACTCTTACCTAAGTTTGAATATTTGTTTGTCTGCATGATGAACGATAACCAAGATGGCTGCCAAAATGCCCGCTGCCTGCATGTCTATTTTGCACATGTGGACTCTCTGACTTAATCATTTATCACCCGATTTCTTCCAAATTTCATATATAAATTACTTTAATCCAACACTCGCCAAGGTTCAAATATGGGTTTTGCTTGACAAACCAACCAAGATGGCTGAAGCCTGTCATATATACTAGGCCAAAAAAGAAACGCCGCATATAAAGATTAAAAATATTGCGCGTTAATTGAGAGTTACAAAACTTCATCTGCTATCATTGTTTTGCTACTATTCCTGCCATACATTATTCCCAATGTTTCATTGACCTCAGTCAACCCAAATCAGTGTACTGGCTATCTTTTTGTTTTTAAGTTTTTCACGTGCATATTCATTTTTTTAGATTTACATATGTAATAACTACTGAAATCGCTAGTCTAATAGCCAATTTGCTTGAAAACATTTTAAAACTTTAAAATTAAAAGTTACACATTGCTAATTTACGATGCCAAAACGGACACATGTTGAATGCGAAAAGGCGATAAGAATGTTACAAGCTAACGTGACGCGCTCGGTGATAGCCCAACAATTTCTATGCCATGCAAGTATGATTGAACATCTTAGGAAACGTTTTTGACAAATTGGAACAATTCCAGTCAGTTCGCATTCATGACGTCATCGCCCAATGACGTGACGTCAAGATCGATAAAAACGTAGGTTTATACTGCTGAATCAATTTCTTCCGGTGACAATGATAACTAGCACAACCTCAGGAACTCATAATCCAAGAATCAGCGCTCAAACTGTGACAAATTGTTTGCGAGAGATTGGTGAAAGACCCTCCATATACAATGTATGTTTTATATGCGGCGTTTCTTTTTTGACCTAGTATATGTGTTTTGACCAATGTACCAATGCACTCTACTAAGATAGCCACCAAAATGGCCAGTCCATGTCCGTTCGCACTTGTGGTCACAATAACGATTTTCAGTGTGCATTATTGCCCCTTTTCACTGTAGGGCATTATAATGCGGGGCCCAATATCAGAGTCTGATAGTTCTAGTTTCATGCCAGTTTATATTTCTCTTCTCATACCAAAAAGCAGTATGTTTAAAACTACTGAAGATCAGACATGCTTATATAAATAAGTTAAGTAAGCCATGTAATGTCTATTCAAATTCTTATTTAACACTTAAAGTACAATGGGAGCTATATTCTTCAGACGACAATTTTTATGTTTAGAGGGAAAAGGCTTGATATTTCATATGAAAGGTCTGCCAACAGAACACACAATCATGAATAAAATAATGTCTTAGAGAAGCAACCGAATTTGAAAACGTCGTCTGCTGCAAATTTTAGGTGGCGCTTTAAAGCTAGGTTATTGAAAACATTTCGAAAATATTACCCTGACTCATAAATAGCGAGACGTGTAAACATTGAATTTCCCAATACAGTCGTGACTTCAATGTAGATGGTCATTTTACATTATCACAATAGCCCAGTTCTCCTCGTTGACTCTGATCACTGAATTATAGATCTGTCTCTTAAAGAGCTTGCCTAAAATCAATATCAGATGTATATCTGAAACGACAAGTTTTAATATTGCCTATTCTTGTGTGGATTATCTTCACGAAGGTTTTTACAGATAATGGAATCCGTTTATAGTCTGCGATGAAATTTGGAAATTCCAAGATGGTTAATGGGTGACACCTGAGCTGTGTTTATTTTGTCGCTACTTCCTGTTTATAAAAATCATGTGTTCTTGGAGCATATAGTCTGGTAGCCATTTTGGATATGGAACCCAGTTATAAAGTAGTAAAATGGAGTCATCATATGGGGTAGGTTTGTTAGCCATTTTACAACTTCAAGCCCATGATAAGAGACAAACTAAGTTTTGCAAAAATAGAGATATTTTTCTATTGATTTGATGAAAACATGTGTTGTGGACACCAGCTTAATTCCAATGAGTACCCACAACATATGTTTTGTTGAGAAATTTGAAAGAAATTAGCGCTTATAACATAACATAACATAACATAAATTTATTAAGCATTAAACATACAGAGTATGGATATAGCTAACATTAAGTTTAACAAAGTAATCTCCCCACAAAAACATGTATACCTATATAAATACCTTTTACATTTACAAAAGGATAAAATGTCGCATGAAGTCTTATATAGCTTATATAGAACTTCTCAAATTTTTTGTGTAGTTTACATTTGGTTTCCATGGATACTGTTTACAATATTAACCCTTGAAGTATCAATCACAAAATACATGCAAACTTTTTGTCATGTACATTTGAAATGTCAGTTTGACTTGGCTTCTGTGGTATATAAGAGGCCTGTGGGTGAAGGAGCGAGGTAGACTTTAGACCCCAGCAAATAACAGACTAACTGTGTGTTTGGAGTATACTGATATTAGATCACCTTGTAAATGTGACAAGACCCACCAATCCATACGGTATATTCAAGTGTACTTCAGGCTAGATTTTTTCATTGAAACAAACAATATGAACCCTGATGGGAGCAGTCTGATATGGGTCCATGTTGTTTGCAATATTGGCTACCTCATGAGAGGAGCTTTGACTGGTGGGCTATAGGTGTTACCCATCCACCAACTTAACCAACTTGTTTATTTTAAGGCCCTTCAAGATAAGGGAACTCACATTTTAGGAAAATCACTCGAATCTTTACACAAGAACAAGTGGTTAGATAAAATAACTTTGAAATGAGGAAGACATTTTGTGTTTAAAAATCAGATACCGTATTTGACCTAATAAGGTTAAAGTGCTCTGTGTACAATATAACTGCTTAAAAATCACATACCCGGTTTTGAAAACTGTGATGATTCCAGTCAAGATTCACACTGTTTTTCACTTACACCATATAAAAATCACTTATCACATGATGTCGGGAAGAAATTGAGGGGTTGTGGGTTCGAGCTTCATTGGAGGCACTGTGTTGTGTCCTTGAGCAAGGCACTTTATCCTCTGCTTAGTACTGGTTCAACCCAGGAAGACACCTCCTGATATCACTAAAAAATTGTTGACTGGGACATAAAGAATCAGGACAAAAAAAACATGACTTCACATTTACGTATAGTTAACACACTGGATGGGCGGCAATCAAAAATGTTAACTACTATCGAGGAACATAGATAAAAAATAGTTAGAAACAGAGTTTTTGATAGCCATTTGTCACCCAACTAAAAACACCGTTTCTAGCAATTTATGACCCGTATTTGTTGATTATTAAGAGTGTTTTCATTTGACGCCTATCCAGTGTGTTTAAATTGCACCACTGTATCCGCTGGAAATCAGAAGACGATATAGTATTAATTCACTTGTAAAAAGAACTGTGCGCTTCTTATAACATGTGCACTTATTAGATCGAATAAGGTAAATGCATTTGGGTTGCTGATTTTCATATGGAAGTTGTTTGTTCAATCTCTTTAATGTACAGTAAAAACACAAAAAAGAACACCAAAAATTAGTTTTCAATACTGATTATAGCATAATGCAGGTCAAAAGTATTGCAGAATGCTCCAAGGGATTGGCCTTTCTGGGTTGAACCAGTACTAAGCTAGGATTAATGTTCTTGCCCAAGGACACATCACAGTGACGCCAGTGAGGCTCGAACCCCCTGCCCTTTGGTCTCGAGTCAAGCACTCTACCACTGAGCCACAGTGCTCGCTTATCCATTAATACTTTTGTTATGGCTATTTTTAATTGGCTGCTTAAGACAGTTTTTACAGTATACATAGTTAAAAAAAATATCAGTAGCTAGATCATGTCATAAGTCACATTCCAGCGATGTAGTTTGTATTTACCAAGAGCTAGGTCTTGTTTTATGATCCACTTGTAAGTATTTCCAAAAATAGGATATTATTCTTTTGTTTGCCTTTTAAATACTACATTCTTAAAAAGAATACAAGAAGATATCAAATTACATAACAAATTGCAATGTATTGAAAGAAATAATTGCAGTTTAATAATCTTCCTTGTTACAAAACAATGCTATAAACAAAATTTTGGAGCATATAATTGAGAACATTTTCTAACATTTGTTTTGGGTACTTAGAAGAGCGGAGGTTTCATAGGTTAGCTATGGTTATTGCCTCGAGACCTCATTTTCAGCCTTAAAGCTTCTAAATTTGAGTGCTGTTAATGGTCCATTTTTGATACTGATGACTTTTACCCAAACTGGCTATCATATGTTTATCACATTGCAATTCACTGTTGTTGTTTATTTCATGTTAGCTATACATAAAATGTTAGCAAAACGGAAAAAAAATGACTTAAATTTGCTAAAATCATGCCATTTAAGTAGCTTCATCTGATGAACAATGTCTAGCATGGACTCTGTTTATAATTTATATGATTTCCTTGTATCAGCTCCGAAGCGGGCAGATAACCAAATGGCGAGAAAAAGAGTATCCAATAATTCAAACCTTGGACTATCACAGCAAATACAATATCAATTAAAATATGTGATATTAATCATACTTTAAAGCCACAACCAGTAGAGACAGATGTCCGGAATTCTAGAATTGTCTGAAAAATAATCAGTATAAAACTAGTGTGTGCGAAGAGCAAAGCCCGGTCTGGAAACACAGGTTGATCTAATTTCTTTCAGAAATTAAGACACACTGTCCACATTTCCCAGTACATGTTGATTGATTAGCAGTATGATTAAATGAGTAAGTACCAGAGATTTTGATACTTACCTCAAAGGTAACCTGAGTCACTTCAAACATGTGCAATCTGTGATTGTGGCATGTTCCTGATCAAACTCACTAGATTTCATATCATCCAAGGTCTGCAACAAATGATGAACTTCATTATTAAAAACTCCCCATTCATAGTTTTATTGATTTGATTTCTAAGTTTTGGGATAAAATGATACTTAGTTGTTTTACAGCTAATGTTGCAGGTAGAGAAAATGTAAAAGCTGACAATCATTCAAGACATTTAATGAATGACACTGCTTAGAAGTGGCACTTCAGATTTGTACAAATTCCAACATTTTTGGAGTCAATTTGCTCAGGTTTTGGAATGTGAGCCTTTCCTATCTGAAATGTATTTATCATTTAGAACAATTGTGTGTTGTATTATCAGAGCTTATGAAGCATAACCATACATTATTTAAATAACATTTTTTATAATATTATTATTTCTTTTTGAATTTTTTTGGCAAGTTGTAAAAATTTGGAAAGGATTTCAATTATATACTGAGGTTGGAATTTGAGGATACCACTTGATCTTTGTGAAATATTCTGATGGTTTTAGAATGTATTCAAAGGCAGTATAGTTCCAAATATATTGTCCTGAATTTACTCTCTAAGTATTGTAATACCTAAACGCCATACAAAACTAATAAAATTCAGATCAGTACATTTTAGCTACCTGATGGTGAGGAGTGGTAGAGTGCTTGACTTCAGATAGAGGGGTCACTGATTCAAGCCTCACTGGAGGCACTATATTTTGTCCATGAGGAAGACACTTTATCCTCTGCTTAGTACTGGTTCAACTCAGCATCCCCACATGACTGAGAAAATTTGAGGACTGGGACTTAGAACATCAACTCAAACAAAACAACTTGATGAAGTGTGTTAAAGTTAGTGATGGAATGGCAAGAGATGTGCACTCTGTTCAGACTGCTCCTAAAGGAAATATCTGATTTGGGTTTAACCCTTTACTCCATAATAACACCTTTTGACACCTTTGAAATAATATGTATTTGATATTATTATGGAAAATGGAGTATTTGCTCTTTTGAGCAAATGCTCCATTTTCCATAATATTTTCAAAAGTAATCAAAACTACTTATTTTTTTCTTGAATTTTTTCAATGTTGTCTAAAAATAGAAATGATGTCATTCTAAAAATAGCAAAGGGTTAAACCATTTGCCCCTGACTGTCAGAATGTTGGGGTAAATTCAATATTTGTGTATCAACTCTTCCATAACAGGAAAGCAGCATACATTGACAAACTACCCAAATGAGATGCTGCAATAGGATTGACATGTACTGTTTGCTAATATAAAAAACAATCTTCAAAGATAGAAAACAGTATAACTTTGTATCAAATGTGATTGAAGAATCTATTAATCAAGAAAAGGTTAATACATTTAATTGCTCTCTTTTGCAGACCAATACACAAACAAAAGAACAGGTATAATTTGATATTTATATAATAAACAGCTTCTTTTCCCTTTCCATCTTTCGAATGTCATGTACATTAGTACTAATATTAGATACCCTATAAAGGAAAGTCTCAATGTTGTTCTATAAATTTATATTGAATGCAAGTCCTCTGCTCATCTCATCTTGGTGGACTGTTACAGTCTACAGTCATCCATCTGTCCTTCCAGTAGAGAAATCTGCAGAATAAATCCAGATGGACATGAGCTATAACCATGAAATTTGGCAAGACTTACTAAGATTCTTTGAGGTCAATCATTACATAATGCAAATACTTTGTTTTTCTGTCACACACATATCTTTGGCTGCTATGACAATCAAAACTTTAAAATTCTGCGATGATAATCAAAAGTTTGAAAGCTTTCAAACTGCATGTGGTAGAGGACTAATGTATTGCTAAATGCAATTCTCCAGTAACTTGTCAATTTTTAAAGTTTGTGAGAATAGGGGAGACTGACAGAATGAGCCTTCATTGCAGAGTCTTTTCTGGTCTCATGCCATTTAAATGGCATGAGACCAGAATAGGCTCTGCAGTGAACGTCCATAGTTTCATGAACTGAAAAATAGAGAATTATATAAAGGTTCATAGAGTAAGCTCCAAGACTCTGCAGTGTGTGATTTCAAAATTTAACAAGAATCAATATGTCATTAAAAGCTCCATTTAACTAAAGCAAATATTATATTACTAACACAATGGAATCTGTTTGGTCTGAATAAAGGCATATATTCAATATTACATACTTTGTTAAGATGGGTCAAATTCTATGACATCTGAAAGTCTTCAGAAAAAAACAATGCTAGAAGAAATTGTAATAGCCGATTATACTATTGTGTACAGTGAAACCTGTGGAGCCCAGTGGCTCAGTAGTAGAGTGCTTGACTCGAGACCGAGGGGCCGCGGGTTCGAGCCTCACCGGCGTCACTGTGTTGTGGTCCTTGAGCAAGACACATTTATCTTAGCTTAGTACTGGTTCAACCCAAGAAGACCCGTTCCTGCTTAACTGAAAGATTGTTGATGGGACGTTAAGAATCAAATTTAACAAACAGTGAAACTTGTCTTAAGGGCCACTCAAAAATAGACAAAACAAATGGCTTAAAGACAGGTGGTAGCTTAGTGCAGGTGGACAGTATTGCAGAGTGCTCCGGAGCATTCTGCAATACTTTTGACCTGCATGAAGCAATTGTTGGTCTTGAGAACATATTTTGGGTCTTCTCTTGAGTGACTGCTTAAGACAGGTTTTACTGTACAAATTAAAAAAAATGACATCATATTTCTACCATATTTATCCTAGAATTTGGACAAGCTCTACTAGTGCCATAATAATATGCCATTTACATAAGGCCACAGCAGAACCAGATGGAGAATTATTGTTTTGATGTGGATCCAGAAATTGGCTTTGGTTTCAAGATTCAATTTGGCATCTTAACTCTTTGTCTGTTAGTGATGTCAGTTCAGAGTGTTGGACTCTTTGCCAACAGGTTTCAGGTTTGAATCCCACCTTTCCAGCAACGTTTCCAGCAGTGTTGTGTGCTTGAGCATGATTTGGAATTTATCCACGATGCAATAGTACTCAAAATTATATACAGAACAACCCAGCTTAACTGAACACTCAGTTTACAGCTAGTGACGTCTTGGACATTTTCAAACATAGTTATTAGTTAATTTTTTACCCCTCCTTGTAGAATTCTAATATGGTAAAAGGACCTTTATCCCATATATTTTGGATTTTCAGTAGTGTTGTTTTGTTTCCAATGTGTCTTTAACCATTTCTAAAAAAATATGGGTCTTGTGGCAAGAAAACCTGATTTTGTTAAACGTAGACAACAAAGTTACATACCAGCTTGTACATTCGTGCAGTCTGATCAGTGTTTTAAAAAAATATCAGTTTATGCATTTTGAAAGGCGAAATGCCTTTCAAAATGCATAAAAAAAAATTCCAGGAAAAAAAAATAAAAAAAATATGTGTGCCTCCCCAACCTAAAATGTTCAGACCCCTTACCCGAAACACACTTATTTATTTATTTGGCCTAATCACTCACTGGAAGGTATGAAAGCTAACTTGCTGCATAAAAAGTGCAATGTTCCACCTAGTCGCTGTAGCTGAGTAGCCTGAATTGAGCCTTACCTGATTACAAATTTTGAATACAGGATTTCTGGTGATTTAGAGAGAGATAAATCTTGATGAGAAACGTGTGGCCAGAGAGACACCCCTGACAACATAGTAGTGAGTCAGTTGATATAGTGTTGGACTGCATATGGGGATAGAAGGGTTGCTAGTTCCGGACTCACCGGAATGTCAACTGTGTTGTGTCCTTGAGCACGATACTTTATCTGTTGCTTTAAGTTATTCAACCAAGGAAGACACTGGATATCATGACTGAAAGATTGTTGATTTGGATGCAAACAAACAAAATCAATTCTTCCAATTGGCCACCTAAGTGAGGCTGAGTGGCAATGAGTGAATTAATTTTAAGGGGAAGTTTAAAGTCAACATAGGACTTAGTACCAGCTGGCTTATTGATTCTATAATATGGATTGTTCCTTTATTTAAAGAACACTCTATACTATCAGCAATGAAATTATGACATCTCATATAAAACTGACACTTCTAGGGTGACCAGGGAATGACTGGGGCCTCCAGACAAATATGCGTAACTGAAAATTATTTTTCTTATTTCTCAACCAGAACATATGTTGTGGGTACTCAAAAGAACTGTCTCAATGAGATGGTTCTTTTGAGAACCCAAAACATATGTTATGATTGCTGGGTATGAGAATAATTGCATTTTTACACTCAAATTTTTTGCTTAAATGGACCTTTGGAATGTGTGTGCAAGACTGCAAATACCAGAGCCTTTGCTCATGGCACACACTGAGGATGCTTCTGAAAAGGCACTAGAAATCTTTATCCACATTAAGTAGCTTTGCATGCATGTTTAAGGAAAGAAATAACTATTTGCCGACCAGTGTCATCTGCTGAGAACCCTCGCAAACAGTTTGTACCCAGATCAGGCCCGGCACAATGCCGGGCCTGATCTGGATACAAACTGTTTGAAAGCTTGATGGTATTCCTGAGAGAATTTTTCTAAAACATTTATTTTGAAAAAAGTCAGCAGACAATATAGATTTTGTTTTTTTAATATCCCAGCATGCAAAAAGATAATGGAGGATAATCATTATCTTGTGACATTGCTATATGGTCCTCGATGCGGGGAAAACTGTCGGTCGGTCTCTTGCCAAGTAAGGCTCAAACCAGCCTACTCAGCTACAGAGACTAGCTAGAATATTGAAATTTTGCATGGATGAAGCTTGACTGTTATACTTAGAAAATAGCGAATAACAATGGCGCTGATCAAACTTAGTGGATGTGCAGGCTGGTCCGCGCCTTTGTTATTTGCATGCAACAATGTCAGATTTTCTTGTCGCAGCCCATATTTCACAATCTTTCTCTTCAGTCTGCTGATTTATGCAGGCAATATAGTAATTAAATCTACAGACTTTCACTGAAATAACTGTCAATTATATCAAGTTTGAATGCTCTTAAGGTTCTGTAAATCATAATTTTAGCCATCCATAAATGCTGAGATAGAAATTATTCTAAGTATGCTGTATATTTTAATGTATTCCAATTTTAATTCAAGCTAGGCCGATACAAAAAAGTGTTGTTTTTCCTGCCTGGATAGACCATAATTTTTTGGGGCCAACTCCAAACTTTTTTCTGAATCTTCTAGTTTCTAGCATTTTTGATGCATTTAAAAACTGTTGCTGAAAGCTGGGCATAACATGTTGATGACACGAGTGAAATTGAAGCTATACAATTATTCAACCAGTAACAATTTGCTTTCTCTTGTTTTGTTTTACTGATTCACTAATGAACTTTAACTCTCCTAACCTCTATTGTATATCTACAACAGCAATTTTATTCTCTTATGGTCAGTAGCTCTGTTATATATCTAGTATAGTAATAAATGGGAGTTTAAGGTCTCATGTCTGAAAAGGGTTCTTTAGAATCTTATTTCAGAGATTTTCCCAGACCAAAAGATTGTTCCAGCTCTCTCTCATTTGCAATTCACAATTTTGATGGGACATTTGATATTTTGAAGGACATCTGGAAAAAAAATGATGGGACAGTGAATCCTTTATCTCTCAACTGTGAGTTTATATATGGGGCCATACAAAAAAAAAAAATCTCAAAATGGGTTTGTTACATCGTAAGAAGGCAGCACAGTGGCTCAGTGGTAGAGTGCTTGACTCAAGATGGAGGGGCTGCAGGTTCGAGCCTTACCAATGTCACTGTGCTGTGTCCTTGAGCAAGACACTTTTATTGTTGCTTAGTACTGTGGTTCAACCCAGGAAGACCTGAAAAATTGTTTGCTGGGACGTGAAGAATCAAATCAAACAAACATTGTGAGAATATCCCTGGTAAGCCCCATTTTCACAACCATGTTTCTTTTACAAGAATAAAGTGACCAAGCAAAAAAAGGTAGGATGAAGTGTATTGTAAATTCTAGTGACTAATGTTCCAAGTTTGATTTTGCGGGAAATTGCATCATAAGGACTACCGGGTAGGTGGGTATTATATTGCTCATGACCCTTTAAGTGTACTCTTTCATCCAGACATTCCAAATAAACCACTAAGTTTGAATTGAAATTGTCTCATTTGGGGAAAATAAACATGAACAGCCTGGAAAACTCAGGGAGCGCAGTGGCTCAGTGGTAGAGTGCTTGACTCGAGACTGAGGGGCCGCTGGTTCGAGCCTCACCGGCGTCACTGTGTTGTGTCCTTGAGCAAGAATATTAATCCTAGCTTAGTACTGGTTCAACCCAGGAAGACCCGTCCCTTTATAACTGAAAGATTGTTGATGGGACGTAAAGAATCAAATCAAACAAACAAACCTGGAAAACTCAAAAATAATTTCACCTACAACAGGAATAAGGTTAAGGTCAATTTTGAAATTTAATGTCATATTGTTCATAAGTATTTATTAAAATCAATAACACTGTATTATTTTACATAATTGTTTTGTTTAACTGTGAAGTTAAACCAGAAATTTAATCTTACATGGACAAGTTTAAACCTACACCCTATCCAGAACAAAGAAAATATTGAAAATCTGTCAAAAAAGGGGAAATTTAGGTATACATTAGAATTTGTTCTAGTTTATTTGGATATATCTAAGTGTCAGGTAAGAATTAAATGTAAATCTTTTATTTTATTGAAATGTATCGTAATTAGATAAACACAATGTACTTTGTAAAAATAGGCTGAAGAAAAAAATATTTAGGGGTGTAGATTAACAGGTGTTAATTATAGAATTTAAATTTATATATTCACTCAGGTTAGCTAAATATAACTAAACAACATGAGGAGCTTAAACTACATTGTCTGCGCATGTGCGATACTAAACGGATCGACCTGTCTGCTATGGGACATCACGACTGAAAAGTCGGGTTTGTGCTGTTACGCGGTACGCATAACTCAAAACACCTACGTTAAAAAGTAACAAGCGTTATTTGCCTTTAGATAATCCTTCAATGGGGATATCTGGTCATTTTGGGTAGCCAAATCATAACAATGATAGGTATTACGGTATTCAGCCGTAGACTGATCATATTGTATGCACTAAAACATTTTTGAAAACATTATCCACATGGCATTTCCAAAGCGCCGTTTCAGTGACACGTGATGACGCGCTTGATAAACAATATTGAATCAGCCAATCGGGCGAATCACATGACTCTGTGACGCATTTGGTAAACACATATGTCACATGTACCCACAGTGCTCAAATCAGACAGGTCAGTATTTGATAAAATGCTTCCGGTCGATGACAATGGCTTAAACTATGGCTGCTAATCTGTTGTGTAGTAATGGGAGCACATACATATATGGCACAAGGTGATAGAGGGGAATTCACTGGCTGCAGTAGTATCCACCAAGTTCAACTTTGTTCAAGTTATACTATGTACTATCGTTCAGGCAATCATTCCATTTTACTTGTTTAATTAAGGCATTTTCAAAGAATATGTGTATCACTGAATTTAACATGTCTGTGACTCTACTTTGCCTCCATAGTATTAGATGATACACGACTCTAATTTGTCTCCATAGTATTAGATGATTCACGGCTCTAATTTGCCTCCATAGTATTAGATGATACATGACTCTAATTTGCCTCCATAGTATTAGATGATACACAAACAAGGTATAGATGGCTGTCCATCACTACAGTACCCCAGGTGAATAAGTCACTGTTATTACGCCGTACTTACACTGTAATATCACTGTAATTAATATCACAGTAATTACGGTTGATATTACAGGGTGATATCACCATAATTACGGCAAAATTACACCGTGAAATTTGGTAGCAATTAGTGAATATCATCATAAATTGATGTAATTGTTGTATGTATTAAAACTCCTTTGGAATTTGAAAATTATGAAGAGCAAGGTAGATTAACATAAACAAGGCAAGTCTTCCCTAGCTTTAGCCATAGGGTTATTTAGGGACTACATATAATAGTGTACAATTGACTTAACCACTCGCCATGTAAATCAGGTTACTATTGCCGCCATGTTACATGTATTTGTCAGATATTTATTGTAGCTCCTGTTGTTACAATGTTTGTTAAAGAATTTAATTGAATTGAGGTCCTCAGCTTCTCCAATTTGTGGGATGAGAGCCATTACCTATCTCCATTCGGGAAGTTAAACCCCATTAACTCCTTCAATGTACATTTAATGAAAAGATTATTTATTCTTTGTATTTTCAGACCTACAGATCCTACCCACAACAGTGCCAACTGGAACACAATGAGTGGTCCCCCAGGAAGGTAATTATAATTATATATAATTGTTCTAGAGTCAAACTACCCATCCAAATATGTAATAGTTATACCATGGGTTGTCCGCCTGTACATGGAGATAATCCATGAGCTTTAGTGAGTGGATTATCTTACGTTCAGGTGGACAAACATGGTATAACTATCTTATACCACATACATTAGTGAAGACCTTGCACATCATGAGATATTTTGTGTTACATTTGGTAAGGGTGGTATAAAAACAATAAACCAGATACCCTTGTAGTGTACATACATTTAGGGCATGATTCTAAAATGAAAAAGAAATGCTTTCCACCTAATATTTTTTTCTTCTGAACAAAATTGCAAATAATATTCTGCAATCCTCATTTTGATATGGGCCCGTGGTGAGAAAAAAGTGAGCATGAACAGGAAATACCACAATCACACACTGCAGACCAACCCACGGCACCGCGAGGAAGATCTAACTTAAGCAATGCATCATTACAGACTTTCAAGGTTCTAGCTAATGTTTGTATGTGAGCAAGCTGATTAGAGCTCTACCTGGTTGTAAACCAAGAAGGCATGCTTTCTCTCTCGAGATTTATTTAGTAGACAATGAAATCACCTAATGCTGTGGTCTCAGAGGCTGAGCTACATTACTTTTACAGCTCATTTGTCATTCACAATAATAAAATGGGTTTAACAAGAAAAAAAGCGGATGGAGGGGTGGGGAGGGGTTCAGAAAGCCCAGGACCTATCATTGTTGATATAGAATCTAACATTTGTGCTCCTGCATTTTTATTAAACTTGCTGCGAAAAAGCTATAAAATACTCTGCAAACCTAGCTTTTTTATCTCTTTTTCCCCCAACTCATTTGATTACTTCAATAATACTAAGCACTCATGTAAGATCCTCTTGTTAGTTTATTTGATAACTTGTGTAAAAAAATTCATTTGGAATGGTCATAGGGACTAACCATTATCATGCTGAATATGTTATGTACTACACTCATCCCCAATTTTTATCTGCAGCATTCCAGTAACTGTGGTAAGCATGTGTTTGTGTGGAAAACAGTGTGGATCCTGATCAGCTGGCTTCATCAGAAGCACGCTGATCTAGATCTATACCATTTTTAAAAACGGATAACTTGGATAAGGGAGGGCAGTGGCTCAGTGGTAGAGTGCTTGACTTGTGACCGAAGGGCCGCGGGTTCGAGGCTCACCGGCATCACTACGTTGTTTCCTTGAGCAAGAACATTAATCCTAGCTTAGTACTGGTTCAACCCAGGAAGACCCGTCCCTTTATAACCGAAAGATTGTTGATGGGACGTAAAGAATCAAATCAAACATAACAAAAGCTGATAAATCCGGGTTCTGAAAGACAATGGTTTAATTAATTTTATCATGATGTTTCTTACATTTTCTTTTTACCAGTGTGCAAGATGACTATCAACAAGCTAAAACTCTTCAGAAGCTGGAAAAACAGGTAGGTTGGTGCTCAGAGAAGTTAGTAAGTAAGTAAAGTCTTTATTTAAAGAGAGTGACAACATTTAGTAGAACAACTAATCTTCCAGAGGCCCTCAAAATAAATAATATGTACACACACAAAATAGAACAGTTTACACAATCTATCAAATCTAAAATTGTAAAACACTGTCCTACTGAGCAAATCAATCCAAAAGCTTAAAGCTAAACTTTGGCTATACCATGAACTGAATGCACAAAAGTGTATCCTGGTCAGCTGATCAGTTTCCGAGAACTGGAGTATCAGAAAGATAAACATGGTGCACTGTGACCTACTTTATCATGCAGTTACTTCTCATATTAACTGCATTGTTGCACGCTGACCTGATAAATGTCTTTTTCACTGCAGTTATCTTTATCAGGTCAACATGACTTATTGCACTTTATCAATGACATCGATGGCTCAGAATCAAGTGAAAATCATAATCGCCAGATTGAAGAATGAGCCAGTGGGTAAACTGATAAACAGAATACCAGGTTTTGCATCATACCAACTCCAATAGAATCCGCATCCAAACTTTTAAGATCAAGTTTACCAGGCTTGGCTTCAAGAATACATTTTAGATCTCTCGGCACAGCCTCGCGATTCAACAAGCGTTCCCAAAGCCTTGCCTGGTATACTTGATACCAAAAGACACTCACCTAGTATCCTCTATTTTAGTGGTAAGAATCAGTGCTTGAAGTTGCATGAGGATAATCATACCTCTATTAGCAGAAGTTGCTTCAATAAGATAATATAAGATAATATTTGAAAAAATATGGTTTATTCACCAGTAGACCGTTTTTCACTATTGCCAGAAACTTTTGTGAACAAATTTGGGGCCAAATACTGGCTCCTAGCTTTCCCAATATAAATAGGCCTCATGTTCAAGCATCTCTTGAGCATTCAGCAGAAGCAAACGTTTGATTATTATCCCCCCGATGAAGTCGGAGGGATATAGTTTTGGCGTCGTCCGTCATTCCGTCTGTACGTCCGTCCGCAATTTTTTGTCTGTCCGGAACCATATCTCAGTACCTATAGGTCAGATTTAATTCATTCTTGGTACAAATGATAAATATCATGGACTATCGATATCCTATAAGTTTGGTCAAAATCGACCCCTTAACACTTGAGTTATTGCCCTTGTTTAAGTATAGGCAATTATAAGGCAAAACCATTATTAGCTTTTTTGTGTGATGATCTTCATATTTCATCAAAGCTATTATATTTAACAACTTCTCGCTATAGACCATGATTGCCAAGTGCCTGTAGATAAGAATGGCAGTGTCAAAGTTTTACCCCACCCCCTTTGACCCCACCTAAGGGGTCAAAGGTCAAATATTTAAATTTCGCAAAAAATAAGATAATTATTAATATTTTTTGCTGAAATTTTGCATGCAGGCAGAGCAGCAATAGATATGAAACATATCAAACGGGATTTCAGTTTGAAGGCCTGATTCCCAGCCTCTTGGGTGGACTTAGGGGGTGGGACCGAGGCCAAAATTAAACTTTTTCAGAATATGGTCATGTTGCATATCAAATTAAAGCTGATGAGGCTGGCAGCAACATGGTAGCAAATATTTTGTCCACAGACACACCCTCAACCCAGGGGGTGGGGTCAAAAGGTCAAACTATATATTTTTCTGAAAGTAGTCATGTTGCATATCAAATTAAAGCTGACGACGCTGGCAGCAACATGGTAGCAAATATTTTTTGCCCACAGACACACCCTTGACCCAGGGGGTGGGGTCAAATGGTCAAACTATATCTTTTACTGAAAGTAGTCATGTTGCATATCAAATTAAAGGGAATTGAGCACAGAGCACCATGAAAGCAAGTATACTGTCATTACACACACCAACGACCCCTGGGGTGGGGTCAAAAGGTCATTTTTTGTTCTTTTCTAAGAGTGGTCATGTTGCATATCAAAGTAAAGTGGAAGAAGTGTAGACCTACATGCAAGGTAATACTTTGAATTTACACACAATCTTGACCTCTGAGGTTGGCTTTAAAGGTCAGATATTGAAATTGTGCAGATGTAAATATATTTTTTATTGAACTAAGCACTAAAACATACTTGACAGGTGTTTGTTATGATCTGAATGATACTGTAGGTGAACTAAGGGTAAGATTAAGGGGATATATGTTTGTGATTTACATGTTTCTCTCAAATAACCCTTCGTCGGGGGATATAAATTCGTCGAATTTGCCTTGTTATTATTGCATTTGATCTTATTTCCAAACATTAATTCCATGACACTGAAAATGAAGCGTGTTAATGTTCATTCTAGCTTACCTGAGCATGAAGCATTTGTGATCACTCAATGTCCATTAAGGTGTGCATTTTGTGGCAAAAACACTTTGCTTTAATAACAACTTCTCCTATACCACTGGACCAATATTTACCAAACTTCACAGGAATGTTCCTTGGATGACCATCTACAAAAATAGCTTAAATGAATTAACATGACCACCAAGGAGTGTGGGAAAACTTTAAAATTCTTGGGATAGCCCTACCCTGTGGAGTTAAGTGATTTACATTGGCCCATAAAGCGAAAACATTTTTTTTTTTTAATTTTGTGCCTAGAGCTTGTATCCCTCTAAGCATAAAGAAAAGTTTCCATGAGTAACGTTTTCATGAAACAAAACTATCAGTAAACTGGTTGTTCTGAGCTGCAATGCTATCCATGTAACATCATGCTATCAAATCGTGTCACTTTTAAGGATTTCAAACGTTAGCGTGATGTTCCAACAGCATGTGAACTTCGTGATCTGAGCATGGATTTCCAATCATTTTACAATAGCTTCAGACAACTATGCACATAGGTATTTATGCTAGAACCACAGTATAGTCCCTTGATCAAACACTTCATTATAACACAGATTTGGATAGAACACAGTCATGTTGTGGCTCATAATTTTTTACCAAGGAATTTTACATAGGAATTATAGGAAAATGACCATGAATTCCTATGAACCCCAAACAGACTGCACTGTATTATGTCACCCAACTGAAGAGAAGTTGGGCATATTGTTCTGGATGTCGATACCTTTCTGTATGTCATATCTAAAATACATGTACATGTTGGTGGCTTTTAATCAAACTTGTCTGGCTATGACTTTAGGGCACGGCAAGGTTTAAGTGACCTTGATACAATTTTAAAGGTCACTGATGGGCAAAAAATGCCAAATTTGAGCCAAAACTTTCTTGGGTGGGTTGGAAAACACGGTTTTAATTTTCCGTATTTTCCGTATTTCATCACTTTCATTCTCAGAATCTCCATTTATAGCAGTCTTTGTTTATCCTTGCAGCATATTCTGCAGATCCATTTACTGATAGTTATCTGTGATTTTCGCTGTGTTTTAGATTGATAACTTCCGCTTGTTGCCATGGTGACAATGTAGTAAATTGAAAATTTGTAAATGCCTGGATGATGCTTAGAAATAATTGATAAAATCTCATTGAGAACTCCAAATGTGGCAAGAATCTAGGGTAATTGTGAAGAAATTTTCTTACACTTAAGTATGGTGAAAAGGGCTTGGCAATTTCAAAGAGTGACCCCTATGAGATGTTTTTGATGAAAAATGCTTTTAATCGCTTTCCTAGCTGCTGGTGACAACTTTTTGCCTGCTGATAACCTTTACAAACAGTTTGAGCCAAGATCTATATCCAAACTTTTTGGCCTCAAGATGTATTTCTGAAAGATTTTTTAAAGTTTATAGGGCATGCTTTGTGTCTAAATAACTCCTACAGTTTTTAACTAATTGAGCTAAAAGTTGGTGGTTACCATGATGTAGTGCAGTGCATATTGTGTCAAGATTACAGCCAGCCAACAGAGCTACTGCCCTTTAATGATTGAATGAGCTGTAAGGCTCCAACAAGGCTAAACACATAGTTTGATCCATACTTTTGTGGAGACTGATCATGAAATATTTCTTCAGTCATTCTCTTCCTTCTGCTGATTCAAGAAAGGATTTTGTGAGTTGCAAGCAAAAGTATGTTAATACAGAACTGGTTAACCCCTTAGTCTAAGCTTGCCCAGGAAAGTATGGCTAGGTTAACTAGCCATCTCAACATGACAATAGCTGTTGACTGGCATGTTAAACCCACAAACCAAACAAACAAATAAATGGGCCATATTGCACAAGTTTTCGGTGCCTGAAGAGTCTGCCCATGTACTAATAGACTCATCTTTCTGGTTTGATACAGTAAACTTGGGATGGTCCATTGTATATATAGAGGAGTCACAGGTTATTATTTCCAAATTTAATTGTATTTCTTTCTCTAATGATTGTTTTAGTCTTAGCAAACCATATTTACACAGATGAAATGTAGTGTTATTGCCAGGAATAGAACCTGCAAACCCTGGCCAGGATGGCTCCAGTAGAGCTCTGCATGTGGGGGGACTCATCATCTTTCAAGTTTGTTTAAATGACGACCATAGGTTTATATTTACATTTTCAAAGCAAGCCTTTAATGAATCTTTAGATTTTTGCAACTGTTCATTGCCTCATGAACGATACAAAATTTGACTGACAGCTGCCAAGCTCACTTGCTTGTGCAATTCGCTTCAAACATCAAATTCATTCGCCAGATGTGACACTGGTGTTGTGATTGACAGCAAGCGACACCTGAGTTGAATGTGCAAAACAAGCTTCTTGTTTGCTCCATTTGGCTGTGTTATCACTGGCTATTCCGCTTTTCCATTTTACACTCCGACCAAACCGTTAATACAATTATATTTTAAATACAAAACGGTTTTAATTCCTAAATTGAAAATATTTTTATTTTTATTTTAGATATTATAATAAAATGTAAATGTAAGCAATACATTTAATTTTTGGAATGTTCATGGAATCATGAATACTTCGGGTCTCTTTCAAAGTAAGTCAAGCCCTTCGCCCTTCAGGCTTCACTTACTTTGCAAAAGACCTGAAGTAACATTCCAAAAGTTGAATTCATTTCTTAAGTGAGTCTTGGCAGTCAATAACAGTGTTGTGCCTAGGTCAAGATTTCTGGGGGACACAGGTGTCCCTCTACCTGAATTTCAGGGGGACATTTACAAATTCTGGGGGACACACCAAATCTTTCAAATGTTTACCTGCTAAATTGAATAGTTATCCGGAAATTTCTGTTCATTCTTTATTTAAATTTGAGCTCGATGTCGATAGATTTGGCTCAAGAAGGGGTGTAGATGACAGTGAGGTAGTTTCTGCTGGTGCCCTAGTTTTGAATTCACCAGCAAATTTACAATTTCTATATTAAAATAGCTTTTTTTCTGGCCTTCTGCTATGAAATTTGAGTTTTCCGCCATTGTTGTTGTTTATTGGACTGTGCTAGTTACTTCCCTTTATTAGGTTACACTAAATACGGAAATAGTAGAAAACAGCGAAAAATAATAAGCAGATTTTCGAGGTGCGCCCTTAGGCCCGCGCTGGGTGCGTTTTTAAGGGACATCGGCGGTAAAATCGCGGGAATCCCGCAATGCCGCGCTCTAGGCACAACACTGCAATAATATGTTCTAGTCCTTGCCACGATTTGCAGTCTGAACCAAAGACATGTCAAAGCATCAGTTTATCCTAGACTTGCATCCTTTTTTCAGCGAGCTGGAAAATTAATTAATTTGTTTCTACTCATCCGATTTAAAAGAAACTGATTCTGATACGGATATAATTATCTTCCTCAAAGAGGACAGAATTTTGATTGACCGATAAAAATGAACTAGATATGAAAGACCAGATACCAATTAACGTAACAATCGCTATTTGCTTACAAAAAGAAAATTCTAATGCACTTGCTTTTGTAATGCGATGCCTGATTGAATAATGTAAAAAAATTGTGACAATATGCTGTCGCAAATAGTTGGACATCATTAATTATATCATATTACATTGGGTGTCATGTGGCTTTATGTGGCTTGCAACATTCAAATTTGAGACAAAACTGCAGAAGTGCATAATAACGGTTATGACCATATTCAAAATTTTCATTTGGGATGGTCTATAGTCACCATCGCCTTAAAACTAAATTTCCGACGATATATAGGCTAGTTTTAGATCATGACATCATTTCTATTTTTAGACAACATTGAAAAAAATTCAAGAAAAATTTAGCAAAGTTTTGAATACTTTTGAATACATTATGGAAAATGGAGCAAATGCTTTATTTTCCCTAATATTTTCAAATACATATTTCTTAGGCGTTATTATGGAGTAAAGGGTTAATACGTTATCATAATTTTCTTCCTGCAGCGACGGCGTATTGAGGAGGAGAACAGAAAGAAGCGCCAGGCCAGTACTATGATAGTTGCTAACACAGATGGTCGCCCATCATCAGGTCGTAAGGGGAAGGATGAATCGAGACCAATACTGAACAAAGCAGACTACAGCTCAAAAGGTTCTGGGTCTCCTGTGAATTATGGTGAGTAATCACTTTTTCACATTAGGACCGGATACCGGGCTGGGTAGCGCAGTAGGTAGCATGTCTGGCTACAGAGGCGTGTCTGACTGCATATCCAGGGGTAGCGAGTTCGATCCCGGCCCAGTCCCATTCTTTCGTGGAGATTGATCATGAAATAATTTCTACGGTCATTCTCCTCCCATGCACTGAATCATTCAAGAAGGGTTGTTATCAGTTACAAGCGAAAGTATGTGCAGGAAGTACTGGTTAACCGCTTGTTCAAGCTTGCCCAGGAAAAGGTGTGGTTAGTTGAACTGACTGTCCCACCATGACCATAGCTGTTGACTTGGGATGTAAAGCAACGAAACAAACAAACATTAGGACCAGCCAATCACATAGGCTAATAGTTGTTTCTTAACTATTTCCTTGCTGGCAGTGACTTTTGTCATCTGCTGTTTACCTTTGCAAACAGTTTGGACCCAGATCAGGACAGACAGAACTTCATTCCTGATCTGGATCCAAACCATTATATAAAATATTTTTTTGAAAAATGTTAATTTTAAAGACAAGTCAGATGTCACCAAAATTTACTTTTCAATAAAGATTCTTTAAGGTATACTATTATAGTGTCAAACAGTTTGGATCCAAATCAGGCGGTACATTCTGTCGTGCCCTAGCTGGATCCATGGTTATTAGCAGACAACAAAAATGGCTGCTAGCACGAAAAGAGTTAAGAAACCAAATACGGCTTGGTTATGGTATAAACAGGGTTAGCACAGGCTTGAAAAGTACTTGAATATACAGGACTGTCTTGAAAAGTCCTTGAAAATAAAATTTGCCTTGAAAAGTACTTGAAAAACACTCAAAGGTCTTGAAAAGTCCTTGAATTTACCATTTACAGGAGGATTCAGCAGTGTTTTTGGAGACCTAAATCAGTATAAAATTGTGGTGCCTTTATTTAGTTCAGCATATGCTGCACCAAATAAAGGCACCACAATTTTATACTAAACTAATATCTTTATCAATGGACTCTAGCATTTCATAAGTAGAATTTTAACATGTAAATCAGTATTTTTCTTAAGTTTTCAGTCCTTGAAAACAGTAGGAAAGTCTTTGAGAAGTCCTTGAAAAGATCTTGAATTTTACTCAATCTTGCATGTATGAACCCTGATTAAACCTGAATCATCTGCCAGCATCAAGCCAGATTTTGCCTTCAAATAAAGATATCATGAAATACATCATCTGTAGCACTTAAAGGTTTAACAAACATGAAAGTAAAGAAACGTCAACAAGTTGTTTTTTCTTGAAACTGACTACTACTCTTGATACAATAATTATACATAAACAAGGAACACAAATAACAATGATGACAGCTACTGATACCATTGACCGGTGAATAGCTTGGTTGCCTGATTTCCTTTATATTAGTAGAATCTTCCAACTAGTTTGTTACAATAAAACTTAAAAAGTTCATTGTATATATTCTCTCTTTTTTTTTCAAAATACCATCAGAGTGTCATACAGTTTTGATCCAGCTCTCCTTCCAATGGATGTTGAATTATGTGAGATTGGAATTTGAGCTAAATATGTAGTATGGATGGTATATGAGAATAGGAATTGATCATAGGTGTTCACTGGGGACAGGAAAATCCCAAACCTAGGGTCCAACATTCCAGTGAGAAACTAGGCTTGCTGACAGTGGACCTGAGGGTTGGGATTTTCCAAATTCCCACTGAACAGCGATGATTGATTCTTATTCTTATTCTCACATACCATCCAATTTTGGCACTGTATTTTCTTTTAATCAAATATTTCCCTTAGTGAGATCGATGGAAGAATACATCGGTTAGAAATTAAAAAAACTATCTTCTGTTTTTCTTCATTTTAGAAACTTAGCTAGTGTTGTGAGATAAATTCATCCGACAGTCAGTAAATTTCAGGATTATTTGATCTTTCCCTCATTGGTTTATGAGAAAATAAGAATCTGTCGTGAGTGTGAGGGTGGGATAGAAAAATTGGTCCTGAGAATCACTGATTGGCATCACGAGGCTTGCCGAATGATGACAAATGATGATCACGAGGGATTGCTTTTTCTATCCCATCCTCACACAAATAATGGATTCTTTTTCTTGCTCAATACTAAATACCTCAATTCTATTTGAAAAAACATGAAAAAAAGCTTCCAGAAAATCCTGAATATGCTGAAATGCGACATGGTGACGTCATTTTAACATTACAATTACATTACAGATCAACATGCCACCAGCATGCGGCTGTTCGATTTTGATCTTTCCCACGGGCTGGTACTGGTATGTGAGATAGGGTAAAAACAACTGAAATCCCGATCTGGTGTGTGAGAAAACCTTGTCCCTTGGCTTGGTGTTGCATATTGTCTTGATGTTGCAGGTCCAGTTGATCATGGCGCTGTTAGAGAGCGCAATGGCTCAGTGGTAGAGTGCTTGACTCGAGATGGTTTGAGCCTCATCAGCATCACTGCGTTATGTCCTTAAGCAAGGCACATTAATCCTAGCTTAGTACGGGTTCATCCCAGAAGACCCTTCCCTACATAACTGAAAGATTGTTGATGGGATGTAAAGAACAAAAACAAAACATGACGCTGTTATTTCAACGCAGGTGGTTCAAGATGTATGTTGTCATGGCTTATGTCTCAGTACACTCCTCACACAATGTTGAGTACTCCCATCCTCGTTAAGTTTCATTATGAAAGCTTGATTTATTAAAAGAGCTCAGCTTTTTTACCTTTAATTTTAGAAATGTTGTTAATAACTAATTGACTTTATTTCCTAACATGGTATTTTATCGATCAAGCTGTACTCAGCACACTAATTTATTGGTCATTGACGGTTGTTGAGAATATTGGTAATTTAAAACCCTCTTCTGATCTATAAATTGACCCATTTATGGCCGTACCATTTTTAACCTAATTATTCAGACACATAGACATAGGCAAAACAGTGTAAACCCAGATCAGACTGCTCCTTCAGTAACAGTCTGATCATGGTTCAAACTAAGGGCTCAGTGGTAGAGTGCTTGACTCAAGACCGAGGGGCAGCCGGTTCGAGCCTCACCGGCGTCACTGCATTGTGTCCTTGAGCAAGACACATTAATCCTACCCAGGAAGACTCGTCCCTTTATAACTGAAAGAGTGTTGATGGGACATAAAGAATCAAATCAAACAAACAAATGATTCAAACTGTTTGCAATTTCATCACTACCTTGAATATGTCAAGGGATTGTTTGTTTGTTTCTTTCTTGGATTCTTTATGTCCCAGTTATCAATTTTTCAGTTACGTCGGGACGGGTCTTCCTGGGTTGAACCAGTTCTAAGGGAAGGAATTGTTGGGGAGTTTTGCAATTCCAGTCATGTTTGATGAATGCCTTATTATACCCCCGGTACGAAGTATATAGGGGGTATATAGTTTTTGCCTTTTCTGTAATTATGTTTGTCTGTTTGTCTGTTTGTCTGTTTGTCTGTAAACTTTTTTTTTCGTCAAAGATTTCTCAGCAACTACTTGGGTTAGGATTCTGAAATTTGGTACAAAGCTTGATAGTGATGAGTTGTATTGTGTAACAAAAGAACAGCCACATATTGCTTATCAGTCCCTTTATTTGTTCATTTTTCTTTCTCTCCAATGGAAAAATTTTTCGTCAAAGATTTCTCAGCAACTACTTGGGTTAGGATTCTGAAATTTAGTGCAAAGCTTGATAGTGATGAGTTGTATTGTGTAATAAAAGAACAGCCACATATTGCTTATCAGTCCCTTTATTTGTTCATTTTTCTTTCTCTCCAATGGAAATTTCTGTCACAGATTTCTCAGCTCCTATTGGAGCCAGTGTTTTCAAATTTTGTGCACATCTTCAGGATGGCAAAATGTACTGTGTAAATGGAAATTAAGATGCTAATCCTCATTTTGCCTTCTTTATACCCCCGGTACGAAGTATATAGGGGGTATATAGTTTTTGCCTTTTCTGTAATTATGTTTGTTTGTTTGTCTGTTTGTCTGTTTGTCTGTAAACTTTTTTTTTCGTCAAAGATTTCTCAGCAACTACTTGGGTTAGGATTCTGAAATTTGGTACAAGGCTTGATAGTGATGAGTTGTATTGTGTAACAAAAGAACAGCCACATATTGCTTATCAGTCCCTTTATTTGTTCATTTTTCTTTCTCTCCAATGGAAAAAAATTTTCGTCAAAGATTTCTCAGCAACTGCTTGGGTTAGGATTCTGAAATTTGGTACAAAGCTTGATAGTGATGAGTTGTATTGTGTAACAAAAGAACAGCCACATATTGCTTATCAGTCCCTTTATTTGTTCATTTTTCTTTCTCTCCAATGGAAATTTCTGTCACAGATTTCACAGCTCCTATTGGAGCCAGTGTTTTCAAATTTTGTTTACATCTTCAGGATGGCAAAGTGTACTGTGTAAAAGGAAATTAAGATGCTAATCCTCATTTTGCCTTCTTTTTTCAAATTTTCATTTTTTCCTTCTTTCTCTCTTACATAATACATATGGACATTTTTTTCTGTCAAAGATTTCTCAGCAACTATTTGAGTTAGGACTCTGAAATTTGGTACAAAGCTTGATAGTGATGAGTTGTATTGTGTAACAAAAGAACAGCCACATATTTCTTATCAATCCCTTTATTTATTCATTTTTCTTTCTCTCCAATGAAAATTTCTGTCGCAGATCTCTCGGCTCCTATTGGAGCCAGTGTTTTCAAATTTAGTGTACATCTTCAAGTAGGCTAAATGTATTGTGTAAATGAAAATAAAGATGCTAAAGCTCATTTTGGCTTCTTTTTCAATTTTTCCTTCTGTCACTCCTATATAACACATATGGACGTTTTTTGTCAGAGTTTTCTCAGCAACTACTTGATTTAGGATTATGAAATTATTTGTGTACTTTCAGGTAGGAGAAGTGTATTGTGTAAATGAAAACTAAGGTGCTAATCCTCATTTTGCCTTCTTTTTTCAAATTTTCAATTTTTCCTTCTGTCACTCTTATTTAACACATATGGATATTTTTCATCATAGTTTTCTCAGAAACTACTTGATTTAGGATTATGAAATCTTTGACAATTTTGTCTTTTCTCTGAAAGTGTTACAACCTCTGATGGCTACCGCCGGGGGTATGTGAGCTTCGCTCACTTCTTGCTATATTTTTTTAAATTTTCATTTTTTCCTTCTTTCTCTCTTATACAATACATATGGAATTTTTTCTGTCAAAGATTTCTCAGCAACCACTTGAGTTAGGACTCTGAAATTTGGTACAAAGCTTGATAGTGATGAGTTGTATTGTGTAACAAAAGAACAGCCACATATTGCTTATCAGTCCCTTTATTTGTTCATTTTTCTTTCTCTCCAATGGAAAAATTTTTCGTCAAAGATTTCTCAGCAACTACTTGGGTTAGGATTCTGAAATTTAGTGCAAAGCTTGATAGTGATGAGTTGTATTGTGTAATAAAAGAACAGCCACATATTGCTTATCAGTCCCTTTATTTGTTCATTTTTCTTTCTCTCCAATGGAAATTTCTGTCACAGATTTCTCAGCTCCTATTGGAGCCAGTGTTTTCAAATTTTGTGCACATCTTCAGGATGGCAAAGTGTACTGTGTAAATGGAAATTAAGATGCTAATCCTCATTTTGCCTTCTTTTTTTAAATTTTCATTTTTTCCTTCTTTCTCTCTTATACAATACATATGGAATTTTTTCTGTCAAAGATTTCTCAGCAACCACTTGAGTTAGGACTCTGAAATTTGGTACAAAGCTTGATAGTGATGAGTTGTATTGTGTAATAAAAGAACAGCCACATATTGCTTATCAGTCCTTTTATTTGTTCATTTTTCTTTCTCTCCAATGGAAATTTCTGTCACAGATTTCTCAGCTCCTATTGGAGCCATTGTTTTCAAATTTTGTGTACACCTTCAGGAAGGCAAAGTGTACTGTGTAAATGAAAATTAAGGTGCTAATCCTCATTTTGCCTTCTTTTTTCAAATTTTCATTTTTTCCTTCTTTCACTCTTATAGAATACATATAGACATTTTTTCTGTCAAAAAATTCTTAGCAACTACTTGAGTTAGGATTCTGAAATTTGGTACACAGCTTGATAGTGGTTAGTTGTATTGTGTAACAAAAGAACAGCCACATATTGTATATCAGTCCCTTTATTTATTCATTTTTCTTTCTATCCAATGAAAATTTCTGTCGCAGATCTCTTGGCTCCCATTGGAGCCAGTGTTTTCAAATTTAGTGTACACCTTCAAGTAGGCTAAGTGTATTGTGTAAATGAAAATAAAGATGCTAAAGCTCATTTTGGCTTCTTTTTTTTCAATTTTTCCTTCTGTCACTCCTATATAACACATATGGACGTTTTTGTCAGAGTTTTCTCAGCAACTACTTGATTTAGGATTATGAAATTTTTTGTGTACATTCAGGTAGGAGAAGTGTATTGTGTAAATGAAATCCTAATCCTAATCCTCATTTTGCCTTCTTTTTTCAAATTTTCAAGTTTTCCTTCTGTCACTCTTATATAACACATATGGACATTTTTCATCAAAGTTTTTTTCAGAAACTACTTGATTTAGGATTGTGAAATCTTTGACAATTTTGTCTTTTAACTGAAAGTGTTACAACCTCTGATGGCTACCGCCGGGGGTATGTGAGCTTCGCTCACTTCTTGCTATATTTTGGTAAAGCATTTCTAATTACTTCTACCAGGAGCCACTGTGGTGTAGTGGATAAACCGCTTGCCTTGTAAACCAGGGGTTGCAGGTTTGATTCCCGGCTTCACCAGTCTGTCAGATGAAACTTTTAAGCTGTGGCCCCATCTCCATATGACCTTAGCTGTCAGTGGGACATTAAACCCAAACACAACTTAATTACTTCTAGTAATTTTCTGAGATTTAACAGATCTATATGTTAAGATCTTAAGTTTAATGTACAAGTCCTTTCTAATTAGGTGCCGGAAGAAGCCCCAAATTGTATAAAGATTTCACGCCAACGACAAGTAGGGGTGAGAGGTTCAGTTCACTATGCATGTTGTTGTTGTTCATTTTACATAGCCCTAGTAAAGAACCATTTGTTAAACCCCTTTTCATTCTGATGGATTATTCCATACATATTGATACAATAAGTATGGAATTGTCCATTATCCCATACATATTGATACAATAAGTATGGAATTGTTCATTATCCCATACATATTGATACAATAAGTATGGAATTGTCCATTATTCCATACATATTGATACAATAAGTATGGAATTGTTCATTATCCCATACATATTGATACAATAAGTATGGAATTGTCCATTATTCCATACATATTGATACAATAAGTATGGAATTGTCCATTATCCCATACATATTGATACAATAAGTATGGAATTGTTCATTTTGAATTTCAAGAGGTTGTTGGTAAAATTTTGTATAAAATTATGCCTATCTGTTCCTGAAGATTTTTTTGTAGCTTAGCAAACAGTGCAGACCCTGATGAAATGCTGCCTTAATCATCTGGGTCTTAACTGTTTGCCAAAGAACCTGATTATTGGTCTCTAGAATGGAAAGGGTTTAATCCCAAAATGGCAGTATTTTTCAATAAATAGAGAATACTAGGTGAGTGTCTTTTGATATCAAGTTTACCAGGCAAGGCTTCGAGAACGCTTGTTGACATCGCGAGGCATGAGTTCTCGAAGCCGAGCCTGGTAAAATTAATATCAAAAGGCTCAAACCTGGTATTCTATTTATCAGTTTACCCATTGTTTCACTCTTCAAACTAGCGATTATGATGTAATTTTCGATTTCTGTGTCGATTCAGATTCATTAGCAACGTCATTCAAAAAGTGCAACGTCATCATAACCTTATAAAAGCACATGCCATGAGATAGGCAACGTTTATCAGGCAACGTGCATTAATGCAGTTAATATGAGAAGTTACTGATAAAAACCTATATGTTGTGGGTACTCAGTGAAAGCATATCAGGGAGAGGCTTCCAGTGAGTACCCACAACATGAGTTTACTCAGAGTTATCAGGAGAAAAGATGATTCATTCAATTTCCATCTTATTCTGGAGCTATGATTTATTTTCGTGAAAATTTAAAATTTCGATAGTTATATGATACTGTTTGTGTAGGACAGTTGAGATTTATTCCGTCAGGTGAGCCTTGAACAACGTCTTCTAGAATATTTTCATTAAGTAGAACTGGGTATTGGTATTTTTTCAGAGGAATTTTATAGCAAGTTATTACATTTTTATTAAAAATAACAACTTATGAGATGTAATATGAGGAGAATATAAATGCACATAGGAACACTGGTGCCAGCCCATCAGATAATGGAAATAAAGTCATAAAGGAAAACATGTGCAAAAACAAAGTCAAAAAATAGACTGCATCTAGACTGACTGGACTATTTGTTTGCTTTTTCCTGAGCAAATTATTAAATGCATAATCAAACAGTTAGAGATGATAAAACAAACAATCTACAAAACCCAAATATTTTTAGCTCACCTGAGCCGATGGCTCATGGATGAGCTAATAGTATACCAGTCACTCCGTCGTCCGTCCGTCGTTTGTCGTCCGTCCGTCAACATTTTCAAACATCTTCTCCTCTGAAACCACTGGGCAAATTAAAGTCAAATTTCATATGGAGACTCCTTAGGACGCGGGAACGAAAGTTTGCTCAAATGGTCCTGGTCACATGACCAAGATGGCCGCCATGCCCATATATGGTAAAAACCCTTTAAAAATCTTCTTCTCCAGAACCAGAAGGTCGATGACCTTGGGACTTGGTATGTAGCATTGGGGGTGCTGGGCCTACCAAGTTTGTTCAAATAATGATCCTAGGTTGACCTTGACCTATTTAACGTCAAGGTCAAATTTGCTTCCTAATGCAATTAAATGGGAAATTTTTTGAAAAGTTAATTTTTTGAATACTGTTGAAGCCAAAGTCATTATTCTTACTTGATATGTTAAAAATAATGAGACAATGGCTATAAATAAGTTTCAAAGGTCAAGGTTGACCTTTTCCCTTTCAGCAAAGGTCGCTCATATTGCGGTCCAATCAATATATTAAAACTTAGTTTTCTCACAAACCATTGGCCCAATTGAACTCAAATTTCATGTGAAGACTCCTTATGATAAGATAGTTAAAATTTATTCAAAACACTTAGGTCACATGACCAAGATGGCCACCACGCCCATATATGGTAAAAACCTTTTAAAAATCTTCTTCTCCAGAACCAGCAGGCCGATGACCTTGGGACTTGGTATGTAGCATTGGGGGTGTTGGGCCTACCAAGTTTGTTCAAATAATGATCCTAGGTTGACCATGACCTACTTAATGTCAAGGTCAAATTTGCTTCCTAATGCATTTAAATGGGAAATTTTTTGAAAAGTTGATTTTTTGAATACTGTTGAAGCCAAAGTCATTATTCTTACTTGATATGTTTAAAAAAATGAGACACTGGCTATAAATAACTTTCAAAGGTCAAGGTTGACCTTTGACCTTTCAGCCAAGGTCGCTCATATTGGAGACCCATCAACATATTTAAACATAGTTTTCTCAGAACCACTAGGCCAATGGAAATCAAATTTCATATGACCACTCCTTATGATTGGTTAGCCAAAATTTGTACAAATTGTTATTGTCACATGACCAAGATGGCCACCAAGCCCATATATGGTAAAAACTATTTAAATATCTTCTCTTCTGGAACCAAAGGGCCAATGGCCTTGGGACTTACTATGTAGCATTGAGGATGTGGTCCCTACCAGGTTTGCAGAAATGATGAATCTAGGTTGACCTTGACCTACTTTGTGGCAAGGTCAAATTTGATTCCTAATGCATTTGTAATGGGAAAATCTTAAAATGTTCATTTTTCTATAGCTGTTTTAGCCGAAATCATAATACCTGTGAGAAATATTTAACCTAATGAGACAATGGTTTTATATAAGTGCCAAATGTCAAGCTGACCTGTGACCTTTAATCCAAGGCCACTCATTTGGACCACTACATACCTATCTAAACATCTTTTCTCAGAAATCACTAGGCTGTTAGATTGTTAAGGTTATTGGACCATAATGGCTGCAACCCCCATATATGGTAAAACAAAATAAGTTTCATTTTAAGTTGTAGTTGACCTTGACCTGTTTTACAATTATTAAGGAGATCAGGTGAGCTCCTCAGGACCTTCAGGTCCTCTAGTTAATTGATTGATTATCAATAGTTTGAATTGATGTTAGATGGATAAGCATGTCCAACTATAGTTGTTGTATGTCAAATCTCACATTTCTTAGTTTTTCATTAGCTCTGGGCTCTCTTCTCCATCTTTACTAACTCTCCAAACTTTCAGGAGAGGTTTGCTCATGCGTTTCTCTCTTTTATTAAATCAATCAATACCTATTATGATTGGCCATTGTATGATGGAAACCCCTAACAGATACTTTCACAAACAGCGAAGACCTACCTGAAATGCAGCTGTAGGATGATTTCTTTTTATTAAGGAGGAATGGCAATTCTAGTTCTTTATATTTTTAGGGAATGGCAACTCCTGTTCTTTAATAAGTTTAAGCATATTTATTGCCAATATAAAGCAAGGGGTTGGGCCACAAGTTTTTCCAACATTAGTTACGGCCCTTCTTTAAATTAAGGAGGAATGACAATTCTAGTTTCTTTATATTTAGAGAGAATGACAAATTATGTTCTTTATATTTATGGGGAATGGCAATACAAGTTCTTTATATTTAGAGAGGGAATGGTAACTCTTGTTCTTTATATTAAAGAGGAATGACAATTCTAGTTCTTTATATTTAGAGGGAATGTTATCTCTTGTTCTTATATTTGGTGGGAATGGTAACTCTTGTTCTTTATATTTAGGGGGGTGGGGGTGGGAATGGTAACGCTTGTTCTTTATATTGAGGAGAAATGACAATTCAAGTTTTTTTGTTCTTATTTAGGGGAACGGCAACTCTTCTTATTTAAATTAAGAAAGTTCTGTTTTTTTTTAATTATTCTAGTTCTTTATATTTAGGGGGAATGGCAACTTTTGTTCTTTAAATTAAGAAGGAATGAAATTCCAGCTCTTTATATTTAGGGGGAATGGCAACTTTTGTTCTTTAAATTAAGAAGGAATGAAATTCCAGCTCTTTATATTTAGGGGGAATGGCAACTTTTGTTCTTTATATTCATTAAGGTGTAATGACAATTGTAATTCTATTTTTTTAGGAGAAAAGCAATACTTGACAATGTTCTTTTTTGGGAGGAATGACAATTCTAGTCCTTTCACTTACCATTAGTTTTTACTTGCTGGTGATATGGATACCTGAGGCAGGGGGGAGTCAGTTTGACCTGCACTCTTACAAATTATTAGTGCAAAAAGATCTGTGATTAAATGTTTTTTTCTTTGCACACCATTTCTAATATTACATTTTATTTTGTTAAATTTCAATAAATTTCATGATTATATTTTTTGCAACATATGCATTGAACATTTCAACCAGCATCTACTGCTAGCATAAACAGAATGAAATGCTTTATATATGTAAATTGCTGTTTTATACTAATAAGATATTTATTTAACCAATGGGTTGTTCTTACTGGTTTAATACAATAAACTTGGGATGGTCCATTTTATATATCTAGGGGTATCAGGTCATAATTTAAAAAAATATTGTTTTTATTTGTCTGAAAATCTTTTTTACCTTAACCCATTTGGGCCTAGCGTCCTTTTTATGGGACATTGGCAAACAGTGCAGAACCAGATTTGACGCCGCAAAAGGCAGCGTCTGGAAAAGGCAAAAGGCAGCGGTTCTGTACTGTTTGCTTACAGAAGGTACTTTAACAATTTAAATGCGATAGAAATTTACTACCCTTTAGTCCTTAAATTCAAAATGCATTTGTCAAAATGATAAAAGTGGGAAATTCCATTCGGCTTAAATGGGTTAACAAACAGTGCAGACCTTGATGAAAGCCCCATTGTGCGGCATTTCATCTGGGTCTTCACTGTTTGTAAAAGTACCCATTATACAATGGGTTAACATGGAATGGGATAATTTTTAAGTTACGAATGAAAATTAATGTGTTATCATTGCAAAGAGAAAAGGTGTTATGATTTTCATGAATGCATTGGCATGATTTTCATAAACCCATTGGCTCAGTTGGTAGAGTGTTAAACTTGTGATTAAAGGGTTGCTAGTTCGAGACACACCGGGGTCATTGTGTTGTGTCCTTGAACAAGACACTTTATCCGCTGCTTAGTACTGGTTCAAGACAGGAAATTGTCCTGACATGACTGAAAAGTTGTTGACTGGGACGTAAAGCATCAAAACAAACAAAATCAGCATATAATATTGAGGGACCATTTTCTGTGTTGTTCTCGTCTTGTATTTGCAAACATTCTGAAGTACAAAGAACTCTTGGGTATAATATTGATTTTGGCTTATATATACACTGAACCTTTCATTAATATAATAATAAACTAGACTGTTCCAAGGTCTTTGAGGTTTTTCTTCTTTACAAAACATAACAAAAAGAGGAAAAAGTAACTTTTTTTCCATCTTTGTATCACTACACAAGTTCAATGTTTAGTCTAGACTGCCTAATGCACCAATATGGCTGTACATGAGAATGAGGTTGGGTGCCAAGAGCCATAATTATCTCGGATCCTATGAACCAGAGCAGATACAGCATCTAACACATTTACTTGTTTAGGGAGCACAGTGGCTCAGCGGTAGAGTGCTTGACTCGAGACCGAGGGGCTGCCGGTTCGAGCCTCACCGGCGTCACTGTGTTGTGTCCTTGAGGAAGACACTTAGTACTGGTTCAACCCAGGAAGACCAGTCCCAACATAACTGAAAGATTGTTGATGGGGACGTAAAGAATCAAATCAAACAAACAAAAGCACATTTGCTTGACCCAACAGCGTAAACCATGATCAGACGGCTCCTTCAGGAGCAGTCTGATCAGGGTTTGCACTGTTTGCCATTTTAAATCTGCACCCTTCACACCTCACAGGGCCCAATTTCATCAACAGTTGTATGGCATATTTTAGTCTTAATAGGATGTATACATGGGTGAAAGTTTTCAGGATTAATCCTAAATTTAGGATTTTGAGGCTGACTTTCCAATGAAAGTCAGCCTCAAATGCTGAATTAGGCAGATTATTATAGCTTCTCTGATTAGCTTTCAGATTATCTAAACACAATAAGCTTTAAATTATTCATTGTTGGCATCCTTCAAGTTTTAAAATTTGAATTTCTAAAGTTCAGGATTTTTCGAAATTTTGAACTTTCACTCATGTAATTACGGTATCTGATTACTTTACAGGTTTGTATTTACAAAGTGTGCGACCATTGTCAGTCTCCTTCAGAGCCCTAAAGGTAAAGGAAGCGTCAAATTTGAAAGCGACGTCTACTGCACGCTTACGATAGCACTTTTTGAGATAAATATATATAGTTTATGTTCTTCTTTATCAGAATATTTGGGACCAGCCAGCTACGACTCGGACCACCGGGACCCAGAAAGAAACAGCCATAAAGTTGAAATACGAAACGTGACAACGGACAGTTATAGCGATGGCAGTGATAGTGATAACATTCCCACCATAGACGCTGAAGGTAAAATTAATACAGTAAAACCTGTCTTAAGCGGCCACTCAAAAAGACAACCAAAATTGGTTTTCAAGACCGATTATCGCTTAATGCAGGTCAAAAGTATTGCAGAATGCTCAAAGAGAGCATTCTGCAATACTTTCAACCTTCATAAAGCTACCATTTGTCATTAAGCTCTTTGTTTTATCTATTTTTGAGCGGCCGCTTAGGACAGGTTTTTGTGTAGTCATAAGAAATCATAGTTATCTACATGCATACAAAAGCTGTCACAGGTTTAGTCATTAGCCACACCACTTTTTTTTTGTTCAAATTAACCCATTTAAGCTGAATGGACTTTCTTTAGGGGCCATTTCCAATTTTAGGGCTGTATGGTGGTGTTCAACTTTGAATAGAAAATTTGATAAACAATGTAGACCTAATCAGATGCCAGGACTTTAGTTAAGAGTGCGTAACAAAAATTTGATTTTCTTATTCCTCAAACAAAACATATGTTGTGGGTTGTGTGTCATTCCATCTCAATGAGACGGTTCTTTTGAGCACCCAAAACATATGTGAAAATTGATGGATAAGAAAATATTTACAATTTTACGCTGAATTTTTTTGTTAATCCAAACCTGTGAGATGCCCCATTCGGCAGCATCTGATCTGGGTCTATACTGTTTGCCTATGTCCCATACATAATAAGGAAGCTTGGCTTAGATGGGTTAGCTCCTTGCATGCTGACATTTTGCATGCTCTTTTTGTTGTCCGTAGATTTTATTTAAAAAATCAATTTTTTAAAAAAAAAATTTCGGAATACTATCAGAGTCTCAAAAAGTTAGGATCCAGATCAGACCCAACATTTTGTTGGGCCTGATCTGGGCCTAAACTGTTTGCAAAGGTTATCAGGGAGGAAGTATAAATAGCAATATGGCAAAGCCAATGATATTGATAGGTATGTCCAGTGAAGGGTCGGATCAGCTTGGAAACCAACCCAGTCTGATCAGAGTCTTTGCACTAGGAGTTTTCCATTGACTCTTAAAGAGGGAGCGCAGTGGTTCAGTGGTAGAGTAGTTGACTCGAGACCCCACCGGCGTCATTGCGTTGTGGTCCTTGAGCAAGACACATTTATCCTAGCTTAGTACTGGTTAAACCCAGGAAGACCCGTCCCTTTTTAACTGAAAGATTGTTGATTGGATGTAAAGAATCAAATCAAACAAAATGACTCTTAAAGATAGCAGTCAATCATCTGTGTGTGTGAACATGCAAGGGAAGCAACTCCTATACATTTAAGACCTAGAGTACAACCTGGTTATATAGAATCAACCAGTACTAAATAAGCAGTGAGATAAGACGCAAAACCGTGACAAATGTGGAACTAGAACCCACACTCTCTTGGTGAGGAGCTCAGCACTTGCAACTGAGCTACAATCCGACTTTATTTTAAGCCTCAGCTTAGTGCAATAGGGCTGAAGGATGGCAAAATAAATAAGTTTCACTCACTAGTAATGACAGATGTGAGATGCAATATTAATGTCCCCATGTATGGACTTCAATCATTTGAATTATTATATGATCGTATGCCTGATCATGCCAATATTTTTTGTCCCTAAAATGTCTTCTGCTCCAAATATTCAAACACACTTTAAAATGCTTTTACCATGGAAGCAAACACTATGAAGCCTTATCAGACTGATCCTAAGGGAGAACTCTGATTTGGTTCCATATTGTTTGCAATCAAAGTACACAAGCTGATGAGGGAGCAGACGACATGTGTCGTGAATAGTGGGAAAAGAATTATTAAATGTTTTTGCATGATTTATCTGATAAATATTGTTTAAATATACCATGCATTTGTCCATCTTTGTAATAATTTATTCTCATTACATATATCTTTTATGTGCATACTTACTGGAGTTGCCTTTCCATGCATTACTGGTTAGGCAATTCCAATAAGTACACTTACAATATCATGTATTAACAATCCCATGCAATAAAACCCCCTTGTATCTCTTGTGGTTTGCGTTCCTTTTTTCTGCTTAAAGCCTCTATAGCTACCCCACAGATTCAGATAAAGAAAATTTTTGAGTGTAAAATCGTAAGATATTTTCTTACCCATCAGTTTTTATGTGTTTTGGGTGCTCAAAAGAACCATGTCATTGAGACAGTTCTTTTGAGTACCCACAACATATGTTTTGGTTGAGAAATAAGAAAATCAATTTTTCTGTTATGCACCCTTAACTACTCCAAAAATATTACCATGAAAGCACTTGCTGAGAATGATTTAAGTCTAATACAATTTCTATTCTGTTCTATTCTGATCATCACCACTGAATGCTTTCATGGAAAGTTCACAAAAACAAAATATTTTTTTTCCAAAGTGCTTTAAAATACATAGCACATTGATTGCATGTCAATACAGAGATAGAGTAATTGAATCATCTCATGAGACACAGGTTGTACATAGGGAGGGCAGTGGCTCAGAGGTAGAGTGCTTGACTCGAGACCGAGAGGCCGCGGGTTTGAGCCTCACCGGTGTCACTGCGTTGTGGTCCTTGAGCAAGACACATTTATCATAGCTCAGTACTGGTTCAACCCAGGAAGACCCGCCCCTGTTTAACTGAAAGATTGTTGATGGGACGTAAAGAATCAAATCAAGCAAACAAACAGGTTTTTTTTGTTTGATTTGATTCTTTACGTCCACTCAACAATCTTTCAGTTATGCGGGACGGTTCTTCCTGGGTTTAACCAGTACTAAGCTAGGATAAATGTGTCTTGCTCAAGGACCACAACGCAGTGACGCCGGTGAGGCTCGAACCCGCTACCCTTCGGTCTCGAGTCAAGCACTCTACCTCTGAGCCACTGCGCTCCCTCTACAAACAAACAGGTAGTACATAATATGCATTGTTACTCTTTGCCTACTGGGTAAGAATTGCTCATGCTTTTTTCAGTCTCATGTGCTGATTCAATTCATTTTAATGTTTGGGGGAAAATGCATGTATTTTGTTGTACCTTTATAGTGATTGGTACTTTTTATGTATTTCACCACAATATTGCATGCATTTTATTGTAATTATGATTTGGATAAGTTTTCATGTAAATTTCATCATGTGATAGAAGCATTTAGGGTAAGCTTTGTACACATATATGATTTGAATGAGAAATTGTTTAGTAAGTTTTCGTTCTTTAATAGTGATAATAATTTATCGGCACAGGTTCTGACCGACGCAAACAAAAACATAAAAAAAAGCAAGCAGGCAATACTTGGGTTCACTCCCCTGAAAGCAACTTTGAAATGAGCCCTGGTGGCCCAATCCTTGAACCTATGGATAGGGACGAGTCTCGCGGGGAGTTCAGGGAAGAGGATGAAATCCTAGGCGAGGCAGTGGTTCCCAGCTTGAGAGGTACAGTATAGCGTGCAAGCTGCTTTCTCTAGATGGTGAAGGTTCTAATAACTAACTAGCAAAATGTAACCGTCGAAGACACAAAGACAGCCAAGTCTTCTTTCATCTGGGAAGTTTGATGATCTTTTGTTTTCTCTCACTAATATGGCCATTATTTCACTGTACAGTAAAACCTGTCTTAAACAGTCATTCAAAAATAGACAAAACAAAGATCTTAATGACAAATGGTAGCTTAATGAAGGTATAACGTATTGCAGAATGCTCCCTGGAGCATCCTGTAATACTTTTGACCTGCATTAAGCGATAATTGGTCTTAAAAACCAATTTTTGGTCTTTTTGAGAGTGGCGGTTTTAGACAGGTTTTACTGTATTGAGGATTCCAACTATAAATTTAGGGTCCTTATGTGACAGACAGATTAAGTCAATGCTACCTTAACTCTATTATACTCAGAAAGGCTAAAACACCTTTGCAAGCAGTTTGAACCCAGATTCGGCCTCACAAAATGTTCCGTTTAATCTTGATCCAAGCTGTTTGACTATCTGAAAGTGGAGCGCTGAGAGATAATTTTTTAAAAAGAAAGAAATCTGCAGACAATACGTAAAAAAATAGTGAAAAATGCCCAGTATACAAGGAATGAAAGTGTTAAGTCTTGGCTGTCTTTTCATTCTTCAGAGCTTTCCTAACATTACTGTATATAGCTGTGTGATCTATGAATATGTACTGTAAATTCCGAAATTTTCGGGAGAATTTTATTTTGGCAAATAGCATTAAAAGACATATTTGCGACGTAAAAAATTGCGACTTGGGCATGATTTACTTATATCAGTAAGCGACAGAGTGAATTGGCCATTTGGCGAGGATTTTATTTTCACGAAAATTCCCATATGCGAAGTTTTGCGAAAATAAAACCCTCGCGAGGATTTCCGAATTTACAGTACTCAATTTTCAAAGACTGGGAATGACATTGAATACCATAGGTCTCAGTTTGTCATGAGTGTGTGGTATCTGTGAGACAGTGGACAGCTAGTCATGGGTCCAAATAATGTAGTTTCATTGGACCTTCCTCAGCACAATTTTAACTTGCAGTTCACACTGCTCACTTGTAGATATTGCCATAATATCTTCCTTTGCTCGTATAAGCCATTGCTTCACTGCCATGCCGTAATCACATTGTTGCAAAAAATGTATATTAGATATCGCCAAAATTGCAGAAGAGGTACCCTCACTAGTCGCAAAAAATGCACAAATGCAAAGCTCCCATATATTATGAACCTCATGGTGAAAAAATCAGGCCCAATAATTATAAAACTTTTTTTATGCTCGACTCAAATTAGCAAAAAAATTATCATTCTCATAAATGTTAAAATGCCAACAATTGTTGGCATTTTAACATTTGTTACCATGATAGGTACAACGATGTATCAGTCCTGAGAGTTTGAAAACAAGAAAAATCTTATTTTTTCAGCATTTTAGTTTTTATGAGTACATATAGCTAAATTGCATGCTCATTTGGGTTGAGCACTAGCTAGAGTCTTAACATTTTGGTTGTAGCAAGTTTAGATAACTTTTTTTCCAGATAATGAATAACAAAGGCATTGTGGGAGCGCAGTGGCTCAGTGGTAGAGTGCTTGACTCGAGAACGAGGGGACGCAAGTTTGAGCCTCACTGGTGTCACTACCTTGTGGTCTTTGAGCAAGACACATTTATCCTAGCTTAGTACGGAAGACCTGACCCTACATAACTGAAAGATTGTTGATGGGACGTACAGAATCAAATCAAACAAAAAACAAAGGCATTGTGACTGATCAGACTGTATGGACCTAAATAATTTGAGCCACATCCTGAGAAAATTTATTTTTGTAGTATGCATACAACAAAAATAGATTTTCTCAGGAGATGGCTCAAATTATAAGTGATCCTATTGATATCCATAGGCATGGGTGGATCCAGAGGGGGGGCAGGGGGTCCAGACCCCCCTGGAAAATCACAAGTGGCTAAAGGTTTCCTTAGAAATTCTACTACGGACACCCCTCAAGAAGCAATTGGACCCCATGGAAAAAATTGTAGTACTCATGTATATATAAATGTTAGTTTTAGCTTTTAACCTTTGTCCTGCCAATATTTTTGTCTCCAGCTGTACGTCCAAGGAGAGCATCTTTTGCATATCCCAATATTGTTGAAATAGGCCACTAAAATACATAAACAGATGAGAGAGCAGACAACTAGTGTTGTGAATGATGGGAAAAGGGTTTATATCTCCTTTATTTTGTAATGTGGATCATTTAGACAATGCAATGTCATCTTTCTTTTGCAACCTGTATGGTAGCTAAGTGTGGTAGGATGAGATAGCCTTTTCTGTGAAAATTACCTGTATGTATTGAACATTAAAATGACACACCCAGCCCATCTCAGGTCAGCTCATCGGCATCTCCGAGCAAAGATGGACACCCAGCCCATCTCAGCTCAGCTCATCGCCATCTCCCAGCACAGATGGACACCCAGCCCATCTCAGCTCAGCTCATCGCCACCTCCCAGCAAAGATGGACACCCAGCCCATCTCAGCTCAGCTCATCGCCATCTCCCAGCACAGATGGACACCCAGCCCATCTCAGCTCAGCTCATCGCCATCTCCCAGCACAGATGGACACCCAGCCCATCTCAGCTCAGCTCATCGCCACCTCCCAGCAAAGATGGACACCCAGCCCATCTCAGCTCAGCTCATCGCCATCTCCCAGCACAGATGGACACCCAGCCCATCTCAGCTCAGCTCATCGCCACCTCCCCGCAGAGATGGACACCCAGCCCATCTCTGCTCAGCTCATCGGCATCTCCGAGCAAAGATCGACACCCAGCCCATCTCAGCTCATCGCCATCTCCCAGCACAGATGGACACCCAGCCCATCTCAGCTCAGCTTATCGCCACCTCCCAGCAGAGATGGACACCCAGCCCATCTCAGGTCAGCTCATCGGCATCTCTGAGCAAAGATGGACACCCAGCCCATCTCAGCTCAGCTCATCGCCACCTCCCCGCAGAGATGGACACCCAGCCCATCTCAGCTCAGCTCATCGCCATCTCCCAGCACAGATGGACATACAGCCCATCTCAGCTCAGCTCATCGCCACCTCCCCGCAGAGATGGACACCCAGCCCATCTCAGCTCAGCTCATCGCCATCTCCCAGCACAGATGGACACCCAGCCCATCTAAGCTCAGCTCATCGCCATCTTTCAGCACAGATGGACACCCAGCCCATCTCAGCTCAGCTCATTGCCACCTCCCCGCAGAGATGGACACCCAGCCCATCTCAGCTCAGCTCATCGCCACCTCCCCGCAGAGATGGACACCCAGCCCATCTCAGCTCAGCTCATCGCCATCTCCCAGCACAGATGGACACCCAGCCCATCTCAGCTCAGCTCATCGCCATCTCCCAGCACAGATGGACACCCAGCCCATCTCAGCTCAGCTCATCGCCACCTCCCCGCAGAGATGGACACCCAGCCCATCTCAGCTCAGCTCATCGCCACCTCCCCGCAGAGATGGACACCCAGCCCATCTCAGCTCAGCTCATCGCCATCTCCCAGCACAGATGGACACCCAGCCCATCTCAGCTCAGCTCATCGCCATCTCCCAGCACAGATGGACACCCAGCCCATCTCAGCTCAGCTCATCGCCATCTCCCAGCACAGATGGACACCCAGCCCATCTCAGCTCAGCTCATCGCCACCTCCCCGCAGAGATGGACACCCAGCCCATCTCAGCTCAGCTCATTACCATCTCCCAGCACAGATGGACACCCAGCCCATCTCAGCTCAGCTCATCGCCACCTCCCTGCAGAGATGGACACCCAGCCCATCTCAGCTCAGCTCATCGCCATCTCCCCGCAGAGATGGACACCCAGCCCATCTCAGCTCAGCTCATCGCCATCTCCCCGCAGAGATGGACACCCAGCCCATCTCAGCTCAGCTCATCGCCATCTCCCCGCAGAGATGGACACCCAGCCCATCTCAGCTCAGCTCATCGCCATCTCCCAGCACAGATGGACACCCAGCCCATCTCAGCTCAGCTCATCGCCATCTCCCCGCAGAGATGGACACCCAGCCCATCTCAGCTCAGCTCATCGCCACCTCCCCGCAGAGATGGACACCCAGCCCATCTCAGCTCAGCTCATCGCCATCTCCCAGCACAGATGGACACCCAGCCCATCTCAGCTCAGCTCATCGCCATCTCCCAGCAGAGATGGACACCAAGCCCATCTCAGCTCAGCTCAACGCCATCTCCCAGCACAGATGGACACCCAACCCATCTCAGCTCAGCTTATCGCCATCTCCCAGCACAGATGGACACCCAGCCCATCTCAGCTCAGCTCATCTCCACCTCCCCGCAGAGATGGACACCCAGCCCATCTCAGCTCAGCTCATCGCCACCTCCCCGCAGAGATGGACACCCAGCCCATCTCAGCTCAGCTCATCGCCATCTCCCAGCACAGATGGACACCCAGCCCATCTCAGCTCAGCTCATCGCCATCTCCCAGCACAGATGGACACCAAGCCCATCTCAGCTCAGCTCAACGCCATCTCCCAGCACAGATGGACACCCAGCCCATCTCAGCTCAGCTTATCGCCATCTCCCAGCACAGATGGACACCCAGCCCATCTCAGCTCAGCTCATCTCCACCTCCCCGCAGAGATGGACACCCAGCCCATCTCAGCTCAGCTCATCGCCACCTCCCCGCAGAGATGGACACCCAGCCCATCTCAGCTCAGCTCATCGCCATCTCCCAGCACAGATGGACACCCAGCCCATCTCAGCTCAGCTCATCGCCATCTCCCAGCACAGATGGACACCCAGCCCATCTCAGCTCAGCTCATCGCCATCTCCTCGCAGAGATGGACACCCAGCCCATCTCAGCTCAGCTCATCGCCACCTCCCCGCAGAGATGGACACCCAGCCCATCTCAGCTCAGCTCATCGCCATCTCCCAGCACAGATGGACACCCAGCCCATCTCAGCTCAGCTCATCGCCATCTCCCCGCAGAGATGGACACCCAGCCCATCTCAGCTCAGCTCATCGCCATCTCCCCGCAGAGATGGACACCCAGCCCATCTCAGCTCAGCTCATAGCCATCTCCCCGCAGAGATGGACACCCAGCCCATCTCAGCTCAGCTCATCGCCATCTCCCCGCAGAGATGGACACCCAGCCCATCTCAGCTCAGCTCATCGCCACCTCCCCGCAGAGATGGACACCCAGCCCATCCCAGCTCAGCTCATCGCCATCTCCCCGCAGAGATGGACACCCAGCCCATCTCAGCTCAGCTCATCGCCACCTCCCCGCAGAGATGGACACCCAGCCCATCTCAGCTCAGCTCATCGCCATCTCCCAGCACAGATGGACACCCAGCCCATCTCAGCTCAGCTCATCGCCACCTCCCAGCACAGATGGACACCCAGCCCATCTCAGCTCAGCTCAGCTCATCGCCACCTCCCAGCAGAGATGGACACCCAGCTCATCGCCATCTCCGAGCAGAGATGGCGATGAGATGGGTATATCATTTAATAAATTTTTAGGCAGTTTTCAAATGGCTGGTGTACTTTGAGTCATACTTTACTGAAATGATGAAAGATGGCAAGCTTTTTTGAAAAGCTTATACTTGTTATATCTAACGTTTATTTGATAATTTGTGACCTACCCCCTCAAAACAAACAAACAAAAAAAAAGAAATAAACATAAAAACAAACATACATCATGGAAGGCTATAGTGGCATTTAATAGAAGGGCAGAAAACTTGCCCACCCACGCCTCGTAAGTGTTTGTCTCACATGGCATTTTCCTTGTTTATGATGGCTAATGATTTTCACCTGAGCTGCAGTATTATCATTAACACTTAGCCCGCCAACATTTTGTCCAGAAAATGTCATAAGCCTTTTACATCTGCTGCATCATTTAAGTTGGCTTCACAGACGAGATTTTATCTTAGAAGTAAACAATGTGAACTCTGTTCAGACTGCTCCAGGGAGCAGCCTGATCTGGGTTCATATTGTTTGCAATATAGGCTACCTAAGAACATAAGCAGAGGAGCGGAGCAAATGACAAAAGTTGTGACTGGCGGGAAAAGGGTTAATAGAATATCATTTTTGCCTCAATTATGATGCTGAAATACAATATCTTTGAAAGAGTCTGGGATGACATTTAACTGAGTGCACTCACTGTCCCTCAGGTCAGAAAATTTACAGAAAGCCATGAAGTAGCGATAACAATGGATTTTAGTATTAGTTGAAATTTTTCAAATCTGAAAACAAGGGCTAAAAGTAGAATGAATGACAAAAAAAATGATGTTTAAATTATGAAAATCCATCAAGAAATAAAAAAAGCTACACTAGTTCAAACATTTTCGATTGGTATATTTTTCTGTCAAAAATCGGTCAGCTGATAAACCGCAATTGTGTATTGTCCAATACACATTCCCGCGGTTTGGACGCTTTGCCGTATAGTTTACATGCACTCTCCTCGTGATAGTACTGCTATAAATACCGTTTGCCCACAGATGCGCTAAAGTCTAGGATACTAAATTTAAGTTTATCTTGTTGGGGAAGCCCTTGAGAAAAGTTTGGCACCTGTAACTTTCAGTACTCTATTAAATTCCCAGAGAAAAACGATCTCAAAGTTGGCCAATCTTTGAGCAAGGTTCTGACCTTATGAACTGCCGAAAATACCCAATATTTTTGCATGATCTCATTTCTATATTTATCCTCTGTGATTGCGAAAAAAAATCTTTGCAGTTGTTTCATTGGATGATTTATAATGAATATGTAAATTAGTGCACCCTAGCAAGGTCAGCCGAAAATCAATGTTGGAGTTTCAAAATGTCCGCTGATGCATAACTTTTGAATAAATATTTCTAACATATTTGACTTAACCAAAGTCAACTAACACTTGAATTGACAACATTGATGTATTATTTATTCAAAAATTAAAGATTTTTGTAAAATCGAGGCATATTTAGTGGAGAAATATGGATTCAACAATGATTGACTTTGCACTGTGAAAGATAGGAGAGGCCAATCCATTGTTATCCCTACATGAAGATTGTGACAAAATGAAAATTTACTCCAGTATTTCTAAGAAAGCCATGAAGGTTGTGACAAAATGAAAATTTACTCCAGTGTCACTAAGAAAGCCATAAAGGTTATGACAAAATGATAATTTACTTCAGTAAGTGACAAAATGAAAATTTACTCCAGTGTCACTAGAAAAGCCATGAAGGTTGTGACAAAATGAAAATTTACTGCAATTCCAGACAGATTTTCTCCTGACAAGACATCATATAGTTTCTCATGACAATGCTAAAAATGACAATGTTTTTATTACTGATGAGTGTGAGATGATTAAGATAATGGGATAAACCAGAGCTCACATGCCAGCTTTATTGATCCTTATTGCCTACCATTACATTCTGTGCTGTTTCCAAGGTTTTCTAGAAAAGATCAGATTGTCAGCTTAGCCATGAGCATGTGCGGATCCAGAGGGGGGACAGGGGGTCTGGACCCCCGTGGAAAATTACAAAAATATAGGGTTCCTTAGCAATACTGGCCCGGATCCCCTTAAAATCACAAAGCTATATACCAATTCAGCATTCGATGTTGGGCCATCATCAGCACGCCAGCGAAAGCCATTTAATGGCGTTTCGCTGGCAGCCTTTTGATGGCCTGCTAATAGTGGTATTGTATCATTCCTCCCCTCATCAAACTAAAAACAACAACGACAAAAAAAACCTTGTTAAAGTTGGGCCCCCCTGACAAAACTTTCTGGATCCGTGCATGATGAGCCAAACTCTAACAACAAATTGAAGGCATCTGAACAGTCTGTCATTAGATTCTATGTTGCTTCCAAAGAATTCTAGAAAAGCTTAAATTAGACTTCTAGGTAAAAAAAATATTTTTTCATGCTCAACACACTGAGCATGTAATTTCAGCTTCTTTTAAAAATTAGAATGCTGTAAAATAAAATACCTTTCCTGCTTTGAAACTCTCAGATGTTGTATTTATCATGCTTATAAATTTTAAAATGCCAACAATTAAGTTGCATGAAAAAGGTTTTATAACCTTGGTGTCAAGTTGTGAGTTTAGTCAGCAGCAAAACTGGAACAACAAATTGAAGTCATCTGTACAGTATATCCAGTGCATTTGTTGTTAGCAGCCTGTTTCACATCAATTGTACAACAGCCATACACCTCTCTACAATGACAAATTTCTGGGTTTCCTGCGGTTGTGCGCAACACAGCAAGACTGCCGTAAGGACAAAAACTTAACTTTCAACATGTTCATTTTCCGTGTGATTCTTTTGCAATCTTATGATGATGCACGATTGCCACAAGACACGCAAGGCTGCTGTAAGAGACGCAAAGCGTTCGTACGACTAAGCAAGGGCTCGCACTCACGCATTTTGCCCCCAAATGCCGCAAGACTGCTGTGCGATTACTGTGGAATGAACTTGCGTGTTATTGCACGGCTGCAGCAAGAATGCCACGAACCGTACGACAGCTCATAAAGTTTGCACGACTGTCGCACGGCTGAACTTACGACAGTCTTGCAATTTTGCAAGCACATCTGACCTGTGCGTGAACTCAAGACAATCGTACGAGCATAGTACGGCTGCCTTACATAAAGTGAAAATCAACTTGAGGTATGCAATTTTGTCTGTAATCTGCAGCATGGCAGTGATGCCTGCGGTAAATCGCCCAGCCAAACGATCGTAAGATTGATGTGAAACAGGCTAGCTAAACTTATTACATACAAAATTTCAACACTAGCTTGTCTCTGTAGCTGAGCATTATACTGAATTCAACTGGGTCAAATTCTTAAGACAGGGATGGCTCTATCTCAATCTGGTTGTATAGTTGGTTTGTCATGCATAGGCTTATCAGGAAAATGGATTAGAATTTTGTTGAATGTATGCATTTGTAGCTATCAGGCATGATCATTTCAATATTGTAATATTCCCCCCGTCAAACCAGGGCAAACAAACTCATATGGAACCAAGCAAAGATAAATGTATGGATAACATTTAATAATATAACATTGGTGTGTACGTGTTTGTATAATAAATCTGTCTTACTGCTCTGTTGTAGCATTGTCCAATTAGATCAATTAATATAATTTGTGCCAAATCCTGATGTGCCAACCTCCAGTATAGGACTAAACGGTTATACAACAATCCATTAGCTGCAGTTGCATGTTTAGAGAAATCCAAGCACAGCCTGGCCCCGAGGTTATAAAACTTTTTCCATGCTCAACTCAGCTGAGCTTGAAATTTATCATGGACATAAATGTTAAAATGCCAACAATTGTTGGCATTTTAACATTTATTAGCATGATAAATACAACATCTGAGAGCTTGAAAGCAATAAAAGTCTAAATTTTCAGTACCCTTTTAGTTTTTATGAGCAATTGAAATTCCGTGCTCTTTTGAGTTGAGCATGAAAAAAGTTTTATAACCTACTGATATGATAATAGGATGGTTCATCATAGCCCCCTTTGAAAAAGTGAGGCTATACTGGATTTGGGTTATCCACCATTCTGTCCGTCATTATTTTGTTTCCGCTCAATATCTTAAGAACAAATCGATAGAATTCCAACAAATTAAGGTCAGGATTCGTGTGCAAATTTGCAGCAGAGTTATGGCCCTTGATTGATGTTGATTTAGATTTATATGCACACTTGGGCTTTTTAACAGCATGAAAAGCACTGAAGCCGGTGCGTGATTTTCTCTGGCAATTCTAGTTGTGCTTGGACTCCTGGGCTTTGTCTATGGCTTGGACTCCTGGAACGTTCTTTCTCATAATATAGCTTGGATAGCTGTCAATTATATTTTTGTGTTAATGAGGTTTTGAAGAGGGTTAGAAAATCGAGGCTTAAAGCAAGAAACTTCTTTATTTGTCGGTATTTTAGTTTTTATGAGCAGTTGAAATTTCGTGCTCAGTTGAGCATGAAAAACGTTTTATAACATCAGGCCCTGGCCTTGAGATTATTAGATCTTTTCATCTCAGCTAAGCATGAAATTTATCCTGCTCATAAATGTTAAAAAAATGTAAACAATTGTTGGTTAACATTTATGATCAGGATAAATTCAACATCTGAGAATTTTAAAGATTTTTCACATTTTAATTTTTAGGAGTAGTGGAGATTTCATGCCAAGTTAAGTTGAGCACGAAAAAGTTTTATAGAATGAAAATATTGGTAATGTTTCAAGTGTTGTTTGCTACTGTTAAAATTAATCAAGGGAATGGTCAATATCTTGGTATATCACAGATACTAAGTGTTGTAGTCATTTCTACACTCTAGGCAAAAAGTTAAGAGACATGGTTTTCAATGGAAGATTTCCTGACTTTCCTATATATTTCTTAGACCATTGGGCCAGCCATAAGACAATGATACTTATTGCATTTGCATGTCCATCGTCGGTAACCCAGGGGTGATCCATTCCCTACCCACTGCATTCATCAATGAATGCAGTGGGTATGGAATGGATCACACCTGGGTTACCGAAGATTATGCATGTCATGATTTAAACTTTTTGTCCAGTAAACACTATGAACCCTGACCATCTGGGTCCATATTGTTTGCAATATAGGCCATCTATGTTGATCACACCATACAACCGGCTGCTTTGATGACAGGTTACTAACAATGATGACAGATACGGGAATTTAGGTGGCATGAAGGGTAGGTTATAATTTTCGGTTGGCAAAAGTTCAAAAAGAGAAGCCCTATGGTATCTCTCACAATAAAGCCACACTTGATCATCATTTCAGAGATTTCCTGAGAAAAGTCACAAAAAAACGGTTATTTGTTCAGGTTTTGCGACTCCGTCAAAGTCTGCTGTCTGTACTTAAATACAATTAAACTATTGATGCTATACTCAGTGCAAAAAGGGAAGGCTCTGGGGAGATTAAACCTGTACGAAAATTCTAACCAAAATCCACCCGAATTACAGGTGGATTACAGGCGAAACTGACATGGAATTTCAATTTTCCAGCTGGAATTGACAAGGAGATGGAATACTTGCAAAAATCCAGGTGGGATTACCGAAAGATTCCATGTGGATTTTTCTGATTCCAGCTGGAAACTTTCAAGCACATGGAATTTCTTTCTCAGGATTTATCCACCTGGAATGTTTCCTAATAGTATTTAAAAATCCACCTGGAAACTCTTAAGGACAAGGAATTTTAGGACTTACAAAATTTCTTTCAACCAGTTTTTTTCTCAGCTGGATTTTTTTCCTTAGCAGTTACACAGAAACAGATTTTTTCTCAGTTCAAACTTAGAACTTTTTTTAAACAAATTTGAAATCTGATCTGTACATGGGGACATTAGTTACCAAGATATTTTATCTGCAGGAACTATAAACCCTTAAGAGTAACAGCAAGAATTGCATCTGAAAAAGTTGTCTGCTTGAGTCATCTGCTGCATATTATATGCTATTCTGTCTGCTTATGTGTAGATCAAGATGGGCCCTAATGGAAATCACAAGTTCTAATTAGCATCCAAAGTGCTTTAGGCTTTCTAAGAAATACACTTGGACCTGCTCTGAAATAAATTGAAGACTTGCAAAATATTGACTTATCAGTTGGACCTAGACCCCCCATCCTGATGACCAAAGAGCATATAAACCCCTCCCTTTCACCCTAATCATCTTGTCAGGCTTAGAAGGTTGGACAATTTCGGAACAAAGGGTCAGTCACAAATCACGGATGTTTCTCTACACTTAAGAAAGCTTATACTTGTCTAGTTAATTCAATATAGCCGACACATGATTACAAATTTAAATTTGATTGGTCCAATCTTAGTATCGTAGTAAGCAACAATGGTGGATGATTAAAAATAACTAACCACAAACATCTGATGATTGAATGCTGAATATTTTGTCTTTGTTTTCTAAAGATTGATGCAATGGCAAAATTAGCCCAAGCCTGTTGCACAAATCCACTTCGTTTCGGCTTTGAATCTTATGACTTTCATTTCGTGACCCTGCGAAATACTGAGTTCTTAACTGGAGAGAAGTTCAAGAACAGTTCTTGAAATTAGCAAGAATTCTTGAACTGTTCAATAAGATTTGTACTTAAACTGTTCAAGAACATAAATTAGAAACAATTTTTTTTAAGAATTCCTGATGTTCTTGAATTTTTCATAAACTGTTTTTGAACATTTTAATGACTTTTCTTGAATGCTGTGTTGACTCTAGTGTTCTTGAACTGTTCTTAAATGTGTTCTTGATTTTTTCAATGACTTTTCATGAACATAATACTTTCTTGAACTGTTCTTAAATTTGTTCTTGACTCTTTCAAAGACTTCTTGAACATGATGTGCTCTTTAACTGTTCTTTCATTTGTTCTTGATTACTTCAAAGACTTTTCTTTTCTTGAACATAATATGTTCTTGAACTGTTCTTACATTTGTTCTTGATTATTTCAGACTTTTCTTGAATATTATGTGTTCTTGAACTGCTCTTACATTTGTCCCTGATTATTTCAAAGACTTCTCTTGAACATAATGTGTTCTTGAACTGTTCTAACATTTGTTCTTGGTTATTTCGGAGACAGTCCATGAACATTATTAAATATGTTCTTGAACTGTTCCTAAATGTGTTCTTGATTTATTATAATTTCAAAGACTTATCTTGAATACAATGTGTCGATCTAACTTGACTTATTGCACGTAAGTTGTGCTATATAAACATGATATCTAAACTCAAACATTTGACCCAAACAATGGACATCATTCACTCTGTGAATTTGGCACTTAGTAATTTGGCATAGTATTAAGTAATAATTTTAGGAAAAATCTAATAATATGAGTCTTATTTCTCTACCATTTAAATAACTGATGGTGTGGTGCAGTGGATCAGGCTGATGGAAAATCTGTGAAGTTAAGCAACAAGATCATGGTTAGAAGTTGGATGGGTGACCCAATGGTTTGTATATATTCCAGCTGGATTATTTTTTCCAGGTGGAATTTTTCGAGGTTAATTTCAGGCGGAATTTTGCTGTAAATCCATTTAGATTTTTTGAAAAAATTTCCACCTGGAAAAAAAATCCAGGTGGAAAAATTTGCATATTTCGCCTCATTTTGTTACTTTATATAGCTTTCCACCTGTATTCCATCTCATGTGAGGGAGTAAAAAATCCACCAGTATTTTTTTAAGATTCCATGTGTTTAAATTCACCTGGATTCCGGCTGGACCTTTTCGTACAGGAAGCTTCATGATTTATTAAGGAGAATTTGGTGATCCACGGTGAAGACTGGGAAGACTGCTGGCTAGTCGAGCCCTCATTGGATGCCTGTTTGATTAGCTGTCTTAATACCTCAGTTGTTTTGTACAACTGAAGACCCTGCATTTAATCAAGTTTCACATTGAGTGACCAAAATTCCATAAATGGTGTTGGCCATTGAGTGTAACAGGGTCAATAAAACAACTCTGCATAATTAAAGAACAATATAATAGATCAGATTTAGCTCTTTGCACACTGGGCAATTTTTCATTAAAATTTTTTTATCATCTGCTCATATTTTTCTTCAAAATTAACATCTTCAAAAATTTCTTTCAGGAATACCATCAGATTGTCAAACAGTTGGGATTCAGGGTTTGTCAGGTGTGATCTTGGGGGTGCTGAAATGTCAGCAGACTGTACTGGCAAGGAAAACAGTCACTCAAAGGATTGGCTCAGGAATCTGTATGTCAACCCATAAAATGACATCTAGAATTTATAGCAGATGACTTTTTCAAATTTTGATACTTTTTGGAAAAAAATGAATCTTGATATTCCATATGAATCATCTGCTGGCGCAGATGATTCATATGGAATATCAAGGCTCATTTTCCCCTGAAATCCAAAAAAATATATTTGCAAAACTTGTCTACTGCAGTGTGATTGCTCTTTAAGGATTGATCCCATGTGTTAAACATCTAATATTGATATTTTTACAGAATGCATCAATGCAGTTATTGGAACACAATCAGATACCATATTTTTTTGATAAATTTATTTTTTGCTAAAAAAAGTAAAATAATAAGTCAATGACATCTCTGTAGTTTACCTAGTACACATGTCCTATTCAACTTTCTACCCTCTTCCTACCAAATTACATACCTTCTGTGCTCTAATCATTTTCATACTAATGTACATGTTCTATTCACTTTTTAAGTGCAAAGATTCTGTGCTCTCCCCAGAGTCAGATTCTGTACTCAATTCATCTTCCTACACATGTGTATATGCTCTGCGCTCTAACATCTAACTGCAAATGTGAATATATCAGAGCCAGTGCATGAGATTTCCAACAATGTAGTATGTGCGACCAGCAAAGCCTCAGATCAGCCTGCGCATACACGCAGTCTGATCAGAGACTTTGCTAGTCGCTTGAGTATTCTATGATTGTTGAACACTATTTGGAGTTTCTAAGCTTAAAAGGAGGTTGCACCGGCTCGTATGAGTCTACACTTGTCAAAATGCCACATTATTGGAAATTGCATGCCACAGCTCAATTAAGCTCTGACCTCAAACATCTTCCAGCACATAAGCTCTTATATCCACATAAGCTTAGCTCTAACATCTGTGCATTTGCATTAACTCTGAGCTCTTATATCTTATTGCATATGTGCATAGGCCATGAGCTCTAGCAACTCCCTGCATATGTGCATAAGCTCTGAGCTCTAACATCTTCGTGCACATAAGCTTAGCTCTAACATCTTCTGCACATTTGCACAAGCTCTGAGCTTTAACATCTTCCTGCACATATGTGCATATGCACTGAGCGCTATATGATCCTAAACATGTGCATAAGCTCTGAGCTCTAATGTCTTTCTGCACATTTGCATAAGCTCTTCCTACTCTTTGCTTTACATAAAAATCTATACGAGCTCCTAGCTCATTCTCTTTTCTACACATGTACACAGGCCCTGAGGACATGTACAGAATCTCTGAGCTCTAAGCTCATTCACCTTCCTGTACTTCGGCATAGGTTGTAGAATTTAATTGTCTTTCTTTCCTAAGCTGAATTTGTACAGAATTTCATTAAAGCTGTTTTTAATTTCCTTCAAATGCAGAAGTTTATTAGTGCTAATGAATTTTCACAGTATGTATTTTTAGAAAGGCAGATTTGTGATTTAGAGAAAGAGCGGGTCTCGACTCTTTACCTCACTAGTGTCTTCTACTGATAACCTTTGCAAACAGTTTGGACCCAGATTAGGCTAGACAAAATGTCTAGCCTGATCTGGATCCAAACTGTTTAACACTTGAAGAATTTTTCAATAAAGTTAATTTTGGAAAAAAAAAAAGATTCAGCAGATAACAAAAACATGAGGAGGGAGTGGTGTTTCATGTGTGTGTGTGTGTGTGTGGGGGGGGGGGGGGGGGGGGGGGGGTCACAAACACATAAATTGTTTTCAATTGAAAGATATATACATATAAACGAATCATTGAAATGGTTCTCTTGAGTGCCCACAACATAGGTTTTGGTTGTCTTGAGTGCCCACAACATAGGTTTTGGTTGTCTTGAGTGCCCACAACATACGTTTTGGTTGTCTCGAGTGTCCACAACATAAGTTTTGGTTGTCTTGAGTGCCCACAACATACGTTTTGGTCGGGAAAGTTGAAAATTGAATCTATATAACTACCTGTTCTTATCTAGAAAAGAAGTCAGGTTCTGATTGCTTATCATGGCAAATATGCTTACTTTGCACAGATCAAAGCCCTTATTTCTCAATGTAGTACTTATCTTTCATATTAATTAAGCAGGTAAAATCTGTCACTTTTATGATAAAGCACAATTAAACACAGTGTGATGTAATAAACTTATAACTGCTTATATTTCTGTTTCGAGAGCTCAACTGGTTGAAACTTTGGTAGCTTATTGCAATTATTTACCCTAAATTTCAACTTAAATATAGGAATCCTGAACCCCCTCGGACACATCCTTGACCCAGGGGGTGGGGTCAAAAGGTCAAACTATATTTTTTACTGAAAGTAGTCATGTTGCATATCAAATTAAAGGGAATTGAGCACAGAACACCCTGGAAGCAAGTATGCTGTCATTACACACACCAACGACCCCTGGGGTGGGGTCAAAATGTCATTTTTTGTTCTTTTCTAAAAGTGGTCATGTTGCATATCAAAGTAAAATGGAAGAAGTGTAGACCAACATGCAAGCTAACACTTTGAATTTGCTCTCAATCTTGACCTCTGAGGTTGGGTTTAAAGGTCAGATATTGAAATTAGAGGATATAAATTCGTAGAATTTGCCTTGTTCAACTTAGCTACAGGAGCTGCTGTAGATGTTGACTCTTTGACTATTGATATAAGTGGCTAATTTTGCCTTTTATAGTCCACTCAAGTTCAATAAGCTACTTAAGCTTCAAACAGCAGGGCTTAGCGTAAGTAGTTTGCAAAATTTTCTCTAAAAATATCAGACATAAAATATCATAATTATCAACTTTCCTGATTTAATAAGCCTGATTTTAGTGCCGGATGTGAACACCCAAAACATATGTTAAGACCTTTGGATAAAAAAATGATGGTCATTTTATGGTGGAACATGAGAATGCTAAGAAATTTCATTTTAACTATAGTTTAAAATTGTCAGTTTCTGATGAAAGGTTGGGGTTAACTTTTAGTGTATCAGGACTGAAAAATTGATTAAAAGGATGTAAAAATCCAACCTAAACCATATCCTGGCTCAAATTGTTTGTTTGATTTTATTTGATTCTTTATTTCCCAGTCAACAGTTTTTCAGTCATATCTGGACTGATCTTCCTGGGTTTAACCAGTAAAGCAGAGGATGAAATGTCTTGCTCAAGACACAACCCAGTGGCTCGGGTGATGCTCAAACCTGCAACCCTTCAATCTCAAGTCAAGCACTCTACCACTGAGCCACCGTGCTAGCTGACAAGTGTGGAGCAGATGTAATAATTTACAGACATTTTCAGGAAAAAAACTATTGATAGAATAAGGGTTAAAATATGAGACGCAACATGTTATTTCCAACAATGTAGCATTTTGAGAAGTGTAGACTCAGATGAGCCTGTGCAGCCTCCTTTTAAGCCTAGAAACTCCAAATGATGTTCGGTCAGTAGCTTAACACTCATAGAATATTCAAGCGACTAGCAAAGGCTCTGATCAGACTGCCCGTATGCGCAGGCCAATCTGAGGCTTTGCTGGTCACACATACCACACTGTTGGAAATCTCATGTCGAAGCTCAACTATGAAATGCTGAAAATATATGTGCAATGACTGCAGTTTGATCGGCATCTTTTGACTAGCAATGTTATCTCAGTCTGAAAAAAACCTTTGGTCGGCTTAACTTGTGGCCATGTGTAGATGAATGTTATATTAAAAGCTATTTATGTATAGATAACAGTGAAACCTAGTGTGGATTTTGATCTGTGTGCATATTAAATGTGCTGCTGTTGGCAGGTTTCTTGCGCTGGAAGTGGGATTTGAAAGTGTTAAAATTATGAAAATGTTTTTTTTTTAATTGGAATCTGCTTCCAGAGTGTAAATGGATCCAGATATTTTTGTAGTAAAAGAATATTACTTTTCCTCATTGGTATATAAACATACATGTAATATGGGTAAACATTAGAACTGCCATTGCGAGGCAGATCCAATTGTTGGGGTTAGAGAAACAAACAAGAATTAGCTTTTTAAACTGTCTTTTAGCTGGAGCTTTCTGCTTGGTTGTATTGGAAACATACATTGTTGTTTTTAAAACATATTATTCTGCTGTTGGTGACAGTTTAGCAGACAACAACAGTAGCATACCATATTTGACCCAATAAGTAATTAACCCTTAATGCGCGAATCGCAACAAAAGTCATCTGCTTTTCTTGTCTGCTGAAATGTTTAAGAAGCCTCTATGGCAAACAGTGTGGACCCAGATCAGACCAGTCTGTTCTGGTTCCACGCTGTTTGTTTCTTTACTTAATTTGTCAGTAATGCTTGGCAATTATTTGCAGCAGACGATTTTCAGCAGACCACATTTTCAGATGCATTTTTTTCTTTGCGTTCTAAGGGTTAAAACAGTAAAAGTCTCAAGGAGATTGAGTTTTTTTATATATATATATTTTTTGAAGTTGCAAATTAAGTCTCAGAGAGGTGCATTATAATGTGCATAACATTTTCAAAATTCTACAAAAAAAAAAGTTTTCATCAACAGTGTTTTGGTGGTTCAGTGGTAGAGTGCTTGACTCGAGACTGAGGGGCAGCGGGTTGGAGCCTCATGGGCGTCACTGTGTTGTGTCCTTGAGCAAGGACATTAATCCTAGCTTAGTACTGGTTCTACCCAGGAAGACCTGTCTCTTTATAACTGAAAGTTTGTTGATGGGATGTAAAGAATCAAATCAAACAAACAAACATGGTGGCAAAGGTCAATTGGGGGAAGTCATAAATATTAAAAAGATGTATTTGTAATTTATGACTGGAACTTCTCATTAAGATAATTACTGGTGCTCTGATGAATCAAGCAGTATTAATTGAGTCCATAATGAAAATGTTAAGGCTTCTTAAACTTATGATCAGGATACTTTGATGATACTCTTGAATGTGTAGTGGCAACAGCTGTTCATTGGAATTTCATTTACTTTTAAAATCAAACCTAAGTTTTGTTCTCCAAAAGCATCATAAATTCATAACCATAATGGTTATCATTAAACTAACTGATAGTTGATTAATTAAAGATCTATAATGTAACAGACATTGCAAGAATACAGTAAAACCTGTCTTAAGTAGCCACTCAAAACTGGACAAAATAAAGATATTAATGACAAATGTAGCTCAATGCAGGTCGAAGTATTGCAGAATGCTCCCCTTGGAGCATTCTGCAATACTTCTGACCTGCATTAAGCGATAATTGGTCTTGAAAACCAAATTTTGGTCTTTTTGAGAGTGGCCGTTTTAGACAGGGTTTACTGTATGTGTTAACCCTTATCCCGCCAATATTTTTTGTTCTGCACTTCAGACTAGATTTTATTATGGAACCATACACTATCAATGTAGGAGCAATCTGGTCTGGGTTCATATTGTTTGCAATAGAGGTTACCTATGATCAAGAGGGCAGATGACAAAAGTCGTCACTGGTGGGGTAAAGGGTTAATAAATGGTGCAAATATGGAGGACCTGAAAAGTATACTGAAGAGATTCCAACTTGAGATCGTGTTACCCACTGATTGCAATAAATACTGAACTTGTGGCATTTTGGGAAAAGTCTCCTAAGTCAGGCCTTTAGTTAAAAGTGCGTAACAGAAAATTAATTTTCTTATTTCTCAACCCAAACAGATGCTGTGGGTAAATACTGAACTTGTGGCATTTTGGGAAAAGTCTCCTAAGTCAGGCCTTTAGTTAAAAGTGCGTAACAGAAAATTAATTTTCTTATTTCTAAACCCAAACATATGCTGTGGGTACTCAAAAGAACCGTCTCAATAAGACGGTTCTTTTGAGCACCCATGACATATGCTAAAAATAATTGGTAAGAAAAAAATTTACAATTTTATGCTGACAATTTTTGCTTATCTAAACCTATGTTAAGTTATAGAACTTTATTTTGCATAGATCAGCCAAATGAAATCTGAGTGATATCTCATTTGTTATGGCTGGAGTTTAAATAATTATTTGTATTGCATATCTGAATTCCAATTGATTTACAAATATTTGAAGTCATTTTGAATGGTTTAGATCCTTATAAGCAGACTGGCAAATATTTCCCTGATAGACCATAGGTCAAGATAATTAGCAAGCTTTTTGAACATAAAATTGCGACTTTTCTCTTATACATTAGATTAAACATGTGTTTTAGGGTCCAAAAGAACCGCAGTTCTTTTGAGTACCAACAACATGTTTTAGTTGAGAAATAAGAAAATTATTTTTTAATCACACGCTCTTATCAAGAGCGTTATTAGACCAGGCACCCAAAATTTAATGACCTCAAAATTAATAAAAATGCCTGACATTAATGCCTCCTGCCTTTTTCTCAAATATATAATTTAATTTTTACTTTTTCTTGAAGAGCAGCTTGTATAATTGATAAGATTTCTTTATGCAACTGACAGATTTTACCAAATTTCAAGTCAGACATATAAATTATTATTCATCTTTGCTCAGCTGTCAAATAGGACATACAAATTGTTGTTTATCGCCTGTTTGATGCAAGATGGCGCCAAATAGTGCTTCTGTTATCAAAATTCCGTTTGCTTGTCTGACATTATTCTGGTCTGATAGATCACATTGCTGACCACTGATCTGGTCAACTTGGATGGAACCTTCTATCCACATTGAGGTCTACTATATAGTCATTATGGGTTTTTTTAGTCAAAAAAAAAAATGCAAATTAGTTTTTTAACCTTTAAAGCGCCAATCACGACTGCAGCAGACAAAAAATTTTGTGACATCTTGACTTTTTGTCAAAACATAAGTGTGATGTTTTCCTTGTGTTTGAACGGAGAAAGATTATCATGTTTCATAGTAGTAAAGGGGCCGCTTTGGGTACAAATAGTGGAGGTGCAATTTCTACATACTGTAGGATTGCTATACTTTAGGGTGTTGAAATTCACCTTAAAGTGAAATAGGCCATTAGGTTTGTTTGACAAAAGTAGTGTTGGCACGTTGGAAGGCACTAGACAGTTTGTAGACCGTAGTGGATTGTTTTCTGCTGATTTTTTTCCAAATCTGTGTTTTTCTGGGGGAAAAATCAGGAATACGATCAGAGTGTCAAACAGTTATGACAAGATCAGGCTCAACAGTCTGTCGGGCCTGATCTTGGTCCAAACTGTTTGTAAAGGTTATGAGCCAACAGCACTTGAAACACAAGGTTTTTAAATATGAAACTTCTCTTTGAAAATGCATTAAGTATGTTGAGAGCCCAAATTTCTTTTTACAGAGGGGCAAGGAAATTATCACAATTTACGCTTTTTATACCCCTGGCTTTTGTGCTGATTTCATCTTTCCATTCGCATGTTCGTTTGTTCGTAATTCGGTTATGACAACAAAGTTTTGGTTAAAGTTTACCGAGTGGTGTGTATCTCAGTAACCACAGATCAGAAAGTATTCGTATTTGGACCATAGGTACCCTGGAGGGTTGGCATTCACATGACTCCAGACTTAGTTTCCTTGCCCCTGGGTGGGGCTGGAGGTCGTAATCTAGGACACCTTTTAAAAGTATGACATAGTTTTTGTTAAAGTTTCTCATGCAGTGTGACCCTGGAGTGACCTTCCCTTTCATTTATTTTCTGTCTGTCTAAGGACACAATGAAATTGTGAATGCTTAGTGGGCATATTGCAAGTTTTAAGATTGGAGTTTCAAAAGTATTTTGAACTTTCGCCCATGTTATTAGCACTGACAGAGTCAGTAAATCTCTGTCAAAGACGAATCGTGATCAGCATTGGTTTTTTCGCAGAGAGCCTAATTTTTGGACTCTGCTGTCAATTAATCTGGTAGCGTGGAATTACACTGTCATTTTGGTTACAATACAGCTCTAATTACGATTGAAATTGTCCAGGAATTGTCATTATATTTCCTAGACCTGTTATATCATGCCAGTTACCGCAGTTTTGATGTTTTGGTGTGTTCGCATATAACTTGTTAATCATCAATTTAACCGGAATTGACCGTGTCCAGCTATAAGACAAGCTATTAATAAATCTTTGCATGCTGGGAAATTTCTCATTCTTTTCTCTGCTGATTCTTTACATAATCATCTTTTTCAAAAGGTGCCACACAGTTTGGATCAAGATCAGATCTAGGTCCAAACTGTTTGCAAAGCTTAAAGGTAGGTCTCAAAGACTCCAGCTGTTACTGTTTCTGTTACCTTGAAACATAGGCCAACTGGATCTTCGCAAGTAGTTATGGCCCAGATCAGGCCTGACAAAATGCTGTGCCTGATCTGGATCGAAACTGTTTTACACTCTGATGGTATTCATGAAAGTATTATAATATTTTTTGATAAATATTATTTGATTCTAAAAAAAAATCGGAAGATGACAAAAAAAATCACGAAAAGTTATCAGGCATGCAGAGAGTCAATAAAAAATGAGAGGACCCACCTTCATCGACTCTGACGATAGGATTGCTGCATATCAGGAGTGATACATAATACAGTCTCTTGGTGAGAAGCCTGTCTTTGGGGTCTACCAAGTAAGACTGAATTCGACCTGCTGAGCTACCGAGACTAGCTATGATATTGAAATTAAACATGTAGCAACTTGAGATGTTACATTTTCCAATAAGCGAATAATAAAGGCGCTGATCAGCCTGTGCATCTGCGCAGGCTGGTCTGCGCCTGCGTTGTTCGCATGCAACAAAGTCAAGTTCTCTCGAGACAAGGTCCCATATCTGAAACTTCAGCAAAAAAATGCAGGAATGTAAATATTAGGTGATTGATCTTTGAAGTTTCTCTTATTTTAACATAAAACAGTCTTAATGAGTCCCACAATGAAAGTTTCAGTATAAAAAATATTACAAAATAGCTTAGTTATCACAAATTACCTCATTATCAGTAGCATAATAATGTATGCACCAAAGAAAACTGGGATCTGCTGCTAAAGCTTTGTTGCCTTAACATAAAGATCAGGTATTTTTTGGTGGGAGCGCAGTGGCTCAGTGGTAGAGTGCTTGACTCTAGACTGAGAGGCTGCAGGTTCGAGCCTCACCGGGGTCACTGCGTTGTGGTCCTTGAGCAAGACACATTTATCCTAGCTTTAAGTACTGGTTCAACCCAGGAAGACCGGTCCCTGTTGAACTGAAAGATTGTTGATGGAACGACCAGGGAAGTAAAGAATCAAATCAAACAAACAAAGAGATATTTTTTGTCACATCTGCTTCTAGCAGGGTGTGACATAGTTCAAAATTCTGTCTGTTTGTTCGTCTGTCCTTTCATCTGTCGGTCTGTCAACAATTTACACTAGAATGTGTTTCACTGCAGCAGTGATAGCTGCAAGTGTCAAACCTAGCAAAGTAATTGTCCTCTGACCTGTTGACCTTGACTAACTTTTTACAGGTTTAAGGTTTCATGGAACTTTGAAATTATTAGAAGGTCACTGATTACGCCTAAATGGCAGAAACTAGCTAGTCTGGCTCAGGGAATATGCACACTCTAGTTTCAGTTCTTTGGAGCAGTCTTTGCTTCTAAAGGATACCCTTTTAAGAACATATTCATTAAATTATATTTCTCTGCAGCAGTGATAGCTGCAAGTGTCAAACCTTGCAAAGTAATTGTCCTCTGCATACTCTTCAAGCATGCAGTAACTGTGACCTGTTGACCATCACTTACAGATTTTCAGGTTTAAGGTTTCATTAAATTATGTTTCTCTGCAGCAGCTATGAGTGTCAAACCTTGCGATGTAATTCTCCTCTGACCTGTTGACCTTGACTTACATTTTACAGGTTTAAGGTTTCATTAAATTATGTTTCTCTGCAGCAGTGATAGCTGCAAGTGTCAAACCTTGCAAAGTAATTGTCCTCTGACCTGTTGACCTTGACTTACATTTTACAGGTTTAAGGTTTCATTAAATTATGTTTCTCTGCAGCAGTGATAGCTGCAAGTGTCAAACCTTGCAATGTAATTCTCCTCTGCATACTCTTCAAGCATGCACTGTGACCGAATGACCTTGACCTGCCCTTCACACTTCACTGACTTTGACAATGGGCATGTGTTTTTCAGTCCATCCATTCCTCTGTCAATAATAATTATATTTGCAGCAGTGTCAAACCTTGCATAGTAATTGTCCTCTGCATACCTTTAAAGTATGCAGTGTGACCCTGGAGTGACCTTCACTTACATTTTACGCTCCAATGACTATGACACTGGGCAAATGCTCTTTGGTCCATCCATCTCTAGTGTTTCTGTGTAGCAGTGTCAAACCTTGCATAGTATTTATCCTCTGCATACCCTTTAAGTCTGCAGTGTGACCCTGGAGTGACCTTCACTTACATTTCACGCTCCAATAACTTTGACACTGGGCAAATTCTCTTCAGTCCATCCATCTCTAATATTTCTCTACAGTAGTGTCAAACCTCGCATAGTTATAGATCTCTGCATATATACTCTTTGAGCATACAGTTTGACCTTGGAGTGACCTTCACTTACATTTAACGCTCCAATGACTGTGACACTGGGCAAATTCTCATCCATCCCTAGTATTTCTGTGCAGCAGTGTCAAACCTTACATAGTTATTGTCCTCTGCATACTGTTCAAGCGTGCGCTGTGACCCAATGACCTTTACCTACATTTTATACTCCAGTGACTTTGAGACTGGGTAGGTGTGAAATCGTCTTCACTGCCTCTGTCACTTGCATTGTGTTGATTGCATCATTGATTGGGAGCGCAGTGGCTCAGTGGTAAATGCTAATTGTCTCGAGGCCGAGGGGCTGCGGTTTCCAGCCTCACCGGCATCACTGCGTTGTGTCCTTGAGCAAGACACATTAATCTTAGCTTAGTACTGGTTCAACCCAGGAAGACCCATCCCTACATAACTGAAAGATTGTTGATGGGACGTTAAAAATCAAATCAAACAAACAAAGCATCATTTATTTTAGAAGCCAGTGGCAAAAAGTGTGATAAAGCATGAGAGAGCATCAACTAGATAAAGTATGGTAGTAGAGCCTCAGCTACTTAGCTTTTTTTGTTACTGATAAGCTGATAGTCATGGCAATTACTGAGATTAATTCCTAGCATGCTGGTTAATCCTGCATGCTTTTTTGTTGCTTGTCGATTTTTTTAAAGTTTACTTTTTCAAAGAAACATCAGAGTGTCAAACAGTCTGGAACCAGACCATGCCTGACATTTTGTCGAGCCTGGTCTGGTTCCAAACTTTTTGCAAAGTTTATCCGCTATTGAAAAAATTCAGCACTAGCAGGGAAATAGTTCAAAATGTTTTGGGTGTTCTTCATTTTTTTTTTCCGCCCTCAGTTTCCAAAAAAACTAACAGGATCTTGTAGTACAACAATGCAATATATACTCAAATACATAAGAAAAGCACCAGTTTTTAATTTGTCCCAGGTTTGTTATTAATTTGGTTAAGATTAAAAATTTGGTCATAGGCCATGACAAACAACTCAATTAAAACAAAGCAAATGGAATTTAGAATTGCAGTCAACAACGTTCAACGTCACTCTGGCGTTCATACTTTTTCAGATAATTTACATTGTGCAAGAAACTTGAGTGTTGAGAAAAAGTAAACCAAGTCGGAAGTATTGTTTGGAGATTGCCAAAGTTGCTAAAGTCTCAAAAATGTGTCGTCATGCAGTGGAGACCTGAGGATGACATAAATTTGAAAACATAACTTTGATATGGAAAAATCTTTTTATCTCTGTCAATACTTAGCAGTTTCTCATCATTTATTAGATGCACCATTTTCTGGGGTCAGTTGAAAAATAAAAATTATTCCCATTATTTATCGAGAAATAGCTGTTCAAAGTTTGACATTGACGTCCCCATTCTTTGAGACATACATTAATGCTGCTATCCCTGTGTAGCACTTTTAAATCCCACCAGTATATTTTAAATTAACATCAACAGGTATTAAGACTATCACACTCAAAATGGTTAGAACTCAATTAACTCTCTTCCCACCATTCAGGACAATTGTCGTCTGCTCTCTAATCTGCTAATGTACTTTGGTTTCCTAACAATATGGAACCAGATCAGACTGCTCCCTTAGGAGCAGTCTGATAAGGAAGCAGATAAGAGAGCAGTCTGACTAGGGTGTTTGCATCCATGATAAAAGTAGTCTGGAGTGCATTTGATTATATGCAGCAGACATAACAAGCAGGCATCATATTCATGATAATAAGATATTAGCAGGATAAGGGTTCTCTGAGTACAAATGGATAAAAAGTGTTTTCATATTCTCAGAAAAATGTTCTTATATTGTCTTGGTGATTCTTGACAAAAATACAATTAAAGGATGGGATAAAAAAAGTGAAATTTGTTTTTAAATTGTGAAGTGTTTAATGGTGTGCGCAATGGACAGAGTAGAATTAAGTATGGTTGTTAGCAACGCAAGATGACATGCTGTGATACTGAAGAAAAATGGCGGAGACAAATCTTGCATTTGAACATGATAGCGATGCAGAAATACAAGCATGTAAGTTTGGCAGGGACAAAAATTCCAGTCCACTCATAATTACGAGTGAAATCTAGAAAGGAAAAGTAATACTTCTCAAAGCACTCGTCCTGTAGGACGAGTGCTTTGGGAAGAATTACTCGAGGGTGAGGGTGAAAAATCTGAGGGTGAAACTAGCATTTTCTGAGTATTGACTGTTGTCAGTATTTGGGATGCAGTTCTGAAACTGACTGGGTAATATCATATCATTTTAGCAGTGATATTTAAGGAACTTTGTATAAGTCATATTACATAATACTCCCTTATGTTCTCTATTGCATACACTTTTAAAGGACAAGTGCATGTGTTTGCAGGATGAGTGAAAATTGTAAGTCACTCGTCCTGCAGGACAAGTGCAATATTGAAATATTTTTGTCCCCTGTTTGGTATTTGTTTGAATTCAGGCAACTGTCCTGTTTATATTCAATGATTTTAGCTAACTGAGCACAGGGTGCTCAAGATGAGCTTTTCTGATCCAAAGTCGGCAAGTGCTTAAAGTCGGCCATCAGTCAACAATTTGCAAAACGTCTTAAACTGTTGAACCAATTTGAGCAAAAGTTATAGAAATACTCAAAAATTATTCCATGCAGAATTCTGGTTATCATGGCAATGGAAAAGAAAACTAAAAATCTGGTCCAAATCTATTAGTCTATATTGTCCAGATTTGAAAACAATCCTTTCGTAAATTATTTGTATAGTTACAACAATTGGCAATTGTTGGCAGTTAAGCTATTTAAACAATTATAACTACTGTCCTGCCAGCTGAGAGTGACAGTGAGGTAATATTTTGTTTACATTTGTTAAGTAAAATTTTAGTTTGTACACTCCACTTGAGGTAGAGTGAATCGATAGATCACTTGGGTATTAATCCTATCCTGCAGATAGGATTAATACACACATGATCTATCGATTTTAAGTCCCTAATAACTTTGTAAACAAAACATGACGTCATTGTCACTTTTGGCTGGCAGGATAGTAGTGATATATGTCTTGCTATATTTGGTACAATTATAACATGTAAGTTCTTCTATTTCTGTGGAAAAATGTTCTCATTAAATGGCATACCCTAGTTTGCATAATAGTAGATGTAGTTATATGCTTTAATTCATATATAGGTCCACTTTAGACTATTTATTCAGAAGATTCGTCGTTGCTCCTATGATAATAGACTGGCTCTCATAGTCAAACTTGCCGTGTTACTCAACCTCAAAAATATCTTTTTCATTGATTCCTCAATCTAATGATGGCTGAGTTTGAGTATGTTCTACTGTCCTGCCAACCAAGAGTGACAGTGACGTAATGTTGTGATTACAATTGTTAAGTAAAAAATAACTTGTACACTCTGCTTGATCTAACGGGAATCGATAGATCACTTGTGTATTAATCCTATCCAGAGGATAGGATTAATACACAAGTGAACTATCGATTATTGTACCTAATAATGTTGTAAACAAAACATGACGTCACTGTCACTCTTGGCTGGCAGGACAGTAAGAGCTGAAAGAAAAGATAACTCTGATGGAAAAACAATGTTTGGATTATTTGTCTTGATATGTTTTACAAACATCAACATAAATCTATGAACATATGACAGGGAACCAGTCTCCTGTGATAGCAAAGTAGACTGGTTCTCTCCCTTTAATAGCTTGTCAGCGGAAGTAGAGCTATACCTATGAGGGGAACCAGTCTCCTTTGATTTTTTGGGTATTTATTGGAACAGCCTGCAAGACTGCTTTAATTTAAATAGAGTGGAAAATTCTTTATCTGGGTCTTTTGTCTAGTTATTTTATTAACTATGTATTATTGTTACTTCCAGTTTGTTGCCTAGCAACATATTTCAATTATTAAAATATTTTGTAAATTCGGTGAGATTAAATTGCAAGTCTCTAGTTGCTGAATTTTCTATTTAACCGAAATCTGATCTACACACTTTACTTTATTGTTGCAATCGCAGATGAAATTTTTTAGGGATTTTCTTTCTCTTGAAGGCTCATTTACAATTATGAGACAAAGGCTCTTACATTTTGAGCCTGGCAGAGCAGTGTATATAATGAATGGAAAGTTCATATTAATTACAAAAAAATTATCAATAATTATTAAATTTACCATGTTTTAGATTCTTCATGAACATTTTTTAAAGTCCTCTTGTTGGATAAATTGCCTAGAAAAATAAATATTGTGGTCCTGACTTTGAATAAGTTGAGGTGACTTATTGCTTTCAAATTGTCTGTTAGTCACTTTTTTATGCCACCAACGCATCTCCAACAGCGCAGACTTGAGCTGTTGGTAGGTTCCCTATGGAAAATTAGCTGACTTATTTTTTTCTTTTCCGAGTTACTACTCTCATGAACAAGCATATGGTTTGGGGTCCTGTCATACAGAATAGATAAATCAACTGTAACAATTTTTAATTTCTAGCCATTCAAGTTACGTCCCTACTACAGTAAAACCTGTGTAAAATGGCTTCTCTCAAAAAGACCACAATTTGGTTTTCAAGACCAATTATTGCTTAATGCAGGTCAAAAGTATTGCAGAATGCTGGCATTCTGCAATACTTTCGACCTTCATTTAGCTAGCATTTGTCGTTAAGATCTTTGTTTTGTCTATTTTTGAGTGGCCGCTTAAGACAGGTTTTACTGTAGTGACTTTAATTATAACAGACTGAATAGGAAACCGTGAAGATCCAGATTGGTAGGCTTCATTTGAAGCCAACAGAGCTGGATCTACACTGTTTCTAAAATAGGAACTATCCTAGTTTTAGCTGGACAAAAGTTGAATGTAGTCTACACTGATTCTGCCAATGGGCTCTACTGGCAGGCCACCAGACAAGGGTGCGTAACAGAAAATTATTTTTCTTATTTCTGAACCAAAACATGTGTTGTTGTTACTCAAAAGAACCGTCTCACTGAGACGGTTCTTTTGAGCACCCAAAACACATGTTTAAATTGATGGCTAAGAAAATAATAGCAATTTTATGATGACATTTTTTGCTTAACTGGCCCTATGACTTGAAAAAAGCTACTTTTAAGAACATATTCATCCATTCCAGGTGGGGCTTTCATAGACTACCCATGTTAAATTAGAAGCCTTTACCCTTCAAAGTTAAACCCTTGAATGCAATTTTTTGCTATCTGTTTCAGGGGATGACCCAGTGCCAAGAGAAAGGCGAAAGAAGAAAAAAGGGCCAAAGAAACCCCCACCCCCTTCATCCCCTGCGTCACATTTATCGCGACAGGAACCAGAAGAAGATGACGTTGACCTTGACAGTATGCCAATTGCTCCACAGCCCGGGAGTCGGACATCGAGTTCCAAAAACCTACAGGGGATGGACTATAGAAATCCAGTAAGTATGATATAGAAGGTGTAGGACAAATGTTTCTTGCACACCAGATCGGGATTTCCGTTCTTTTTACCATTGTGAGATAATTGATTCACACATACCCGTACCAGTGTGTAGGAAAGATAAAAAACGAACAGCCGAACGTCGGCCATGTGACATCATTGTAATGTTAAAGTGACGTCATCACATCGCATCTCAGCAGATTCAGGATTTTCTGGAAGCCTTTTTCATGTTTTTCCAATATAAAATGCGGTACTTAGTGGTGAGCAAGAAAAATAATTCATTATTCCTGTGAGGGTGGGATAGAAAAATCCGTCCCTCGCGATCACCAATTGTCATCACTTAGCAAGCCTCGTGATGCCAATTGGTGATCCTCTGGACAGATAATTCTATCCCACACTCACACTCATGATGGATCCTTATATTGCGTCCTCAGCTAAAATAAGCTGGTTACCATATATGATCTAATAAGTGCACTATATATATGCACTCACAGGTTAAGATAAACAAAATATATGTGCGTAAAATTGTAACTATTTTCTTACCTATGAGTTTTAACATATATTTTGGGTGCTCAAAAGAACTGTGAAGGAAAATTATTTTTTTGTTACAAACTCTTAACTAAAGGCCTGATGCACATAATTGTTTATGCACCCAGAGCATATGAGTGCACATGTAGTCTGATGTGCGTTGTCTGTAAACTTTTACTTTAAATGACATCTCCTAAACCACTGGCCCTAATTTAAAATAATTTCAACAAATTTTTGGCATAAGGCCCGCTACCAAAATTGCCCAAACAGTTCCTGTCTGTAGAACAAAATGGCCACCAGAGCTAAAATAGTCCTAGGGAGAAGCTAGTTAGCTGATAAGCGGCAAAGAGCAGTTAGTAACGTGTCTGACTGCAGACCCATGAGTCACGAGTTCGATCCTGGCCCGGTCCCTTACTTTCTTGGAGATTGGTCATGAAATAATTTCTACGGTCATGCTCCTGCTTTCAGCTGATTCAAGAAGGGTTGTTGTCAGTTAGAAGCAAAAGTATGTGCACGAAGTACTGGTTAACTGGTGGTTAGGTGAACTGACTGTCCGGACATGACCATAGCTGTTGACTGGGACATAAAGGATCAAACCAAACCAAACTGATAAGCATCTGCTATAGATTTTATAGGCACTCTTTCTCAAATTGAGGTACTGCTATCGCCTTTGAGATGTGGCATGTGATTTCCAACAATTTGACATTTTGACAAGTGTAGACTCGGACAAGCCTCTGCAGCCTCCTTTTAAGCTTAGAAACTCCAAATGGTGTTCAGTCAGTCCCTTGACAATCATAGAATACTCAAGCAACTAGCAAAGGCTCTGATCAGACTGTGCATATGCGCAGGCTGATCTGAGGCTTTGCTGGTCGCACATATCACATTGTTGGAAATCTCATGCACTGGCTCATTTACATGCTCTAGACCAGTTCCCCACAATGCCAATTAACAAAATTGCTCAAATGGTTCTGCTCCACCAACCAAAGGGCCACCAGAGTTCAAAAATTGAAAAATCTTTATATACCATCTCATTCTGCTCCTGAACTTCCATTCTGCTAAAACATAAGGGCCTTCAGGGCTAAGAATTAAAGTGTACAATCGAGGGCCATCAGGGCCCACTATGTTATCTCCCCCTAAACATTCCAAATTTGTTGAGTGACCTTCTTGCACAAGTGAGGCATGCAAGAGCACATTTATTTTGGCCCCTACCCCCTGCTGCATGACTCCTCCCTGCTGTCAGCATGGGGATGACGCGCCATCAACTGCAAGATTCTATTTTTTTGTTGTGTTGTTTTTCTCCAGAAAATCCTTATATAGATATCATTGGTGTCATCTGCTACGTTAATTAAACTCTAAGTATAACATTTACTTATCATTCTCTCAACTGATAAGGTTCTTTTTACATGATGCTTATTTTAATTAAAAGCGAGCTCTGTTATTAAACAGCATGCAACCCTGTTTTTCAATGATTTTTTCTGTTGTGCTGTTTGAAGAAATTTCTTAGTATGATATTCATGAATGTTAGCATGGGGATCTGGCTCCAAAACATTTTGTCATTTGATATAGGATGAAATTACCATTTTGTGTATAATATAAGATTTGATACGTTTGAAGCAATCTTCGAGGAACAGTGTCAGTTTCTTCAGGCAATAAGGGTTGAAATTAGAGAATTGGTAAAGTCAAAGTTAAAAGGAGCATCTAGGTTGCTATTTTTCTTGAATCTCAATGTAAACATATGTTGTAGGTACTCATTGAGAGTGTCTCGATGAGACACTCTCAATGAGTACCACAACGTACGTTTTATGATGCCTTTAGTAAGAGTGTGTAACAGAAAAATAATTTTCTCATTTCTCAACCAAAACATATGTTGTGGGTACTTTCTTTGTCGGTGACCCCGAAGACAGGTTTTCTCGCGACGCGGCCAATATTATGGAATACAAAATTACCTGCCAGCATGCAATGAGATACAAAGTAACTTGAGTCAGTGAACACTACCGATGTATAGGGGATCAAATTACTTGGTTTATTACATGGTGCTTCCCAGGTGGTGCTTCCATGTTGAGTATAGACATTTGTGCGGTTCCAACTTGTCTACATTGTAATTGTGTCTATATTTTGGAGTTTTTGGTGGTTACCATTTGGCATCTTATGTCTTGGTGATAAAATTTAAGGGGAAATAAGGAAGCATGTTACATTGTAAGAAATGCGGAAAGGTATGATGAAGTTAAACACATTTTTTTGATACGGAGTTTATCGTTAAAGGCACTATACCCATTTTTTTTTCGTCAGACATAATAATCAACTATCTGATATATTGATGGTACAAAAAAGATACCAGATCAGCCTCAACAAAATAACAATGTCGGTAATCGTGACAGATTTTTTTGAAAAAAGTTAATTTTAAGAAATCTACAGACAACAATAAAGCACACAGACCCAGGTCAGGCCCGACAAAATGTCGGGCCTGATCTGGATCCAAACTTTTTAACACTCTGATGGTATTCCTGAAAGAATTTTTCAAAAGTTACTTTTAAAAAATATCAACAGATGACAAAAAAAGCACTCAGAGACTGTATGATTTGAGCCAACAATGTGGTATGTGTGACCAGCAAAGCCTCAGATCAGCCTGCGCATACGCGCAGTCTGATCAGAGCCTTTGCATGTCGCTTGAGTATTCTATGATTGTTAAGCTACTGACTGAACACCATTTGGAGTTTCTAAACTTAAAAAGAGGCTGCACAGGCTCGTCCTAGTCTACACATGTCAAAATGCCACATTGTTGGAAATCACATGCCACGGCTCAAAATTTTTGTAATTTGTCCCCAGGAGATGGATGAGCGAGACAGTGAGTCACCACAGGGAGCTATGGGCAGGTCCTATTCCCCTGACGCCACTGAAAATCTTGACGAGTTTGTTCTGAAGCCAGCACCTCAGGGAGTTACGATGAAATGCCGAATTACAAGGGACAAGAAGGGGGTGGATCGAGGAATTTATCCAACATATTTCTTACACTTGGAACGAGACGATGGAAAAAAGGTTAATATTTAATCCACAAAGCACCAATCGCAAAGTCATCTGCTTTTCTCATCTGCTGATACATTTGAGAAGCCTCTATGACAAACAGTGTGGACCCAGATCAGACTGCTCCTATAGGAGCAGTCTGTTCTGGGTCCACGCTGTTTGCTTCTATACTTAGTTAGTCAGTAATGTGAGGCAATTATTTGCAGCAGACGACTTCAGCAGACAACATTTTCAGATGCATTTTTTTTCTTGGCGCTTTAGGGGTTAACTCTTGTCCTGCTACATTTGCAAACAGTTTGGACCCCTAAGGGTCGTTTCACATATACACCGAAACCATAACCACAAACGAATTGCATCCTTTCGTTTTTCGGCAGACCTTTCACATATGAACCGGATCTGCAGACGAAATTTAAGAAAATGCAGTGTCTAATTTGGCACAGACGACTTTCTGATATTGGCACCATTGTCTTGATGGACAATTCATCAATGGCTTCCATGATTACTAAGTTATATACAACACAAATGGTTGTGTTTGTGCAGGTATAATTAAAATTACCTGTCTTATTTGCTGAAATTTGGCCTCCAAAACCCCCCAAAAAAATCTTATTCGTGCACAGTTTCGGTTTGGTTTCAGTTTCGGCGTATATGTGAAAGCACTCATATGTTTTAAGGCATTTTATTTTTTGGGTTTGGTTTCAGTGTAAATGTAAAATGGCCTTAACCAAAGTTATACCTGAATTCAGATTGATCAGGATTAAGTCTGAATCCTAAATAAGGTTTGGGCCTTGCCTGGTCGCAAGCCCGGAAGACAAGTTTACTCGCATCGAGGCGGATATGTGATTATGAGCCATATGGAGATAAAAATGGAAATATAATACTGCATTTTCAGATATATTCGTATTTAATGAATACACAGAAATTATAGAAAAGAAAAAAGTCTTTGAAAACATCCAAGTTCTAAGCATCCTCAAATATTAATTTCAATAACAATTTCCCTGTTTTATCTTCAAAGGCTAATAAATTGATAGAATGAAGGTATACACAGGCTTGAAAAGTGCTTGAATAAAAAGGAATTTCTAGGAAAAGTTCTAGAAAACTGAGTCTGCCTTTAAAAATGCTGGAGAATCACTTTAAGACATTCAATAGTACTTTATTTTTCTAGTTTCTAAAACATAACAATGGCAGATCTAGAGGGGGTTCAGGGGGTTCACTTGAACCCCCTCCCCGCCCTCGTTTTGAAATATCCTATGAAAATGAAATAATTTGGTCTCAGTGAGACCAAATTATTTCATTTTCATGTGATATTTAAGAAAAATGAGATAAAATCAGCAAAGCGAACCCCCACACTTTTATACATATGAAAGTAAGAAAGGCGGCAAAGATCAGGAATCAATACAATCAAGTACCACACCTGACCAAGGATACCACATGGGAAAGTGACAAAAACACAATTAAACATCACAAATAAGAGCAAAGAGGTCGGCCCTTTCCCAGCAAGGCAGCAATGAGCAGATGCGAAAGCATGACAAACACAAGACATAAATAACACAAATGATCCACAAAAGAAGTACCGCCTTGGAACGGTCAGTAAAAATATTTTACTGGAGGGGTTAAACTGGTTTAAACCCCCTTTCCAGAAATCCTGCATCCACCCATGCATAACCTTGCTAATGGAGACCAAAATCAGTGTAAATTTAATGCAAGAATTTTGTGCTAATTTTCTTATACTCATGTTTCCATTTTCTTAGTCTGCATTTGTGAAGTTGAATTTTAGCTTGTATATCAGTATTTTTCATTAACATGTACGGTAAATGTTCCAAAATATCAAACACTAGTTGCCTGCCAAAAAGGCCTAGACAAACAGTGCAGACCCAGTCCAGATCAGACTGCTTCTGAAGAGGCAGTCGGATCAGCGTCTTCCCTGTTTAAATGCTATTCTGGCATACATTTTGTGATTTCCATCCCTGATAACCAACATTTTAGTTGAGGACAGAAAGAGAAAAGTGTTAAAAATTTAAGGACATTGACAGTAGTCCTTGAAAACAGTAGGACAATCCTTGAAAATTCCTTGAATTTTACACAGTTTTTTTTTTTGTTTCAGACCTTTTTATTAGCTGGTAGAAAGAGAAAAAAGAGTGCCACATCTAATTATCTCATATCAACAGATCCCACCGACCTTTCCAGAGGAGGAGAATCATATGTAGGGAAGTTGAGGTAACATATATAACAGTTTCTATGTCAGCGAATTCATAGGTAACATATATAACACTTTCTATATTAATGAATTCATAGGTAACATATATAACACTTTCTATATTAATGAATTCATAGGTAACATATATAACACTTTTTATACTAATGAATTCATAGGTTACATATACAACACTTTCTATATTAATGAATTCATAGGTAACATATAACATTTTCTAGACTAATGAATTCTTCCATCTGGTTTGGGATGGTTACATATCAAGGGATCATGGGGTAGATCTTCAAATTTTAATAGCTATGATGTATTTCTGTCCTTGAAAGAATGTATTTATCTTAGCAAACAATGTAGACCCTGCAGCATTTCATCCAGGTCATCAGTCAAAATACAGTAAAACCTGTGTAAAACAGCCACTCTCAAAAAGACCGAGAATGGCTTTAATAAATTTTCAAGATTGATTCTCGCTTAATGCCCAAGGGGAGCATTCTGCAATACTTTCGACCTTCATTAAGCTACCATTTGTCATTAAGATCTTTGTTTTGTCTATTTTGAGTGGCCATTTTACACAGGTTTTCAGGTTTTCAGTTTCATTATTATTAGCATCGGGGTCTTTGATTAACATACACGAAAATCATCTACATCACTTGGTTCCATGTAGCTGACTAGCTGATTCACACATCAGTCTGTTACAACAAATATTAATTTTCCCCATATCCATTGTTCTTTGGAACAGGTTACCAGCTGATCTTGTCCTAGTTCTTGCTCTTGACTCCTTTAAAACAGGAGTCAGCAAGATCAACCATACACAACCTTAAACTTATACTGTTTTTAATCTGCTTTAACTCCATCTTATTAACACCTAACACTATCATCTTTATTTCATCTCACTATCATTCTTTTATCTTAACCTTACTGTTTTTTTTAAATGTTTCTTACTTACACACCATGCGCATGAAAACAACCCAATAATACTCAGTAGAGGGTTCGGGATTATAAAGAGATAGATAGATAGAACACATAGCAGATCTCTAACCTGATCTCAAGGTGTTCTTTTTTCAAGGGGGTCAACTGCAGAGAGCCTCCACTAATGGTAGTAGTTCTCTGTCAGTTTCTTCCCTTGTCATCATAGACCTCCCTGGCCTGTGCCTTCCAACAACCGGTTTATCATCTGCCGTTCAACTGCACCACTAGAGCACTCCTTACGTCCATACCAGCGAAAGAGGAGGGCATTGGCTCAGTGGTAGAGTGCTTGACTTGAGATTGAGGGGTTGCGGGTTTAAGCCTCACCGGAGGCACTGTATTGTGTCCTTTAGCTAGAAAGTTTTACCCTGTGGGGACCGGTATGTGTCACAATATGGTGGGTCTGCTGCAGCACTATTTAGCCTCTGCTTAGTACTGGTTCAACCCTGGAAAATTGTTAACTGGGATGTTAAAAATCTAAGCAAACAAACAAACATACCAGCGAAACCTCTCTCTCAAGATGTGGTCAAGGTCCTAAAGCTCAAGTTTCGCCAGTAGTTCTCTTGACCTTAAACAGTCAGGCACTGGAAGGAAAACCTTCCATGCCAAAAGTATGTCTTTTTGGAAGGAATAGCCTTCCAACTTAACAATTTCACTATGGATGGATTTTCCTTCTAATTAGTGATTTTCAATGAAAAAAGGAAGGTTTTACCATCCATCTTAATGACAAGTTTTGGATGGAAAACCCTTCTAAAACATCCTTTTCATTACAAATTTGGCATCCGATCGGACAGCCGATCGCAGGGTTAATGATGTAATTAGTATGTTTTCATTACATAACCAAGCAGAAAAATCATGTTTCTACTTGATAAACCTTATTGCAATACAGGTAACAGTTAATTAAGATCATTTACCAATCTTTTCTTGTCACTGGTATTAGAGAAAGTTTGCAAACTTGTGATGCCTTTTCTTGAAGATATCTTTTCAAGGCATGCGATATTACATAAGTTTGTTACTATAAATAAATCTGGATGGAAATCCAGGTAATCACAAATAGATGCTTTGGCTTATTTATGAGAAGAAATGTTTCTATTTCTAGAAATAGAAATAAAATTGAGAGACTGTTAGATTGGAAGAAATTTCCATCCAAATCTGTTGGAAGGTTTTCCTTCCAGTGCCTGACTGTTAAGGCTCGAGTGGAGGCTTTTGCGAGGGTTTTATTTTCAAGTTTTGTGAAAATGAAATCCTCCCAATATGGCGAAATCACTCTGTCATTTACTGATATAGGAAAATCATGCCCTAGTCGCCAATTTTTAGCGTTGCAAATATGTCTTTTAACGCTATTCGTGAAAATAAAATTCTCGGGAAAATTTCCGGATTTACAGTACGCTGTGTATCATCACAGGGAAACAATCATATCAAATTAAAAGGGCTCTTAACTCCTAGACTGATTTAGTCAATAAAAACTTAGCCGCGACATGTGATTTCCAACAATGTGGCATTTTGTCAAGTGTAAACTCAGACAAGCCTGTGCAGCCTCCTTTTACGCTTAGAAACTCCAAATGATGTTCAGTCAGTAGCTTAACACTCATAGAATATTCAACGAGCAAAGGCTCTGATCAGACTGCGCATATGCGCAGGCTGGCCTGAGCCTTTGCTGGTCGCACTTACCACATTGTTGGAAATCTCATGTCCAGGCTCAATTATGAGATGTTGCATGTTAAGCAGAACTTTGTTGTTTGTAATCCCCTTTGTTCTGATTTCAGATCAAATTTATTAGGGACCCAGTTCACATTGTTTGATAATGGGGACAACCCAAAACAGGGGATGGACACTGCCAGAAAGGAGCTCATCGGTGTTGTTTATGTAAGTGTGAACTTTTTGAAATAACTCTATGAATACTCGATAAAATTTGCATGATATTGTCATCTGCATATTTTTTTATTTATATAAAAACAAGCTAACTTTTTTATGTAATACTGTCTACTTCTGACCTTAGTGATGGAAGTAATAGGATATTGGCTTACAGTGTTTAAACATGGTGGGTTAGTCTAGGAAATTAATTTTGTGCCTATCCATAGTTCAGTACAGACTTTGCTTATATGGCTTTAAGACTTTTTGTTGAATGTATACTACATTCATAATAGTAGTCATTCTCAAAAAGTGGGAATTAATTGATAGATACATGTGTATCAAATGGCTTTAATTCTTTTTGCTGAATGTATACTACATTCATAATGGCCAAAACTCAACAGTAGCTGTTCTCAAAAAGTAGGAAAATTAATTGATAGGTACATATTGACGACTCCCAGTTCGGCTTTGTCCCAGGAAGAGGCACTACAGATGCAATCTTTGTGGTCCGGCAACTGCAGGAGAAATACTTAGCAGTGAACAAGAGGCTTTATATGGCCTTCGTGGACCTAGAGAAAGCATTTGACCGTGTCCCTCGGAAGGTTATCTGGTGGGCCCTGAGAAAGCTAGGCGTTGAGGAATGGATTGTTCGGTTAGTCCAGGGAATGTACACTAATGCACGAAGCTGGGTTCGTGTTGGCGAGGGTTTCAGCAAAGAGTTTGAGGTGAAGGTCGGGGTCCATCCGTACTCAGTCCCTTGCTCTTCATCATTGTGCTGGAGGCCTTGTCACGTGAGTTTCGGGCTGGTGTTCCCTGGGAGGACCTATATGCAGATGATCTTGTCATCATTGCTGACTCCCTAGAGGAATGTGTCAGGAGGCTCTTGATATGGAAAGAAGCCATGGAGAAGAAGGGATTGAGGGTGAATGCAGGAAAGACAAAAGTCATGATCTGTGGTACAGGCCTGGACCTCTTGCAGAGTTCAGGCGAATACCCATGCGCTGTCTGTCGTACAGGAGTAGGCAACAACAGCATCTACTGCAATGGCTGCAAACTTTGGGTGCATAAGAAATGCAGTGGGCTACAAAGACTGACACCAAATCCTGATTATAGGTGTGCACGGTGCATGGGAAATGCTCGCCCTATTGACGGCAGACCACAGAGTGAAGTCCAGGTTGGACCTGATAAGCTTGAGGTGGTAGCTTCCTTCTGCTACCTAGGTGACATGCTTTCTGCTGGTGGAGGCTGTGAAATGGCGGTCACTACTCGTGTGAAAACCGCCTGGAAGAAGTTCAGGGAGCTACTACCAGTTCTCACATCCCGCCACCTCTCTTACAAGACCCGTGGCCATGTGTACAGCTCTTGCGTGCGAAGCGCCATGCTCCATGCCAGTGAAACTTGGCCACTTACCAAGACGAACCTGCAGCGCTTGCAACGCAATGATAGGGCCATGATCAGACAGATCTGCAGTATCAAGCCAGAGGATGTGGCCAGGGTAAGGTCAAGCGAGCTACTGGCAAAGCTTCAGCTTGAGGACCTCGACCTCATTTTGAGAGAGAGAAGGCTTCGCTGGTTTGGGCATGTGGCACGTTCGAGTGGTGCAATCAGAACAGCATATGATCTGCAGATTGACGGCAAGCGGGGGGCAGGGAGGCCCAAGCAAACATGGAAGAAACTGACAGAGAAAGACTGCCGTGAGTGGAAGCTCACCACAGTTGACCCTCAAGAAAGGAGCACCTGGAGATCAGGTGTGAGATCTGCTATGCGTGCAGCTAGCCAGTTACCTGGAAAGGGGCCCACTGATGTGGATGATGCCCCTGCACCTGCACGTTAATCAAAAATCCGATTATTATGATGATGCTGTGTATGAAATGACCTCTGTTTTTAGCAATACTGACATATTAGAATTACTCTGTCCATTGCATTTCTTGCATTCCATATTTAAAGGTAAATTCAAAATTAAAAAAAGTTACTGTAAATGGTCTAAAATTTCGAACAAAAAGGCCTAGACAAACAGTGCAGACCCAGATCAGACTGCTTCTGAAGAAGCAGTCTGATCAGGGTCTTCCCTGTTTGCTGTTCTGACAAGCATTTTGTAAATTTCAGCCCCGAAAACCAACATTTTAATTGAGAACAGAAAGAGAAAACTGTTTGAAATTTTACAAAATTTGCCATATCTATGTTTATTTTTCTCTTTTTCAGGAAACCAATGTATTAGGCTTTAAAGGTCCAAGAAAAATGACCATCATTATACCAGGAATGAACCTAGACCACGAGAGAGTAGATATAAAACCAAGAGGGGTAAAGATAATCTTATAATCTTACACTTCACCCCTTTCCTCCACACACAATGCAGTATACAGGGTTCGCACAGGCTTGAAAAGTACTTGAATTTAGAGAGCTTTCTTGAAAAGTCCTTGAAAATTAAATCTGCCTTGAAAAGTACTGAAAAATCACTCAAAGGCCTTGAAAATACCTTGAATTTTACTATTTACAGGAGGATTCAACAGTGTTTTTGGAGACCTTAATCAGTATAAAATTGTGGTGCCTTTATTTGTTGCAGCATATGCTGCACCAAATAAAGGCACCACAATTTTATACTAATTATCTTAAACTAATACCTTTAGTAATGGACTCTAGCATTTTAGAAGTAGAATTTTAATGTGTAACTCAGTATTTTTCTTAAGAGATCAGTCCTTGAAAACAGTAGGAAAGTCTTTGAGAAGTCCTTGAACAGTCCTTGATATTTATACAATCTTGTCTGTATGAACCCTGAGTATAGTTTTGTGGATACTGGATAATAGACAATTATTGATTGTTGAGTCATTGGACATGTTGTGATATCCACTGTGATATTTTCATAGCTCAGTCAATATTGAAATTCAATGAAAGGTATCAGAAGAAAATGAAAGTTGACTTTCATAACTGACCTAATTTCATGAAAAAATCATGATATGCATTTACTTGGTAGAAATCCTTAACAATCACATACCCCACCCATATAAATCCAATTTTCGGAAAGAAGGAAGATTAATTATGTGTTCAAGTGTCATCATTAGGCCAACAATGGATTATTCCAAAATGGTGGTTCCTGCCAAAATTAACAAACTGATGCGAGATAACATTGACCAGGGCTGTAGATAAGAGGGGGTAAAGGGTATTTCAGCATTGATTTTTTGGAATTCAGCATTGAAAATTAAATTAAAGGGTGAAAATACCCTTTGCAGTTTGAGGTTTCAGTGCTGATATTCAATTCATGTGGTGAAATCTTTTATTCTTAGTAAGAAAAAAATAATTGATATGTATACACCAATTGTATAAATCTTGGAAGTTTTCCTAAAAACGCAACATGTATTTGATACAAGCAACTTTTCTTTAAAATATGTTAAGCAGATATTGGGTCTTTTTACAAGGCTTTGCGCTTTCTGCAATTTGATATTTTAAATAAGGGGTAAAATACTCATTAAATTAAAAAGGAGGGGGTGAAATACCCATTGGTCCAAATCCTTATCTAGACCACTGATTGACCTCTGTCCCACAATGGTGACAGTGGGGTCAACATGTTTGCAACAAGATACAATCAATCGGAGTGATCGGAATCGTATTATTTTTGTTCAAAAAGGTCAGTCAGATATTGATGAAGGAAAATAATGAATTTATAAATATTTTTCAAACATGGCCAATCTTGTCTCAAGCCAAATAACATAGTTCCCGCTAGATTACCTTAGACCTTCATATTTATTTTTGCCAGGATCATGATGGTTTGATAGAGAGATGGAAGAGGAAGAATATGGAGAATATCCTAGAATTACACAACAAAAGTCCTGTCTGGAACGATGGTAAGATAGTATTGATCATTATTACATAATACAAAACATGCTCTTGTATTATTAGAGAGCACCAGGAACAGAGTAAATCGAGAATTTACATTTTTAAACAAATAACCAACACAGTTCAGGGGAAACAAAGGGAGCTTTAATACGAAACCTATCTACAACTCCAACTACAAGCAGCATGCTTACATAATAATGGTAAAACATATGCAAAAATACATGTTGATACATAACAACATTATGCAACAACATTAACAAAACCTCTGACTGAATATGCAGCCCCTACTATCTTTTGATGAACAAAGTAGATTGAAAGGAATTAGATGATATAGTTGGAGCATACCAACCGCGAAAAATATACCCCAATTATGCGGAAGTTGTTTTTTTTTTACCAGATTTCTATAAATTTCGGTCCAGAATTATTCCATACTATTTTGATGTAAAAAAAAAATCGGTACACACCATATGGAATACCTGGTCTCCCACTCTCAAAATTATTAACAACAATTCAGCACAGGCAGAAAACCAAAATGTGGACAATGGTAAGACTATGTCACAGGTTTAGATAAATTTTGAGCCTAAAACTGTAAATATTTTCTTACTCATCAGTTTTAACATATGTTGTGGTAGCTCAAAAGAACCATCTCATTGATCAGTTTACACAAGCCTGCAGCACATACCCAGTCTCACGTGAGAAATGGTACAGATCAGCATAAAAATTAAACATCTGCTGATAAGATTCCCCCCCCCCCCCCACCAGTCTTTTTTTGGCTGTCATGCTATTAACCATTGTGGTGAAGTGGTTAACAAGTGAGACTGAAGATCAAGAGAACTTGAGTTTGCTTCCGGGATGGGTATTAATTTTGCATGCCAGAAGCCAGCTGATCAGGATCAACACTCTTTTCCTCTTATGAATACATAGAGGATCTTACATGAGTGCTCATGCTTTAATGAATTTATAAAACGAGTTGGTGAAAAGAGATAAAATGCGATGCTTGCCGAGCATTTTATCTCTTTATCGCAGCGAGTTTAATAAATTCAATAAGACAAGAGCACAAATGTTAGATTCTACTTATCATATGACATTAAGATTACTTTGAAATCTCATTTCTGCCCGAAAAAGTGTTATAATTTTGTCCTTTTACTAGTACGCAACGTTGTTATGGACGCCATAACCTTTCCCTAAACCACTAGTGGTTTATCCATTTTATTGCATGGCGTTATTTCACTCCCAGATGCGACGTCATATGATAAACAGCAATACTTTATTTTAAAGGCAATAGATGAGCTGGCTCACAATTGCATAGGTGAGCAGGGAAGGCTTACATAAGCATGCAGCACATACCCAGTCTCACATGAGAAATGGTACAGATCTGCTGATAAAATTTCCTCTCAGTCTTTTTTGGCGGTCATGCTATTAACTATTGTGGTGAAATGGTTAACATGTCAGACTGAAGATCAAGAGAACTTGAATTTGCTTCCAGGATGGGTATTAATTTTGCATGCCAGAAGCCATCTGATCAGGATCAACACTTTTTTCTTCCCTGTTTATGAATACATGCCTACATGATTGTATCAAGATTGGTAAGGAGTGTAGGGCACCCAATATAATAAGCGTTTTGTATGCTTTCAGAAACGCAATCGTATGTGTTGAATTTCCATGGCAGAGTTACACAAGCTTCTGTGAAGAATTTCCAGATCGTTCACGACAATGATAGTAAGTATATTTGAGCCGTGGCATGGGATTTCCAACAATGTGGTAGCATGGGATTTCCAACAATGTGGTATGTGCGACCAGCAAAGCCTCAGGTCAGCCTGCGCATATGCGCAGTCTGATCAGAGCCTTTGCTTGTCGCTTGAATGTTCTATGAGTGTTAAGCTTCTAACTGAACACCATTTGGAGTTCTAAGCTTAAAAGGAGGCTGCACAGGCTCGTCTGAGTCTACACATGTCAAAATAACACATTGTTGGGAATTACATGGTTGGGCTCATTTCAAGAAGATAGTGAAGAGCACAGTGTCTCAGTGGTAGAGTATTAGATTTCAGATTAAGGAGTTGCTAGTTCGAGACTCACCAGAGGCACTGTGTTGTGTCCTTGGTTAAGACATTATACAGTAAAACCTGTCTTCAGAGGCCACTCAAAAATAGACAAAACAAAGATCTTAATGACAAATGGTAGCTTAATGAAGGTAGAAAGTATTGCAGAATTCTCCCCTTGGAGCATTCTGCAATACTTTTTACCAGCATCTGGCGATAATCAGTCTTGAAAACCAATTTTAGGTCTTCTTTCTGAGTGGCTGCTTAAGACAGGTTTTACTGTATCCACAGCTAAGTACTGGTTCAACCCAAGAAGACATTCTTTTAGTTTTTGGGGTAATAGGGGAACAAGTCAATTTATTTCAGGGAACAGATACCCTCGTGAGATATCCATCTAACTTTTGATAGGCTATTTATGTTGAGTATAAATAGATATATTTCTTTTACTTGTCCTTAAATACTGCAGGGAAGTACTGTAGTGGTCCTTAAAAAGAAGTCCTTGAATTTTACATCTATCACTTTTTCAGCAAGTGGCTACCAGGCTTCTGCTTATAACCTTTGCCAATAGTTTGGACCCAGATCAGGCTCATCAAAATGTCTAACCTGAACTTAATCCAAACTGCCTGTCAGTGGCTGATACTCTTTTTGGTATTCCTGAAAGATTTTTTTTGGATTATTTCATTTAATTTTTTTTTAAAACTCTGCAGACAATATTACCCAGCATGTAGAATTAAGCCTATATGTTTTGGTATCAAACTAGATAAATCAGATCATTTTTACTTCCACATTTAAATATTAATACAGTCAACCCACTTTACAAAGATAGTGTTTGTCCCCAAATAATTTGACATTATAATGAATTCCTGTTGTAATGAACTCAAATTCAAGCTAAACTGGTACATTTGTGCAAATACTTCTGACGTTGTAAGGAAGTAATTTTGCTGTTTCAAAGAGTGTCAGTATAAAAAGTATTCACTGTAATTATACAGTAAAACCTGTCTTAAGAGGCCACTCTAAAATAGACAAAACAAAGGTCTTAAAGACAAATTGTAGCTTAATGAAGGTTCAAAGTATTGCAGAATGCTCCAGAAGGAGCATTCTGCAATACTTTTGACCTCCATTAAGTGATAATCGGCCTTGAAAACCAATTTTTGGGCTTCTTTTGGAGTGGCCGCTTAAAACAGGTTTTACTGTATTTTCCTTTTGTATCTTTCAGTGGATTATATTGTGATGCAATTTGGTCGTGTAGCGGAGGATGTGTTTACAATGGACTTCAACTATCCAATGTGTGCTGTGCAGGCATTCGGGATAGCACTTAGCAGCTTTGACAGTAAACTGGCCTGTGAATAACAGGCACCAGTGAATAACCAGACATCTTATATCATTCCATTCCGTTCCATTGCAAAGGGGGCAAATGGTGGGAAATCACATCAGTCAACAATGAGATATGAGCCACGACATGTGATTTCCAACAATGTGGTATTTTGACAAGTGTAAACTCGGACGAGCCTGTCTAGCCTCCTTTTAAGCATAGAAACTCTAAATACTGTTCAGCCAGTAGCTTAATATTCATAGAATATTTAAGTGACTAGCAAAGGCTCTGATAAGACTGCACGTATGTGCAGGCTGGTCTGAGGCCTTGCTGGTCGCACATATCATATTGTTGGAAATCTCATGTACTGGCTCATATTATCATTACATTCCGTTCCATTGCAAAGGGGGCAAATGGTGGGAAATCACTTCAGTCAACAATGAGTTATTGTTCTTGACTGTTAGAGATAACTACGGATATCTTTCCAAGGGGGATAAATTCAGTCAGCAATCGGTTATTGTTCTTAGGTACAGTCCTGCCAGCCAAGAGTGACTGTGGCGTCATGTTTTGTTAACAAAGTTATCAGGGACTTATTATCGATAGATCACTTGTGTATTAATCCTATCCACAGGATAGGATTAATATACAAGTGATCTAATGATTTCGCGTTAGCTCAAGTGATGTGTACAAGTTAATGTTTTACTTTTAAAACAATTGTAAACAAAACATACGTCACTGTCACTTTTGGTTGGCATGACAGTATATGACCTTTCAAAGGGAGATAAGTTCAATCAACAAAGGTTGTTGTTTTGGAGTATTTGAGCTTTGCAAGGGAGACAAATTAATTGTTCATGAAATTAATACCATTTCAAACTTAAGAATAACACAATGTTAACTGAATTTATCTGCTTTGAAAGGAGTTAGGCTCTTCCATCAATACATGTTTGAGTTTCCAAGGGAGATAAATTCTGTCAACAATGGGTTATTATTCCAAAATATTGTGCATGGCAACGGATGCCTTTCCAAGGGAGATATATTCAGTCAACAATGTGCTATTTTTTTCTTGGATGTTTGAAATGAAATTGATACCTTCCCAAGGGGGTAAATTCAATTGCTCATTGTTCTTGAATGTTTAAGATAGCAATGGATTCCTCTTCAAGGGAGATGAATTCTGTCAACAAAGGGCAAGTATTCTTTAGTAGTTGAGACAGCAAAATTTACAGGATAATGAATGCCTCTCTGCAGGAGAAATATTAAATGAAAGGTAGTAGACGTATTTTAATTTCAATGAAGTGAGCAAAGTCTAATTCAAAAGAAGGTACTATTTATAAGGAGGATACAGATCAAATGAAGGAAAGAACACACAGATTAACCCTTACTCCATAATAGCGCCATTTGACACCTTTAAAATATCATGTATTTGAAAATATTATGGAAAATGGAGCATTTGCTCTTTGGAGCAAATGCTCCATTTTCCATAATATTTTCAAAAGTATTCAAAACTTAATTTTTTCTTGAATTTTTTCAATGTGGTCTAAAAATAGAAAATGATGTCATGATCTAAAAATAGCTTATGGAGTAAAGGGTTAAGGAGTTAGGTTCCATGTGATGTTACAGGACAAGACATGATTGTTGTGATGCAAGTTTTGTTGAAGTTACATATACCCTTATAACAAGAACGTTAAGACCATTTATGTCAGCCTCTGCCCTACTATTATGAACGTACATACCATAGCTCACACGGTGAGATAAAATCCCACAGAGTTTGGCCTTTCTGAAAGCAGATTCCCATAAGATTTTCAAATCTTATAGAATTTTCAGACCATCTAAAAACACATTTTATTAAAAAAAATATCATTAATCACACTTTATTGTGTTTATCACATGTTTTTTACATTAAAATAAAAGCCTTTTGGTTATTTATGGGGAGCTCTAAAGTGATTCTTGTGAAAATCTCACAGAATTATCAAATCTCCCTTAAAATTTTGGTTTATCTCACAGATTTCAGTCCACAGTTTATGGCATGTATGGGTCCTCAGATAAGAGTGGATAATTTTTTAATTCATTTCCAAGTTTTCTTATTTCACAACCAAAACATACGTTGCGTGTACTCAAAAGAGCCACCTTACTAAACAGAACACCCTTGACAGATGTTTAAATTGCTGGATAAGAAAATAGAATTTTTCATCTTGGATGAAAACTTGTGCTTATCTGAGCCTTTAGAACTGTCTTGTATTGTTCACTAGAATTTCTGGCCCCCAATTCAGTGCCAACAGGCCCTGAGGTAATATAACTTTTTCATGCTCAATTTAGATGAGCATGAAATTTATCCTGCTCATAAATGTTAAAATGCCAAGGATTGTTGGCATTTTAACATTTATTAGCATAATAAATACAACATCTGAGAGTCTTATAGCAAGAAACTTCTTTATTTGTCGGTATTTTAGTTTTTATGAGCAGTTGAAATTTTGTGCTCAGTTGAGTTGAGCATGAAAAGAGTTTTATAACCTCGGGGCCAGGTATCCCCAGTTATGTAAATTCATCTTGGATAATTCATTTGTTAGATGGGGTTTCCTTTTCAAAGGGCTCTAAAAATCTAAATGTTGTATTGAAAGATCTAGATTATTTGGATTGTTTGAAAAGGAGAAAACCACCAATCTTAACTCTTTGCCTACTGGGTAATTTTGCATGCTTTTTTGTCGTCTGCTGATTTTTTCAAAATCATTTTTTTTGAAAAATTCTTTTAGGAATTCCATCAGAGTTTCCAACAGTTTGGATCCAGATTTTGTCGGGCCCGATTTGGGTCCAAACTGTTTGCAAAGGTTATCAGCAGACAACACTTAGGTAAAGAGTTAAAAGCAAACAAGTAATAGAAGACATTTTTTTTTGTTATCCTTCATTTTCATACTTTACACAATGTTTTAAATTGGGAGTTTTCAGAGGTAATTTTGGGAAAATATTTTCCTTTGTTTCTGTGGGAGAAAGATAGGTTGTCGGCATTCATGGCAGTTGTTGTCTCCCCTGAAAACCCACAACATGTTTTAGCTCTTTCCCTTCCCAGCTAGTGACGACTTTTGTTGTCTGTTGATAATCGTTGCAAACAGTCGGAACCAAGATTTGCAAGGACTTTCCTAAGCCTGGTTTGGGCCCGAATGTCTGCCCCTTCCCAATTCAAAAACTTCCCAAAATAGAGTATATCATTCCCAATTTCTTAGTTCTACAATAAGTTAAAAACTTCATGAAAATCCAAACAAAAATAGCAAAGCTACAGATCCATGAAAAATTGAATTAAAATGAGAATGAAACGTGTTTTCATTCACATTTTGATGCAAATTTTCATTATTATGAAGGGCAATTAAAGCAACAAATATGCACCAAATTTTCTCAATTTTTATGGTTTCTCAAATTCAACAGGCTCCTGGCCCCGACTTCAGAAAGGTAGGCAAATCCCTGATATGGCCTGACAAAATGGCTGGCCTGATCTGAATCAAAACATATTTGACACTGTTGGTATTCCTGAAAGATTTTTTTTAAAAAGTTAAGTTTTTTAAAAAAAACCTGCAGACCACAAAAAAAGCATGCACAATTAACCTATGACTGAGCCGTAGCATGGGATTTTCAACAATGTGGTATGTGCTACCAGCAAAGCCTCAGATCAGCCTGTGCATACGCGCAGTCTGATCAGAGCCTTTGCTAGTCGCTTGAATATTCTATGACTGTTAAGCTACTGACTGAAAATCATTTGGAGTTTCTAAGCTTAAAAGATGGCTTCACAGGCTCGTCTGAGTCTGCACTTGTCAAAATGCCACATTGTTGGAAATCACATGTCACGGCTCATATGCGAAGAGTTAACACAGAATAGAAGGAATTTCCTAAAGTTACATGACTACTTCTAAAATCTTTTTGCTATCTGTATATAGAGGATTCTGTACAAGTATGAACAAAATTATACATATCAGGGGAGGGAATTGTCATTAATGGATTATAAGCAGTTATCATTCCTTTTATCATTGTTTAGCTTTTTCTGACTTAACCTTGAAGCAGTGGACGACACTTTCAAATTCTGTTGCCCTTAAAGCGTCAATCATGGCTGCAGTAGACGACAAATTTTGCAACTTTTTCCCTAATTTTCAGTAAAAAATAAGATATGACATTTCATGAGAATCGTCTGCCAGCAGACGATTTTCATGAAATATCATACCTTATTTGTTATTTTTGAAAAAGTGGCAAAATTTGAAATTATAGGTGGCGCTTTAAGGGTTAGAAACTGATAAAGGCTTGATATTTCAGGCAAATCAGCTTTTCTTTCCTAGGAAATGGAGAAAGATGACACAAATTTGTAGAAAAGTACAATGAGAAATTGTTGTCAATTGTCACTTTAACCCTTAAAGCGCCAAGCCCAACAAAAGTCTTCTGCTTTTTTCGTCTGCTGAAATGTTTAAGAAAGCCTCTATGGCAACAATGTGGACACAGATCAGACTGCTCCTATAGGAGCAGTCTGATCTATGTCCACTCTGTTCGTTTCTATACTTAAATTCGTCAGTAATGTTAGGCAATTATTTGCAGCAGACGACTTCAGCAGACGTCATTTTTCAGATGCATTTTTTTATTGGCGCTTTAAGGGTTAAGGGAGAAAAAGTACCATGAGAAAAAGTATCTTAACATTTCATGCAACCAGTGTAGGCTGGTATTAGATTGTGTATTCACACAGTCCGATCAGGGCATGCTGGTCAGAATCACATAAAGAAATGGAGCATTACAGCTATCTCTGTAATGCATTTTGTAGTTTTATGATACTACTCATATGTATATAGAGGATCTTACATGAGTGCTCATGTTTTATTGAATTTATTAAACAAGCTGGGGAAAAGCGATAAGATGCGAGGCTTGCCGAGCATTTTATCGCTTTTTCGCAACAAGTTTGATAAATTTAATAATACAGGAGCACAAATGTTAGATTCTATTTATCACATGACATTAAAATTTATTAAAAATCCCTTTTTGGCATGAAAAAGTCACGATTTTGTCATCTTTTACACAACATTATAATGAACGTCATAACGTTATGTTAAAAAATCTGTAAACCACTAGTAGTTTATCGATTTTATTGCATGGCGTTATATCACTTGAAGACGCAACGGCATGTGATAAATATAAATACAAATGAATTGTAACATGAAAGCCTACTGTTGGATATATGGTAAATGTCATAAATATTTGAGCACCAGAACCATGACAGAATGGCAGGGGCAAACATTGCAGACCCAGGTCTGCATTTAAGGTCTGCTGTATATATTCAAGTTTACCTCAGACCAGATTTTATCATGGAGGTAAACACTATGTCCCCTTATCAGACTGCTCCCGTGGTCTACATTGTTTGCAATATAAGTTACCTAAGAACATAAGCAGACAAGAGGAGCAGACGACAAAAGTTGTGCCCGGCTGTCTATGGGTGTAACACTTAAAAGCACCAATCAGGACTCAACAGACAACAAAATTTATGATATTTTTCGTAAGTTTTCAATAAAATATGGCTTGTAATCTCACTTGAATCATCTGCTGCAGATGATTCACGTGAGATATTAAGCTTTATCTGGTTTCATTTAGGAGCAAAAAAAATGAAAATGTTGTCTGCTGCAATTTTTTCAGGTGTTTTACAGTAAAACCTGTCTTAAGTGGCCACTCAAAAGAAGACCAAAAATTGGTTTTCAAGACCGATTATCGCTTAATTCAGGTCAAAAGTATTGCAAAATGCTCCAAGTGGGAGCATTCTGCAATACCTTTGAATTACATTAAGCAATAATCGGTCTTTAAGACCTTTGTTTTGTCTATTTTTGTGTGACCGCTTAAGACAGGTTTTACTGTAAGATGATTAAGAAAGGTGTTTTTGAGTATTGACCATTCTGAACCTGTTAAGACTTTTGAGAATGCTTTTTGAAAGAGCTTATGTGTATTTCATTCATTCTGCTAGATAAACAATTTTCATTTACAGTAAAACCTGTGTAAAATGGTCACTCTAAAGAAGACTAAAAATTGTTTTTCAAGAGTAATTATCGCTTAATGTAGGTCAAAAGTATTGCAGAATGCTCCATAGGGAGCATTCTGCAATACTTTTGAACTGCATTAAGAGATAAGACCTTTGTTTTGTTTATTTTTGAGTGTCGCTTAAGACAGGTTATACTGTATGATGAATAAAAAAAGGTGTTTTTGAGCATTGACCATTCTGAACCTGTTAAGACTTTTGAGAATGCTTTTTGAAAGAGCTTATGTATAGTTTATTCATTTCACTAGAAAGGCAATTACTATGTATACCAATTACAGTGATATATTTCACCATCAAGCCCACCCAAGTCAGTCTCTCTGTCTCCTGTGGGAGGAGTAGTTGTTGATAATATAGAAAAAGTTGTTTTTTGTGTTTTTCTATTATTCATTATTATGAGAAATGTTCTGTAAGCTGTATTTAATCTAAATATTCAGAACCCTTAAACTCTTAACTCTGGGCCTGCCAGCGGTGACTTTGGTATTCTGCTGATAATCTTTACAAACATTTTGGACCCAGATCAGGCTCAACAGAATGTCAAGCCTGATCTTGATCCAAACTGTTTGACACTCTGATACACGTAGTGTTCCCAAAAGAATTTTGAAGTCAGCAGACGACAAAATAATCACGAAAAATTACCCAGCGTGCAAAGAGTTATTGTGATTTAAGATTTTCTCACAAAATAGCAAATAGATTTGTTAAAAACAAAAGCAAATAGATTTGTTAAAAACATTAGCAAATAGATTTATTAAAAACATTAGCAAAAAGGTTTGTTAACAAATGCCTACAAAAAATACATCTGAAAATGATATCTGCTTAAGTCCTCTGCTGCATATATTTGCTAACCTTATTGACTATTGTAAGTACAGAGGCAAACAGTTCTGACCAAGATAAGACTGCTCCTACACTGTTTGTTGGAGAGGCTTCTAAAATATTTCAGCAGACAACATTTGTTGTGATTGGGGTTTAAGAGTTAACAAGAAGGCAGTTAACTTATCAAGAATCAGTGCCAATATGAAACCCCAGTCAAATGAAAATTATGTTGTAAAGGTTGAAACCCCAGACAACGTATCAAGCCAAATTTCCAATTATTTAGCAATAAAAATACAATGTTCAAAATTACCTGGTTTCTGTAAAATGAGTATATTTGCCCTTCATTACAATTGTGCAGTGGAGATCCAGATGCTCTTTACCAATACTTTTGAAAATGAGCAGACTATGTTTAAAGGCCTATATTTCTGTCCATGAGAGGATGATCCGGGTTTACACTGTTTACTCTAGCCGATCTGTCTGAATATTTAGGGTCTATACGGTACTAAATGGAATTGTGTTGCTGAAATAATTCCATTCAGTCTAAACAACATTCATAGAGTATTGGAGCAGACGACATTTGCAAACATTTTGTTATTATCTTTGCAAACAGTGCATCTTCTCTGATTGCCAGGATTCCATTATAATTTGATTAACCCTCTGTATACTAATGGATTCTTCCTTCTGGTTTGACACAATAAACTTGGGATAGTCCATTGTAAATTTCTAGGGATGTCAGGCTATATTTAAAAAAAAATAGTGTATTTCTTTGTCTGAAGATATATTTTTACTTTAGCAAACAGTGTAGACCCTGATGAAATGCTGCATTATGCAGCATTTCATCTGGGTCTTCACAGTTTGTAAAAGTTCATGTTAAGGGTTTTCCTGTATACAAAGGGTTTAACCCTTATCCTGTCAATATTTTTTGTCCTGAAAATGTTGTCTCCTTTCACGTCTGCTGCATATATTCAAGTGCAATTTTGACTAGATTTTATCATGAAAGCAAACACAATGCACCCTATGGAGCAGTCTGATCTGGGTCCATATTGTTTGCAATAAAGGGAAGCTAAGAACATAGGCAGACAAGAGGGGAGATGACAAGTTGTGACTGGCAGTAAAAGGGGCAATTGACCTAGAAATTTTAGATATATGAACATTTAATCTCAACTTGGAGGCAATATTACTGTAGTATATTTAACAAATAAATTTGATTTTTGGAATGTTCATGGAATCATGAATACTTCAGATCTTTTGCAAAGTAAGTGTAGTCTTTTGTAACTTTGCAAGAGACTTGAGGTATTTATGATTCCGTGAACGGACCAAATATTGACTTTATTGCTTATATTTACATTTTAATATAAATATCTAAAATATAGAAATTATTAATAATTTAGGGAAGAAAACAGTTTAGTATTTAATATGTAATTGTATTAACAGTTTTGTTTAAGAGTAAAGCGGAACAGTTAATGTGAACAGGAATAGCCAATGGAGCAAACCAGAGACTTATTTTGCATGTGCTGCTCAGGTGTGGCTCACTGTCAATCACAACACTAATATCACTTCTGGGGAATGAATAAGATGTTCAAAGCGTATTGCACGTGCAAGTGAGCTTGGCAGCTGTCAATCAAATTTATGTCATTCATGAGGCTTGAATGGTTGCACAAAAAAAAATCTAAAGATTCATTAAAGGCTTCTTTGAAAATGTAAATATTTACAGATGAAACTAAAAAAAAGTTATTTGAGTTTGCAATATGTATAATTTCAAATGTTACAGCTATTTTCATTTCATAATTTTTTGCTATTTTAAGTCAGTTACATTTGTCATCCACCATTTTTAGCAAGTTTCGCATACAAATATATCCTTATACTATATAGCAAAACCAGATATTGGCCCTGTCATAAGAAAGCCTGTCTTAGGAATTTCAGACTGAGTAAGACTCAAACCAGACTGCTCAGCTACAAAGACTTACTAGGATATTGAAATTTTGCATGAAGCAAGTTAAGGTACTATACTTTCCAATAAATGAATAACAAAGGGGCTGATCAGACTGCGCATGAGCGCAGTGTGATCTGCACCTTTGTTATTTGCATGCAACAAAGGTCAGGGTTTCTCGTAATGAGACCCATACAATTTTGGCCAAAAAATCAGTTCCTTGAACCGACTAGGCCAAGTATTTCATGTGAATTTTCTGTCTTGATTTTACATCAATTCACTTGAAATACTTGAGTCTTATTTACTCCAGAACTGATGAGACTGAGCGAATGAGCAGGCTGATCTGTGCCTGTGTTGTTTCTGTAAAATAAAAAGTAAGTATTTTCATGACGCTGCTCCTATTCAGTAATTAAAAGTAGTCTATAAGATTTTCTTGGGTTTAGTCAGTTTTCAGCTGAACTTTTTTGCATGCAGGATAATGATTTTTTTTTATGTCATCTGCAAATTTTTTTCTTCAAATTTTTCATTTTAAAAAAGACTCAGGAATACCTCAGAGTGTCAAACACTTTAGTTTCTGATCAGGCTCAACATCTGGCCTGATCTGGTTCCAAGCTGTTAGACACTCTGCTGATTTTCTTAAAAGATTTTTTTAGAAGTAAGATGAAATAGCAGACAACAAAAAATGTTCTTTATGCAAGGAGTAATCTTTTTGCCTACTAGTGTCATCTGCTGATAACTTTTGCAAATAGCTTGGACCCAGATCAAAGTGGTGGGCTTGATCAGGATTTTAACTGTTTGCCTGATAGAATTCCTGAAAGAATTTTTAGTAAACATTGATTTTGAAAAAAAATTAGCAGACGACAAAAAAGTCTGCAAAAATTACCCAGATGGTTAAGAGTTGAACAGAGTATTTCTCCTAAAGCAAAACCTGTCTTAAGCAGCCACTCAAAAAGAACACCAAAAATGGTCTTTAATACGGATTATTGCTTAATGCAGGTCAAAAGTATTGCAGAATGCTACAAGGGGAGCATTCTGCAAAACTTTTGACCTGCATAAAGCTACCAAATGACTTCTGTAGTTGCTGGCAACCTGCTGCCTCTGTGTTGCTTTCACTTTTGTATTGTCCCACAGTTCCCTGGCTGTTCACTTGCTACAACATAAAGTGGAAGCACTGAAATGCCAATGCATGTATTCAGACAACATTATATGGCAAAGCTGAGCTTTCAGTACAGTAAAAACCTGTCTTAAGCGGTCACTCAAAACGAACACCAAAAATTGTTTTCAAGACTGATTATCGCTTAATGCAGGTCAAAAGTATTGCAGAATGTTCCAATGGGAGCATTCTGCAATATTTTTTACCTTCATTAAGCTACCATTTGTCATTAAGACATTTGTTTTGTCTATTTTTGAATACAGGTATTGTCTTGTTGAAATGCTGAAATTTGATTCCAAAGAAAATGTCTCATAGAATACTGAAATTTAATTACGAAGTAAATGTCTCAAGTAACACTGAAATTCCAATGTCAGTAGATTTCTCATGGAAATACTAAAGCTGTAATCCCCCTTTTACTGACGTTTAGGGAACTGTACTTGCATAAATGTTTGTTATTCCATTAATTTATGTATTATTCCATCCAGAGACCATTGTCTCACAGCTACCAGTTAGAGCCAATCAAAGACATTTAAGGTTAATGGATACATACCTACTGTCAGTTACATGAGGGAGACAAATTTAGGTTCTGCATGTACCTGTGCATTGTTACATTTTTCATAAACCATATTCTCTGAAAGCAAGCAATTTGCTCTTACAGAAAAATTTGCTCACACGTGGAGCTAATTCTTTACGTTCAAAATACTGAATGAGAAGGACGGCAATTGCTTCCAGTTTATGATTGTCTCCCTGGAAACAATTGTTTTGTTCTCAAGGGAAAGGGAGGACAATCATTAATTTCAGAATTATCTCAGTTGAATTCAAGGAGGAATAAACTCCAACTGTTGAGTTTTTAAAACTAATTTTTCGCAATAACTTTTTTATCTTCAATTTTAGCAAATTGTGTTCGCGATAAAAAGTATTCAAGAACATCTCCACCAACTTCTCCAAATGGTTCCAACATCCTAGATGCTGCAGGTTTATCTGTGCTTAGATGCAGTCTTTGAACATTTTAAGCAAAGCGCAAATAAACTAAGTCCAAGATGTCAGTCATAAAGTTACAATGCACCGCCCTAATTCAATTACTGAAGCGATGGATGGCTTGTTCAAATATAATAGAAATTGCGCCTGATTAGCGCGTGCATTAAGCTAGTAGGGTCATTTCAAAACCCATTCATTTCATAGCAAGTGCATAAGAGAAAAATTGCACGTCATGCGATAACCCAGCCTTTGTTCCTATAATTGAGCCTGCTTTAAATTGATTCTGCATATGCACTGTAAATTCTGAGTATGTTAACGGCAGTTTTATGTTATGCACAGCCTTTGAAGAACAGGATATGCACCGCTTCTGATTTTTTTTTGAAACTACACCTTTCTGTCTTGCCTATACTAATTTTACCTGTCATTAAAAGACTTAGAAATTTAGGACGAATTCAATTTACTGCAAAATCCTCATCTATATACACAAAAATTTGTTTGCGCCACAAGCACAAGACCTTTTGGAGAAGTTGGCGGAAATTCTCCTCTACAACTTTCATCGGGAACACATATAAAATTGAAGACAAAAAAGTTATTACGAAAAATAAGTTCTAAAAACTTAACAGCTGTAGTTTAGGAGCATATTCTTCCCTTTCAAAAAAGACTCGCTGGGAAGGAAGGCAGTTACTCCCTTGAATTTTAAGGCTCTTAGTAAATTATTTGCTTTATTGTCAGATTGTCTCCCTTGGTTTCAAGGACAAGACAATTTCTTTGCTTTCAGCATAAATCCAATGGACTTCTAATTCATTATTGTCTCCCTTCAATTTGTATCCAAATCTCCTTCTATGTCAGTTACTTCTTAGTTTTTGTCCATTTGTGTATTAGTACCGTAGAATATTTAATTCTTTGCAGATATATAATTATTTACATAGTTTTAAGCCAATGTGATGGTGGTCAAAGAGAGCCCTGTGATTTGTTGTTCAAAAGTTTAACCTATATATATGCCAAAGGAAAACTCCCATCCAGACTCCATATGGTCCTCGTCGCTACAAAACCTATCTTCGGGGTTTCCCACAAAGCCATACTCAAACTAGCCTCTTCAGCTACAGAGACTAACTAGAAAATTAGAAATTTGCTTTTGTAAGTCTAGATATTATACTTTCCAGTAAGCAAATAACAAAGGCGCTGATCAGACTGCGTGGATGGACAGGCTGGTCTGCCCCTTTGTTGTTTGCAAACAACGAAGACAGGTTTTCTCACGTAGAGACCCATATAATAATGTATAGTTAAAGGATTCTAATTGATAAACGGAAAGATATGTTTAGGGTACTCAAAAGATCCATCTCTACGAGGTGAGTCATTTTGAATATCCAAAACACAAGTTAAAATTATACATTAAGATAAACTGTGGCATCTTGTCTTTGTCTTAATTGTTTGCATATGTCCTATTTGTTGGAGGCTTGGTGTAAATGGGTTAGTTTTTATCACTTATTTACTCAAAATGACCCAAACTCATTAAAGTTTTGGCCATATTGAGTTGAGAATGGCAACAGGGTCAGTAAAGTAAAACCAAATAAGCTTAGATCTTGATGAGAATATAAGTGTACACATGGGTGAAAGTTTTCAAAATTATTCCTGAATTCAGGATTTTGAGCCTGACTTTCCATACATATCAGGATTTTAAGCCTGACTTTCCATAGAAAGTTAGCCTCAAAATCCTGAATTAAGCAGATTCTAATAGCTTCTTTTATTTGATTTCAGTTTATCTAAAGACAATTGACCATTTAACCTTGAAATTGTTGATATTTGTAGGCTACTGCAAGTTTAAAGATTTGATTTTAAAAAGTTCAGGATTTTGGAAAATTTGAACTTTCACCCATGTGTACATCAGGTGCTGTCTCAAAAAATGAAAATAATACCTTGGTGCATTTGAAGCCAATTAAATCAAAACAGCCCTTCTACACTCTGAATGGGTTTTGGCCATTCTGGGTGTAACCAGGGTTGCACAGAGCTCTCTTGATAACCAGTTTGATGCCGTCCTCAGATTATTGAAATATTTATTGTGCTTTACATATTATATATTTATGTTTTGCTTATTTAATTTTACTGTAATTGCATAGGATTTATTACCATAAGTAAAAGAAATCACAAGATGTAAAAAAGAGCAAAATATTCCTTGGCGAAGAACTTTGAGCCGCGGCATGTGATTTCCAACAATGTGACATTTTGAGAAGTGTAGACTCAGACAAGCCTGTACAGCCTCCTTTTAAGCTTTGAAACTCCAAATGATGTTCAGTCAGTAGCTTAACACTCATATTTATTCAAGAGACTAGCGAAGGCTTTGATCAGACTGCGCATATGCGCAGGCTGATCTGAGTCTTTGCTGGTTGCTCATACCACATTGTTGGAAATCTCATGCCGCGGCTCACCATATAAGCTGCATGCTTTGTTCTTATCCTTGTCTTAGTGTTACCATGTACAAACTAATTTGAATAAAATATGTTTAAACCAAAAATATTCTTTATATTCATGAATAACTGTGCAATCGTTATCGTATACTTGTATTGAAAAAATTGGACATATAGACCTTGCCTCGGCGTTATTCAACTTTTTTATGCTCAATTCAGCTGAGCATGAAATATGTCTTGCTCATAAATGTTAAAATGCCATCAGTTGTTGGCATTTTAATATTTATGAGCAGGATAAATATATCATCTAAAAGTTTTAAAGCAAGAAAAATCTTAATTTTTCAGCATTTTAGTTTCTATGTTTTCCAGTTATCTGAAAAGGGTTAATGAATATAAATAAGGTAAGTTAATTATTGTGGAGAATAAAAAATGTATGATAAATCAAATTATTTTGCTCCAAGATATAAGTGTGTTGCTCAAAAGCTTGATTTCATAGATTCATTAGGAACCTATAGAGTAGTGTCCTCAAATACCATAATTGCCCAGATAAGTGCATATGCATTTAATAAGTATGCATGCACTTATATGAGTTCACTGAATACTTTATGGGTTGTTTACCTATATGAACTGCTGTTTTACAGTGAGTCCAGTGGTGCATTTTTTATTAATGCCAATTCATCATATGAGTGGAAAAAAAAATGTGGATCCTGATCAGCTGGCTTCATGAGAAGCCAGCTGATCTGGATCTACACTGTTTTCAAAAGAAAATGAAATGAAAGGTCATGCCCACAATGTACTTATAGGTTAATTATGGTATATGTTTATACCTATTTGTATGTTAGTGATGATTACAGCAGATTACAATGAACTGTGTATAAAGATGATTTTACAAAATATATCAAATTATAATCTGTCAAGAAATGTGACTGTAATTAACATTTCACTTATATTTGAGACGAGTTGACCTGAGTTGACCTGACCGTAGTGCACTCAGACTGGCTAAAACTGAATTGAGTTTTGTCAACTTTGATTGTAATTAGGGAATGACTGTATTAAAAACGTATTTGGCATGGTATATCATTGGATTTATGGTAGGGAATCAAGCTTTATATTGATTCATAAGCTGAGCCTTATACTGGATTTCCGGTCATATATTTGACTATATACCTCTCCAAATGCAATTATTGAATATTTTACCCGGCTTCTAATGCAATTTTTAATAGTTTTCATTCAAACTTGTATTGTATGTGTACTATGTTTCTCCTTCAGACAGGATCTACCAGCTGTGTAAAATTGCAAGGAAAGTTTGCAATTGGCATTGTGTTTCCAATAATATAGCACAGGATTAACTGTCACAAATTTGAGTCTCCTAACACTATTAGCAAGTGCATTAGAATAAGGGGTAAGTATGACAAGTCAAAGTTTTTTTGTGTGCTAAATTTACACAAAATTACAGGATTGTTGTCTGACGGTACAGTGTTAACTATATGACATAAGTATATAGTGTAGTATGGAGTACAGTAAAACCTGTCTTAAGTGATCACTCAACAATAGACAAACAAATGTCTTAAAGAAAGATGGTAGCTTAATGCATGTCAAAAGTATTGCAGAATGCTCCCCCTTGGAGCATTCTGCAATACTTTTGACCAGCATTAAGGGATAATCGGTCTTGTAAAACAAATTTTGGGCTTCTTTTGAGTGGTGGCTTAAGACAGATTTTACTGTTTATGTGATCAAACATGCAAAGTGATTATTATTATGATGTTATTATTCACAGGAGAAAAGTTACTATTGTTTCAAGTCTCTTTTTCTACTTTGTTAATCATCTGTCTTATTTCATCTATCTATTTCCTTACGTTTGGATACATAATCATACACTTGTAAAAGTGTATAAAGTTATTTTGCTATTTTAGTATTGTTAAGTATGACTGTATGATTCACAAAATGGTAATAAAATGCTACCATGTATAATTTTTGTATTTATTTTATACCCTGCCACTTTAAATGTGCATGCTTCTGTGCAAAATTTTCATCACATCCACATTAATAAAAAATAAATGTCTTATCATTCCATTGCTATTTTTTCAGAATATGGTCATGTTGCATATCAAGGGAATGAAGCATAGAACAACATGCAAGGAGATAGTTTGCCCTTAACCACAACATTGACACCTTGGATGGCTCAAAACTTCAAAAAAAAATTGAAAGATCAAATCTAAAACAATATGCAAGCAAATAGTTTGACCCTACACACCTTTAGTTAAAATGTCTTGAAATTGCAAAATGTGCAGTTAAGTAGATTCCCCCTCCCCCCCTGCTTTCTTGAAGAAAAGCAAGGGGATTCTGTCCGCCCTTCTACCTCCTTCAAGTAATAGGTATCTTGTGTATGCAACTCCTACAGTTTTATGCCTTTACAGGTGTTTAGGTCATGCTCTAAAGAAGATGTGCATATTGATTGGATATATTCCTCAGATTATATTTTTTCACAAAATAAAGAAGCTAGGTATCTTGTGTATGCAACACCTCCTACAGTTTAATGGCGATTCCTATGAAACTTTACACCCGTGTTTAGGGCATGGTCTGAAGACGTGCATATTGTCACTTTTTCAAAAAAAAAATGAACTTAGTCATTATTCTTGCCAAAGTAAATAGATACTAGGTATCATGTATATGCATCTCCTACAGTTTTATGCTGATTCCTTTGAAACTTTACAAGGAGTTTAAGTCATGGTCTGAAGATGTGCATATTGTTTGGATATAATCCTCAGATAATTTTTTGTCACTTTTTTCACAAAATGAACGTAGTCATTTTTGTGGCCGAAGTGAACAGATAACCACGCCCAAAATAATTTCACAGAATTGTTCCTCATAAAACCCTCTACCAAAATTGCACCAACGGTTCCTCTCAGCTGAACAAAAGGCTGCCCGAGCTCCAGATAAAAATACTTTTAAACAGCATTTCCTCCTGAACCACTGGTCCAAATTCAAAATAATTTCACAAGATTGTTCCTCACGATGCCTTCTACCAAAATTGCACAAATGGTTCCGGTCCGCTGAACAAAGGGGCCACCAGAGCTCTAAATAAGAAATGGCATCTCCTGAACCATTGGTCTAAATTCAAAATGATTTCAAGGGAGCGCAGTGGCTCAGTGGTAGAGTGCTTGACTCGAGACCGAAGGGCCGCGGGTTCGAGCCTCACCGGCGTCACTGCGTTGTGGTCCTTGAGCAAGACACATTTATCCTAGCTTAGTACTGGTTCAACCCAGGAAGACCCGTCCCGCATAACTGAAAGATTGTTGAGTGGACGTAAAGAATCAAATCAAACAAACAAAAAAAATGATTTCACAGAATTCTTTCTCATGATGTACTCTACCAAAATTGCACAAATGGGTCCACTCCATTGAAAAAAAGGCTACCAGAGTTTGAGATAAGAAATGTCTTAAAACGACATCTCCTGAAACACTGGTCCAAATTCAAAATAATTTAACAAAATTGTTCCTCATGATGCACTCTACCAAACTTTCACAATGGTTCCACTCCACTGCTTAAAGGGGCTGCAAGAGCTCTAGATGAGAAATGTCTTTAAACGAAATCTTCTACTGAATCGCAAAGTCCCAATTAAAATTATTATAGGAATCTTGTAAGGGAGACAAATCTTGCAAATGTGGCTGTCTTGTTTGTATAGACTTTTCCCTTGATTCTTGGAAGATTGATATTCCTATAAAGATAGCTACAATGAGGATGGGATTGTTCATTATATGTTTCAAGGGGTCACAGGTAGATTTCCTAATAAATGTGTACTTCAGTCTCTGAATAATGCATTTATCACAGCAAATAGTGCAGACCATGATGAAATGCAGCAAAGTACCCTTTGAGGGGTTTTCAGTATACAAAGGGGTATTTGCCCATTATCAGATTAGTTCAATCAAGTATTGCACTGGGGCCAAAACCATAAAAATATCTTCTTGTCTGAAATCACTTGGCCTATTGAGCCTTGATATTATGTTTGTAGCATCATCTTGTAAACTCCTGCCAAGTTTGTTCAAATTATTACTCTGGTGCCAAAAATAGCCCTGCTGCGGATGTCTCATGTTTTATTGGTTGAGGTTCCACATCCTGTTAATTTTGTCAACATAACCAATGTTAAGTCTTAATGATACTGCTGATATATCAAAATTCATAGCTGGACTTTTGAGAGGAGATATTCTTTGCTATAGCCTAATGGTCCTCTTGTTTTTACAAAATAACTAAGTCATTTTTGCGGGCAAAGTGAATAGATACTAGGTATCTTGTGTTGGCAACTACTCCTACAGTTTTATGCCGATTCCATGACACTTTACAGATGTTTAGGTCATTCTCTGAAGATGTACGTATGGTTTGGATTTAATTCTAAGATTATTTTTGTCCCCTTTTTTACAAGTTGAACTCAGCCATTTTCCAGACTTTAGGTAAGGTACAAATTGACAGCAGGACAGGAAACTGTTATGAGGGAAACGGAATTAAAGTAAGAAAGATGGCAAATATCAGGAAACGATACAATCAAGTGCCATACCTGTCCCAGGATACCATATGGGACAGTAAAAAAAAATACAATAAGCATCACCAACAAGAGCCAAGAGGACAGCCCTTTCCCAGCAGGTGACCACAAGGCAGCAATGAACAGACGCGGAAGCATGAGAAACACAAAACACAAAAACACAAATGGTCCACAAAAGAAGTACCGCCTTGGAACGGTCAGTAAAAGTATTTTGCTGGAGGGCTTAAACCAGTTTCAAGGCGCCAACCTCACCCTTAATTCAGATGTGGATCAAGACACATACATGTTTGGTTTGCATGAAAGACCCCTAGCTTATCAATGCATTGTCTTCAAAACATATAAATCAGAATATGAAAAGGAGATAAAACAAAGATAAGGACTCAACAGTACATAAATCTGAATACCAGAGCAAAAGAAATCCAACAGGTAAACCCTGGTGGGCCTGACAACATCCAAAGCATCAGGCTCCTACCATCTCATCAAAAGATAAGTCTTGGCTCTTGTTTGTGATGTTGTGATTCTTTTATATTCCCATTTGGTATCCTGGGACAGGTAGGTACTTGATTGTATCGATTCCTGATCATTGCTGCCTTTCTTACTGTAGGTCAGAACCCTCATAGAGTCTATAGTCCGACCCACCGGTGTGCAATTAAAGAGGGAAGCAAAGTTGCAAACCCTGATTGGGTTGACCACCAAGCATGCAGTCTGTTGCAATACATTAATGTTATACCTAATCTTTTTATAATGGGAAATTATTTTAATGAACTGCGCTGGAAAATTATTAGAGTCAACAATCTTCTTCAACTTATACACCAAATCACCATATAATTCAGGTTTGGAAAGTCCTTGGCGCAAGAGAGATTTAAGTCCAACTTGGAATTTAGATATCAAGTCATAGTATCGTCTATTGAATTTATCGTCACCAAACATATGCCATGCTTATGGTAGAAAAATATGGGACAACTGCCAAATAAACAAGCAAATTCAGAGCATTTATGTCCCCCAACATTTAATGCTTGTCTTTAGATATATGACCTATCATGAACTGAGTAAGTAAACTGACTAAATTCACAAAACAGAAAAAAAAAACTTGATGAGAATTTTATCCTTAGCACATTCATATCTTGATAGTAATAAGCAGCTAAAACCGTCTAAACTCAATTTGTGAGAAATATTAATAAAACTATCTGAGGATTATATCTAAAACATATGCACACTTAAGACCATGACTAAAACATCTGTAAAGTATCAAAGCATTTGACATAAAACTGTAGGAGGAATTGCGCACACAAGATACCTAGTATCTATTCACTTTGGTTGGAAAAATGACTAGTTCAACTTGTGATGAAAGTGACAAAATATAATCTGAGGATTATATCCAATTATATCCAAACAATATACACACCTTCAGACCATGACCTAAACACCTGTTAGTTTCAAAACAATTGGCATAAAAATGCAGGAGAAGTAGCATTCACAAGATACCTAGTATCTATTCACTTCATCCGTAAAAATGACTCAGTTCATTTTGTAAAAAAAATGACAAAATACAATCTGAGGATTATATCAAATCAATATGCACTTTGACAGACCATGACCTAAATATCGGTTAGTTTCAAAACAATTGGCATAAAATTGTAGGATGAGTAGCATACACAAGATACCTAGTATCTATTCACTTCGTCTGGAAAAATGACTAAGTTCATTTTGTGAAAAAAGTGTCAAAAATATTTTTGAGGATTATATCTAAACAATATGCATATCTTCAGACCATGACCTAAACACTTGTAAAGTATCAAAGGAATTGGAGTAAACTGTAGGAGGAGCTGCAAACACAGAAATCTAGTATATATGTACTTCGGCTGGAAAAATGACTACGTTCATTTCGTAAAAAGTAACAAAAGTAATCTGAGGATTATATCCTAACAATATGCACATTTTCAGCCCATGACCTAAGTACATGTACAAGTTCAAAGTGATGGGAGTAAAACTGTAGGAGGAGTTGCATACACATGGTACCTACTACTTGAAGGGGGAAGGAAGGATGAAAAGCGTAATACTTTATCCCCTCGTTTTTCTTCGAAAAAACAGGGGACAAGAATATTGATTAAAGGAGATACAAACTATGAAAATGTATATTTAATTACAGGGTAAAGACATTGTAACAAGTGGAAGAGAAACATCCTTTATTTTCTTTGTTTCCATTTTTTATAATCAACATCTGTAAACTGTAAAACAGAATACGGTTTAAAAGACAAGTACAACCATTAAAATAAGCAGTTTACATACAACACAATCAAATAAAATGTTGATGTCTTTAACATGATCAGTGGATGCTCATCACCCTCGTCTGGACATTGGCTGGTCTCGTATGTCAGTACCAGTCTCATGATTATATTCTTTTTTAACTAATACCACCATAAGCTTTTACATGAAATGAAACACAATGGCTTTTGATGAAAGACCATGGGTGTAACTTCTGTATTGCAACATAGACAAGCAGTTTACATTTTTATTTTTCTTCATCTTCAAATTTCTTTATCAGCTGTGTGAGTGCTGCAAGTCTCTTGTCTCTCCACTGTCGTCGTTCTTGAAGTTTATCCATTGGAACGAGAGCTTCAAGTTCTTTCTGCATTTTGTCTAAATGTGGTCCTGAGAAGGAATCAGCTTCTCTAAATGTACTTTGTATTCCCTCTATCATTTCACCATAACGCTCAGCATAACTGTGCATCCCTTGAATAAAACAAAATGTATAAGTGCTTATCAAATGAGCCACGGCATGTGATTTCCAAAAATGTGGCATTTTGACAAGTGTAAACTCAGACGAGCCTGTGCAGCCCCCTTTTAGGCTTAGAAACTCCAAATGCTGTTCAGTCTTTAGCTTAACACTCATATAATATTCAAGCGACTAGCAAAGGCTTTGATCAGACTGCGTGTATGCGCAGGCACATCTGAGGCTTTGCTGGTCGCACATACCACATTGTTGGAGATCTCATGTCACCGCTCAAATCATTTATTGGCCACTAAATGAGAAGGACTTAGCTGAAAGAATTCATAATTTCAGATTGTATATTACAAAATCAGAAATACCTGTATGTCCATTGAAGACACAAAGGAAATTTGCTGTTTATGTCATGTAATGCTAACCAGATATTTTCCCTTATACTTTCTCTAAAGAGTTACAGATGAGTCTGTATTTGATCCTTTCTGAAAAACAACCCAGCAAGCATACTGCCTCAGGCCTCTTTTGGTCCATCAGTCAACTTGCAAATTGACAAATGAGCTGTGACGTGTGATTTCCAACAATGTGCCATTTTGACAAGTGTAGACTTAGACTAGCCTGTGCAGCCTCCTTTTAAGCTTAGAAACTCCAAATGATGTTCAGTCAGTAGCTTAACAGTCATATAATATTTTAGCGACTAGCCAAGGCTCTGAGCAGTCTGCGCGTATGCGCAGTCTGGTCTAAGCCTTTGCTGGTCGCACATACAACATTGTTGGAAATCTCATGTCCCGGCTCGAATGGTGTTTCACTGGCATACTGATAGTGCTTTCTATGAAGGCTTTTGACTTCTGAAACAATTGGCTTTAGATTGTTATTTGTCAAAATATATATCTAGTGCAATATCAAATTTGAAAATGAAACAACAGGCTTGTTTCAGTCTTATTTCAGGATAATAATTTTCATGAAAGGTATGGCTAATTTCTGGAATTAACGACAGCAACAAAAAATGAACACTATAAGTGTTTATAAAACACTGATTTGTAATGTCAAAGTTTAGTCGCACAGAAATTGAAAAGATATATATGTTATTCGCTTTCAATAAAAATTATCTCCTTACATTGAATTAAATACTTTTTATTGGAATTTATTCGTAATTTGAAATTTCAATTATTGATACATACAACATGTAGCTCAATGTCCTTCATTCCCAGGCACATGTCATACATATATGGTAATATGCCTTGGAGTATTAAATTTATATCTAAGAAACGATGGTACAAAATTTAAATGAACCTACCGTCAGCGTTAAGGTATGCTACTTCTATAGGTCCAATGAATGCATATCTTCTTCCTAGCCCCGCGCTCATTACCTTATCTAGCCCATCCACACTGATAACATCATCCTGAAATAATATCATAGCTAGCATTACCCCGCCACTATCGATCAGCCAGTGAAAAGCCATTCAATGAGCCGTGACAAGTGATTTACACCAATGTGGCATTTTGACAAGTGAAGACTTAGATGAACCTGTGCAACCTTCTGTTAAGCTTAGAAACTCATAATGATGTTCGGTCAGTAGCTTAACACTCATAGAATATAGAAGCGATTAGCAAAGGCTCTGATCAGACTGCGCATATGCGCAGGCTGATCTGAGGCTTTGCTGGTCGCACATACCACATTGTTGGAAATCTCATGTCGCGGCTCAAATGGGGTTTCGCTGGTAGGCTGGTGGTGGGCTTTACAGTGATAATTTCGGCTTATAGCTATGGTGTCCCTTTAATTGCACAACCACAGGTCGAGCCTCAGAATGAATCATGACCCTGACCTAAAACTTTCATCACAGTAAATTAATTTGATATGATTGCCTCCCTCTGATGATGCCTTACATAAGTTAGAAGCCTCCATGCAAACTAAACATTTTATGTTTTAACCAAAGTAGAATCTAGGGCGAAGATTTGCCCAGTAAAATATATTGAAGTCCTCCTATGGCAAAGCTGTTTTTCATTGAAAGGCAATGATTCTGCTGTTGTTTGTTTGTTGTGATGCACTGGGTTTGTCTGTGATTGTGGCATTTCGTGGCCATGCTACAATGTCTTTTTGATGGTGTATGTTACTTATAACACAACGTAGGCTGAGTCTCACTGAGGTGCAAATGGTTTTCAAGCAAAAATAAACTGTAAAAGGCGTCATTTTAACCAAATAAAAAGCTGGATTATCATTTACTATGTTCAGCTGTCAGTAAAGGGTACCTTGGAAAACAGTAAAAGTTTGGATTATCTGGCTATCCTCCATGCGAGCTAATAAAATTATGTGTTTTAACATCAACATAATCTTGGGCGAAGATTTGGTACCAGTAAAATTCATTTAAGCCCCCTAATGGCTAAGGCTACTGTCCATTTTAAGGCGGTGGTTCTGTTGTTGTTGATTTATTGTTTATAGTTGCTCCCATTGTTTGTAGGGGTTCTGTGTTTGGTCCTAGTTTTGTTATTCAGTACTTTGTGTCCATCTAGTTTTGCAATCATCTTGATGGGAAAGAGAGAGCTGGTTGATTTATTTTAACTGTCTTCCTGATGTCTTGTGACAGTCAGTACTCTGTGGTTCTTCCTCACGGTACTGTGGTTGGTTTGCAGTATGTGATTGTGGCATTTCTTGATCATACTCACTTGCTTTTTTAAAGAAATTTTTCAATGAAGAAATGAACTTCACCTATTGGAAAAATGATATTAATTGGGGAAAAAAGAAAGCTGCCCTGTCCAATTATGGGGTGTATGAAATTATCATCTAGATTTAAACGGTGTTTTTTCTTTTGCTGTTAAATATTCCAGATGATTATCTGGACCAATCCGTTCTACATGTAGTTAAAAGTGCACTATTTGCTGATGAAAGCTAACGTTTAGTCTGCTCTGAGAATATTTTGTTTGCACATGATTATCCTGTCAGAATAATTTGGTTGACGCGTTCAAGGAGTTAAAAGTAACAGAAGATGGTTTCTTTGAGTGTCGTTGTTCTTTGAGTTTAATACTACCTGGTCCAGCGTACGCGTGACTATATGGCACAAAAGGAACATGCGAACAGGTAAGTAGTTATAACGCAATATAAAAGTCACTCTTATTAGTTTTAACACAGTTTAGTCTAGAGGATTTTCCTTATTGATTATTTTAGCTATGTCCATGCGTTTTAGTCCTTGGAGGTGAGTATGAGCTTGCTCTATGAGCTTGCTCAAGCGTGTCTATTAACCGAGTATAATCAAAAAGGATATCCAAATTAAAAAAAAAAACATTAATAAAATGATTTGTTTTTATTTATTCCCATCCCAGAATCAGTCTCAAAATTAAGTATTTATGACTCAGTGGTGCAGATCCAGTGGGGTCTGTTGCCTTTGGAGCTACTCTTGTATTCATAACAAAATGAAATGTCTACTCAGCAAAAATTGGTCAAGAAATCTGTACAGTGTGATCAATGTGTTAAGTGTGCCAGAGAGCTGAAAAGAAATAAATTGATCAGCTATGCTGATTTGATTCTTTGCCTGGATCACATTGTATAGATTGTATCATGTAGTAACTCCTATAACATCACAGTCAGCATACAGTTTCTGGTGACTATCAGTACAACAGCGAAACGCCATTGAATGGCGTTTCGCTGGTGGGCTAATAGTGGCCTGCTTTTACGTGTTTACTGGCATGCTAATTCTTACCTTAATAAGTCGCCAAGATTCCTTCAGTATAGAATACTGGATTCTGTTTAAGACAAAACCCTCTATTTCCTTCTTCAGAATGACAGGGACCTGTCCTAACTTCTCCATAATTCCCTTCGCTTTAGGCACCACATCAGGGTCAGTCCATGGACTTGGAATTAACTCCACTAGGGGTGCAAAGAATGGTGGATTCGTCTGGAAAATTAAGATTAAATACTTCATCAAGAATATACATGTACTGTACTGCATAATTAGTAAAATCTAATTGTATAATGACGATTGTAGAATAGTAAAAAAGTAAGTATGACCAGGAAATGCCACAATCACACCCATGGCCCCGCAAGGACGAATCAAAGAATGATAACAGCGAAATGACATTCAGAAAAGGTCAAGTCAAAGCAACCGGCTCTCTCTTACCCTGTGATATGAATGCAAAACTAAAAAGGACACAAAGTACTGCAAAACAAAACACAGACCTAATACTTAACCCCACAAACAATGGGAGCAGCAGCAAACAATGCATAAATAACAGCAGAACATAAAACGACTTATCTCCTGGCTTTCTCGCCTTTTCTAACTTATTTTAGATAATAGGCTATTTTGGGAAAAGACATAACAAGCACTTTATCAGAATGGACATAATAATCTCGAACAAACAAAGGATGAACATATGTTATGTGTGTTCTTAATGTGGATTGAGCTGTTATTCATCTTTTTTCAACACAACAAACTAATGTATATCTACCAAAATGTCTAAATATGCAGGGCTACCCTGCCATTATCCATTGTACCCATTTGCTACTAAAATGTAGAGTGGCTACAAATATTCTCATTGGCTAAAAGAACACTCTAGGCGTTTCAAAAATTACATATCTGCGAAAAAGTGTATTTTGATCAGCTTTTGGATTTTCCAATGCCTTCACACTTTATTATTGTGTCAAATTTAACTCCTTAAATTCTGGCTTTTTTTCAATATCATAAGGGTATCGAACAGTTTGGATCCAGATCAGTCCTGACGTTTTGTCTGGCCTGATCTGGTTCCAAACTGTTTGCAAAGGTTATCAGCAGATGACAAAAGTCGCCGCTAACTGGCAAAGTTTTAAACAAACTAAACAACTTCTTGATACTACTTTCTGCCGAAAACCTTGGCTAAAGTCAATTTTATTTGGCTCCAACGTAAACGTGAATATTCAAGGCTTACCCTGGCTCAGAATTGGCTGTAGCCAACACTTTTGCCAAATGGAAAATAAGTCAATAAAACAAAGATCACCAAAGGGTAGTAAACAATAATTTTGAAACGACAGAAATACTGCATGTACTTTGAAGAGAAAAAATTCTCCTATCAGATGTGGTTTGAACATATTTTTTTCATACCTTTGCAAACATGATTTCCATTTTTATTGTCTAGATGATAGCAAATGTAGGTAATGTACATAGTTCATTTAAAAAGTTTACCGGGTTGGGCAACAATAAATCTGTTTTTATGGGTTATTCTCTCCGCTAGGATGGAAGGTAATAATGCACTTGCTGATGACGCTAGTATAACATCGTCCTGCAGTATGTCATCTATCTTGTCATATACGCCTTGTTTTAAATTTTGACGTTCTGGTACACATTCCTGAAAAGAAACTGCCTTTTAATAAAAATTATTTGAATTAAATGTATACATTAAATACTATTATATTGTAAAATAACCCGGGCCACGTTGCTGCATGAAAAATAACAAAGGCACTGACTAGTCTTCATGATTTGTTTAGTTCCTTGATATCTTATATATTAAGCGTGTGCAAAACACAAGCCAAATTGTGAACATTAATGAGTTCATTTATTTTCAGCAGTGAACATTAATATTGAGATGATTTGACGATACTTTGGGGCTGGAAGGGAATGTTTTCATCTTACTCTTTTTGAAGATTTTTTAGACCAGCTCTGTATAGTAAACGTCTTAAAACATGGGAATTTGTTTTAACTTGTGACTTAGACGCTGTCTGCCCATGGACGTATGAATAAACATTTCTATAGGCTAGTCTAACAATGTCACTAAATAGTTAAGCCAGTGTTTGATAAAACCAAGTAAATAAGTCCAGCGAGGACTCGCATCAACATTGGCATCAATGCAGTAAGATAAACGTATTCACCATGCACTCAATGAATAACTAGTCTCATGGTATCTTTATTCGAACAGCGAAGACTGGTCAGACTGGGTGGCTTCCCAAAGATGAATAGATAGCCAATGTCTCGTGGTATCATCAATCGAACATCGAAGAAATCTCAGACTGGGTGGCTACCAAAGCTGACTATAGTTTCTTCAATCAAACAGCGAAGATCCTGATCAGACTGAGCGGATGCCTAGGCTGATCTGAGTGGTCACTGTGAGCACAAGTCATTATTAAGGGTTTGTCATGTATCCTGTGTACTAGTTCATATATATAATTTGAATTACCTGCACATATATTGCGCCTCTGGTGCACTCTCTGATATCCGTCGTCACTGATATATTTTCCAACTGTTGTTTTACAGTCAATTGACCCCTCAACAGCCCTATCTTACTGAGGTTGTCTAGCTGTGCCTCTATCTCCTTCAAGGCACCAGTCAACTGCTGGGGTTCGATGTCGTACAATTGGACCCTGTAGTCAGCAGCAGCAAATAACATAGACCAGCTACGACCTATTAAACCACTACAAAACAACCGAAAAAACTTTATTTGTTTGGTTTTGTTAGGAAGTTATGATTGCATGTATAATGATGTTGAGTAATAGTTCGTTACAAGGTTCAATCCTCGCTATATGTATGGGTATGGTATTGTAAATGGGCCATCCGATGTGTTAGTTGTATTTATAACATATGCGTTAAACCATAATTGGCCAAGTTTCTAAGTGGGGCTAGAGAGCTAAGATTTTGTCTGAGCTTCGTCTACTTCCATTCTCATAGGTGAACCGGAAAAAAAAATTAGCGTAAAATTGTGAATTGTTTTTCTTGTCCATTAGTTACAACATTTGTTTTTGGTTGAGAAATTCATTTTTAATTGCACACTCTTATCTAAAAGCATAAATTCCCTCGGTAAACGAATACTCTGATGAGACTGCACGTTGTAGGCACGTCAATTCATTATGTGATAAGTATCGAAAAGGCAAAATATAAATACCAGCTGGTGCCGTTCTATAATACTCTGTTCATTCTCATCCTATTACATTTGTATCAATTTAATGACACTCATAATCATGAAATTGCTAAAGCACAAAGGGATATGAATAAATTGTTACTTTTACTAGAATCCTCTAACACTGTTATGTTTTTTAATACATTACTGTGTGCGACAAACACGATTAATGAATGTAGCAATGTGCATGCAATTGCATTAATTATCCAACACGTTATTAAATTGGTCATGTATGCACATAAAATCACCTTCACACTGGCTTACTAATTAGAATATGTACAATTATCCGACACTTTATAAACATGTTGGTGTCGACCAGTTTGAAAGTGACGAAATAATGTTCTTAAACCAATTTAAAGTACAGTAGCGTTGATGTTTGTTTTGTTTGGTTTTTGTTTTTGTGGGGGGGGGGGGTCTTTTAAAAATGAAAATAAAAAAGAATGGAATTTTTTTTTAAGAACAGGAAAATAAATAGCTACTTATTTTTTACTGATAAAAGGAATCCAGAACACCACCCCATCCCACCATAATTCAGAACCTAATTAATGGATGTACCGGTTCTGTGCCTTCGCTGGTCGTAACTGGAAGTTCCCACGTAAAATGGGCCATATGCTCTCAACCATATACAACTTGCTACAAATTCTGATTCTTACAAGTCCCTTTAGATGAGTAGGTTTGTGTCACAAACTTAGGACCTAGGCTATCTCGCGACATGGTTCAGTTAGTTCTGCGAGAAGCAGCAAGGAAAACTTTTTCATGAATTACGAGATATTCTAAAATAAGGTAATAGCTTCGATAGAAGAGTCTGTTATAGGGGTGAACTGATAAGAAATAAAATGCCATATTTTGATTTTTGAACTGATAGGAGAAACATGAACAAAATACTGATAAAGGAAAAGTAGGGGCTTAAATATATATAGAAAGATTAGAATCTTTTAAAGAAAAAATACAATAAAATAACTATTTAATAATTCAAGCATTAAGAATGAAAGCTGAAAGAAAAAACAGATTTTTAGGAAAAATGCAAATATTTAAATAAAAAAATACAATAAGCTTTATTTTTATTGATAAAAAATTACGATTCTCGTCCAGGCTTTCACAGAAGTGTATTTCAATTCTAACCTGCCGATAATAGCAACCTTCATTCCAGATTCCGCCATATTGATAATATCACCTGTCTGTTGACCCGCACTGGTGTCACTTAAACCTAGAATGTGACTGAACGATATCTGCAGAGTTCATGGCGTATTTCTTATCAAGATTTTGAAAACGTCCGGTCACAAAATGAGAACTAATTCAAAACTTAGTGAAAGATGCTCTAAAAAAGAAACAGCTGAACATTTATTTCGAGTTCAGAAATTAAAAAATATCCATACTTCCTACTACGAAATAAAGAATATTTTGCCAGTAGGTTTCCATTCTTTCTTGACACTTTCACTGCAGCTGAAAATTACGTCTGCAGCAATTATTTGTATTTTAATTGGTATGCAAACAGTTTGGACTCTGATAAGACTGCTCCATGAGGAGCAGTCTTATCATGGTCCACACTATTTGGTACATGAGCTTCAAAAATACAACAAGCAGACGGAAAAAAAAGACAACTTTAGCCACTTTTGACACTTTTGTTTTGTCAGTGTTCTTTTCTTGATTGTAGATTTGGGTTATTCTAAGGATTGATCAATAAGCTAATATTAAAAAAAACATGTTGTTCTTGTATCTTGTTTGTTATTGAACAACCCTCATTTAAGGCCAGTTAGATGTCAACGCACGTCTTCTTAAATGTGCTAGATATACGACTTCTAATATACCACCAAATTGTCTTGTTTTTATTTAAAGATGGACGAGGCTAAGTCAAAAGTTGCTATAATTGGAAGGTAAGAGATTTCTGTTAGCCGCTTTACCGCTTTTCACAAATGGCGGCTGCATTATTATCTGCTGATATACTTTGGTGGAATATAGTTCAACCAATATGGCCCCAAATCACACTGGTCCAATGTTCAGTGTTCATAGTGTTATCTTCCATAATAAAAGTAGCCTCAAGTGTCTTTGAGTATATGCAACAGACACATAAGCAGACGCCATTTTAGGGGGAAAAAAGCACCAGCATATCTTGTAATCATGGTACTTTTGCACTTGTGTACGTTTTGCATGCTGGGGAATTTTGCAGGTTTTTTGGTCTGCTAGTTTTTTTCAAAGTTAACGTTTTCAGAAACACAATTAGAGTATCAAAAAGTTTGGTTCTTTGGACTAGCGTTTTGTCGAGCCTGATCTGGGTCCAGACTATTGGGAAAGGTTATCAGCAAACGACACTGGCTGGTAATGAGTTGAAGGTGAACGCAAAAAAGAAAAAAAATCCAGTCGGTTTCTGGACAAACTTTTCCCTTCTTGGCTGTCTGAATGAACTGATAGTCTTGTCAGAGAGGTAAAATATTTGAAAATAGGACTCCAGTAAAGAAGATTTAAACAGGTTAGAATTGAAATACACTTCTGTGAAAGCCTGGACGAAACCGGTTTAAGCCCTCCAGTAAAATATTTTACTGACCGTTCCAAGGCGGTACTTCTTTTGTGGATCTTTTATGTTTTTGTTCTGTCTTGTGTTTGCTATGTTTTGTGCGCGTCTGTTTATATGTGCTTTGTGGTCACCTGCTGGGAAAGAGCTGACCTCTTGTCTCTCGTTTGTGGTGTCTTCTGTGAGTTTGTCACTTTCCCATTGGTATCTTGGGTCAGGTGTGGTACTTGATTGTATCGATTCCTGATCTTTGCTCCCTTATTTACTTTAATAAGTTGCAGTTGCAGTTAAAAGTCACTTCAGTACAAGCGTCGACAGCAGCAGCGTCGCTGTTGAAATCTCCATCGGCTATGCTCTGGTATCTGGTAAATGACAAAATGTTCGCTGACGAAAGACAATATCATGCATGTAGGGCTTTTCACTCCACACATCTATCACGCAAGCAAGTGGGGTGTGGGAAATAACGCGGGCGTGGGAAATAACGCGACGTCTAAAATCAGTAAATATGTTGGCATTGTTTTGCCCGAAAAGGCAAGTGAGTATGATCAGGGAATTCCACAATCACACACCGCAGACAAATCCACGACACCGCGAGGAAGGGCCACAGAACACTGGCTGTTATAAGACATCACGAAGACAGTTAAATCAAAGCAACCGGATCTCTTTTCCCCATCAAGATGATTGCAAAACTAGACAGACACAAAGTGCTGGATAACAAAACAAGGACCAAACACAGAACCCCCCCCCCCCCAAAAAAAAAAAAAAAAAAAAAAAACAATGGGAGAAAAAATAAAAAATGTATCAACAAAAACAGAACAACCGACTTAGAACGGACAGCAGCCTAAGCCACTGGGGTGCTTAAATGCATTTTACTGGTACCAAATCTTCGTCCTAGATTCGGTTGTTGTTAAAGCACAAAACATGTTGAGCTCGCATGGAGTCTATCTAACTGATGCAATATATTATCACAGAGAAACCATTTAATCAAATAAGCAAACTGTGATGATACAAAGAAAAAGGGCTCATGACTCATAGTTAGTCCGAGCTAAAGAAACTGTGACCTGAAGTTAAGCCACGGTGGGCCCAGCCAAAGACAGGCATCAGGCACCAACTAACCGAAAAAAGTTATACGTCAGTGCCATCATTGCGTCTGAGGCCTGACCCACCGTCGTGCAATTAAATATAAATCGTGATTGGATTTACAACCGGACATGCAGACTGTCGCATGATATCTATGTTATAACCATTTTTTATAACGTTTGGTTATCTTTATGAATTTATCACTATAATTAGGTTTCATAAAAATTCTTTTGAATTTATAAAGTTTAACCTATATAATCTTTCCAGTGGCATGATTGGTCGTAGCTGGGCAATGTTGTTTGCCGCAGCCGACTACAAAGTCTGTATGTATGACAAGGAGCCAAAACAACTCGCAGACGCAGTCAGAGAAATAGAAATTCAACTAAAACATTTGGAAAAGCTAGATCTTCTTAGAGGCCACCTTACTATCAGGCAACAGATGGCAAATATTGTTACTACGGAAAAAATAGCAGATTGTGTAAATGATGCCATTTATATACAGGTAAATACTCTAAAATGAACCTTTTATTTCAAAATATCCTTTTCTCTGATATTTTGCTCCAACTTTTAATATGAACAATACTGAGAGCTGTACAAATTTAATTCCTTGAGTTTCTGTTGTATATCAATGAATTATCTATGAACAAAGAGAAGCTATAGTGTGCACTAAGTTCCAGTTTATTAGTCAGTTAATCCATCCGTGGTCAGTTAGTTCTATGAACATTTTGATATGTTTCCAAAATAAGAACTAGACATTCTGAGGTTAAGCACAGACAAAATGTGAAAACGCGCACAAAGCCTATTTTACGCAGATCTCTTAAACTAAATGAAACTCCGTAGGTAGGAGCACTTTGTAGAGGAACGTGTCTCAAACAAGTAAGACAAAAGCCGCTGCTATGGTTCAAAGAAGTATCATTCCAATAGTTAATACCAAACCAGACCAAATATCGCATGTACAGTCATTATAGTCATTCTGCACACCACATGATCACCATGGGCCCTGATACGGCAATCATTGTGCTGGGGTGTCCAATAAAAAAGTAAGTGGATATGACCAGGAAATGCCACAATCACCTATTGCAGACCTGACAACGCCGCACCCTCGAGGAATAGACACAGAACACAGACAGCCGCAACATGATTAAATAAAAGCTGCCAGTTCTCTATTTCTCAGCAAGATGATTGCTTCACCAAAAAGGACACCTAGAATGGTTCTCCCCCTTATATTGATTTGGTGGGTACCACTTTAAAGGATATCAAGAACCACACCACACAACAAGGAGCCAACCCCCAAAAAACACAACAACAAACATTGAATAAACAAAATCAGAATCGCCGCCTTAGATCGGACACCAGTGATGGTTTTTAATTATTAATGATTTGTCACACTACATACACAGCCCATGCAAAGTGTACAGTGTTGAAGAGGGTATGAAATTGTTACATGCATACCGTAATGGTTCACATCAAAGGGAGAAAATCCGCTCGTTAAAGCTCTCGGATTATCTCCACGTACTGGCGGACAACCCACGACTGCCATCTTTCAACAAAAGCTTGCATTACACACGTTTTCAACTCATATGGTCCCTACTTCCAGTGGCGAACATCCATTGAACTTCGTGAGATATCCAATTTCGATGCAGGTATATCTTAAATTTTGTAGACACTTTTCAGCTTCGACAACCAACATTTCATAAACAACTTATATGGTACATTGTACTCCTTTCAGTATAATAAATATTCATTTTATTGGCATAAAACTAAGTCCTGGATACGCTGTTTGAGTCATTGTTGTCTACATACGTTTTATTTATTTATTTAAGTCCAACCAATGTAAGGTTTACTTTACATATATACATATGGGTGAGGTCATAGGCTCCTTAGACGTGCACGAGGGACAAAAAAGTAAGTGAGTATGATCAGGAAATACCAAAATTACACAATGCGGACCATCCCACGGCACCGTGAGGAAGAGCCACAGAAAACTAACAGTCACAAGGCACCAGGAAGACAATAAAAGCAAAGCATCCAGCTCTCTCTTCCTCGTCAAGATGATTGCAAAACTAGAAAGGACAATAAGTAATGCATAACAAAACAAGGAACAAACACAGAACCCCAACAAACAATGGCAGATACATGAAACAATGAATCAACAACAACAGAACCACCGCCTTTTAGCGGACAGCAGCCAAAGCCACTGGGGGGGGGGGGCTTAAATGCATTTTACTGGCGACAAACCTTCGCCTGTTAAAACACAAGAAATGTTTAGCTCGCATGGAGGCTTCTTAATTAATGCAATGCATCATCACAGACAAACAATCTAATCAAATTAACACACTATGGCGAAACAAAGATAAGGGTTCATGACTCATAGATATTTAGAGCTAAAGAAAACCTCAAATTGAGTCACGGTGGCCCCAGCCAAAGGCAAGCATCATGCGCCAACCAACGGATTAAAGCTTTACGTCAAGGACGTCATTGAGTCTGAGGCCTGACCCACCATTGTGCAATTTTGTTGTTCATTTGCTGTTTCTTTTCTTGTTTTTGTTTGCTTCGTGTTGTTTTATAATTATTATAATTATTTTGTGTGTCTTATTTTATTGCATATTTCGTTCTTTTATAGGAATGCGTTCCTGAACGACTTGAAATGAAACGGGCTGTATATGAGGAAATAGATTCCTTACTACGTGATGACGTCATACTAGCGTCATCTGCCAGTGCCTTACTGCCATCCGTATTAGCTGAGAAAATTAAACACAAAAACAGATATATTGTTGCTCATCCGGTAATATTACATCTGATCTAATGGATGATATTTGCGCCAAGTGAAAATTCAGAATAGCCAGGTCAGATCTGATTCATCACATGACACACATGTTAATTTGTTGGCTTAAAATGTCGTAGCTCTCTGAAACATTTATGTCAGAATTAGAATTAGGACATCACGTTGACTAGCGAAGATCAAAATATAGATATATTTCGAAAGGTCTTACATGGCTTAGGGTTTTTGTTGTTTGTATGTGTGGGGGCGGGGGAAGTGGCAGGGACAAGGGCATGCTTAAAAGTATGCAGTTAAATAGTCGCATGCATGTGGCCCATCTGATTACACAATATTGGGTCATCCAGACCTATGTTGGCAAAAAGATTGTCCATTTAATACATTTTTGGCGTTTAGCCTATCTATAAGAACTTCAGAAGCATATCCCACCCAAGTAACTATTTGAAACTGCTCATTTGATTGATGATCCATGCATTACTTATAATAATGTTCAATTTACCCTTGTTTAGCCTTGCTTAGCCAAGCTGAGTAGATGACCAATTTTATACAAAAATATCTAAATATTCCTAAACAGTCTAACATAATGTAAATTAAGACAGAACAACTAGTACTAAAATATCAGGAGAAAAGGGGGAAAGATGATTGCTTAATTTTGGTATTGTCTGAACTTGTCATATTTTTCGATGAATGAATTCAGTAATGTGTCTTTATTCTTCTGTGAATGTACTTTCTTTACAGTGCCATTTAGTGTGTGTGTGTGTGTGTGTGTGTGCGTGCGTGCGTGCGTGCGTATGTGTGTGTGTGTGTGTGTGTGTGTGTGATATTTCCTGGTCATACTAACGTGTTTTTTATAGACTGACATCGTTGTATCATTATGAGCTTTGTTTGCAAATGTCATTAAGCACGTAATAAAAAAATAACGGGATATGGAATCATCCACTCCTATTTATTAAAAAAATGCTGTGGAAGGCCAACAGCCGTTCTTCAGACTTCCAGAGTCTTCTTGCCCTACTGCTTTCTGTGCTATGGCAATGACACGAAAATCAGTGAAGAGGTCAGTTCCTGGTATTTTATGCTACTATATCTTTACTCACAAAGACACCCACATATTATGGACAAGAATTTGAGTATTACAGTGAGTGGCTAGTAGACAACGAATTGGCAACAGTCATGGAGAGCTCAACCAGGATTATTTTGTATAGCTCATGATTTAACCATCTAACGTTGGAATAAATTCCATTCAAACGTAACCTGTATCTCTACTATGTCAAAGTCTTGGATTATTTCAAATGCAATTTAAAGCCTCTGTCGTGAAATGAAATTGCACAAATTTGAAAAAGATAATCAAACGTTATAAAAAGGTCTATAGCTAGAGTTCCAAGCCTCAGATTCAATGACAGTCCTGACGTAAAGCATTCTCTCGTTGTTGCCTAATGCTTGTCTTTGGCTGGGTCCACCATGGCTTAACTTGAGGTTTTCTTCGTGAGCCTTATTCTTTGTTTCTTCATAGTGTGTTAATTTGATTAGATTGTTTCTCTGTGATGATGTATTGCATAAGTAAGGAAGCCTCCATGCGAGCTAAGCCGTTTGTGTGTTTTAACATCAACAAACTCTAGGGCAAAGATTTGGCGCTGGTAAAATGTATTTAAGCCCCCACCCTCCCCCCTGGTGACTTATGCTACTGTCCGTTCTAAGGCGGTGGTTCTGTTATTGTTGATGGGAAGGGTCGTAACTAATGTTGCGAGAACTTGTGACCCAACCCCATTGCTGTTATTCGTGGCAATAAAATATGTTTAAGCTAAACTATTGTCGATTCATTACTTTATGTTCCTCCAATTTTTTGTAGGGGTCCTGTGTTTTGGTCCTTGTTTTGTTATGCTTTACTTAGTGTCCTTTCTAGTTTTGCAATCATCTTGACGAGGAAGAGAGAGCTGGTTGCTTCACTCTAATTGTTTTCTTGATATATTGTGACTGTTATTGCCCTGTGGCTTTTCCTCAGGGTGTTGTGGGTTGGTCTGCAGTGTGTGATTGTGGTATTTCCTGATCGTACTCACATACTTTTTTCAATCTCTACTGCAGTCGTGGTTAGTACTTTATGAACAAGAATTGCAAGCACTACAAATGGGTTCTTTCTTTGTTTAATAATCGTTTTTTATTGAACGTCAAGTAAACACGACAATTACACATCCACTAGATCATTGCCACATGGTACACCTATCTCTCATAAGATCATAGCCACTCTATATATCATTGCAACTCCTATCTCTCCCTGTATCATTACCTCTTACTCACAGGATCATTGTCACTCCTATCTCTCACTATATCAATGCCATTCATATCTCTCACAGGATCATTGCCACTCCTATTTGACACTTTATCACTGCCACTTTTATCTCTCACTGCATCATTCCCATTCCAATCTATCTCTGTATCATTGCTGCTTCTATCACTCACTGGATAATTGCCACTCCAATCTGTCACTGTATCATTACCACTCATATCTCTCATGTGATCATTGCCACACCTATCACTCAATATATCATTGCCACTATTATCACACAATCACACACGGGATTATTTTCACGCCATCTCTCATTTTTGTGATGCACACTATTAAAAAAATCTCCCATATGAGTTACTTTATATATATCAAGACTTATTTTCCTTGTGTTCTTTATTCTATTTTTAAGTCCAATCCACCATTCCACATGCCGTTAGTTGAGCTTGTTCCAAGTCCTTGGACGGACAAAGACGCTGTGTTGAAAGCTGAAACTATATTAGAGGAAACAGGACAAGTGCCAGTGGTTCTCAAGAAAGAAATCGCAGGATATGCTAATAACAGAATACAGTGCGCTATGTTCAGTGAAATCTGGAGATTGGTCAGGGTAAGGTAATAAATTATGATTTCTACTGCAGCAGACTTCACATCTGTAAAACCTTTATTCATTTTATGATAAATGTATAACCTTTTCATATGTTTGCGCTGTAAAAGATTTTATCATATGACGTCGCACGCCTGGGAGCGATATAATGGCCATGCATTAACATTGATAAACCACTAGTGGTTTACAGTTTTTGTTAACGTTGTGCAATGACGGCTGTAACAATATCCTTACATAGTAACAAAATCTTAGCGTTTCCACGCCAAAACGCGATTTAAAAGTAGTTTTAGGGTCATATGATGAGAAGAATCTAACATTCGTGCTCCTGTATTATTGAATTTATTAAAACTCGTTGGGAAAGAGAGATAAAATGCTCGGTAAGCCTCGCATTTTATCTCTTTTCCCCAACTTGTTTGATAAATTCAATAAGACATGAGCACACACGCAAGACCCTCATTGTATACGGTTTTATCAGTTACCTCTCATATTTACTGCATTGCTGCACGTTGCCTAATAAACGTTGTCTATCTAACGGCATGTGCCTTTATCAGGTCATAATGACTTTGCACTTTTTGAATGACGTCGCCAATGACACTGAATCAATGACACTGAATGGACACAAAAATAAAAAAAAGACACGTCATAATCGCTAGTTTGAAGAGTGAAACAATGATAGAATACCAGATTCGCGTCTTTTGATATCAATTTACAAGGCTCCGCTCTGAGAACGCATGTTGACATTGCATGTTGGCAAGCCTCGCAATGTCAATATGCAATATCAACAAGCGTTCTCAAAGCCGAGCCTGGTAAGCTTGATATCAAAATACACAACCTAGTATTCTCTATATACTTATTATTTAAATCATTATACCATCCTTATCTTGATCCAGTGTTACAGGAAACATATTTCGTTTTATGCATTGATTTATCTCTCTCTCTCTCTCTCTCTCTCTCTCTCTCTCTCTCTCTCTCTCTCTCTCTCTCTGTGTTTATTTCATGGGATTGCTCTGTTCACTCTTGTTTTATGTCATTTTCAGGACGATATAATTACTATTGAAGATTTGGAGAAAGTTATGAGTTCAGGACTGGGACGTCAATATGCCTTTATAGGACCTATAGAAGCACTATATTTGGGTTCAGCAGGCAAGTCCGCTTGATTTAGCACGATTGCACTCAGAGGTTATGCCTTTAGCTTATACCGCCATCAACCTCCTGTCAGAATGACGTTGCTTGACTCGATTTTATGACTTATGTCAAATATCAGCCTACCAATATATGGACACGTATACTGAACAAGAGCACAGACGAAAATGTGGCCTCGCCCCGAAAGAATGAAATTGACTAATCTTTTTCCAGTTGCATGTTGGCAAATAGTGTATCATGTCCATAATTTGATAGAAAGATTTTCTGGGAGAAGCAACCATATGTCTACCTTACAAACTACAAACAAATTAGTTGGTCATAATAATAAACCAACTTTTTGCGCAACCAGCTGATGTTTTAAAGAGACTAAGTCTGCAACTATGAACACTTTTCAAAAAAAAATATTTTCTTTTTAAATCATTTGTAAAAGCAGAATTAAGTTTAGTTTTCACAATAAATCTGTTCACTATAGCTGAAAACTGCATGGAAAAGTAAATTATCTTATGAAAACGGGTGTTTTTCTCTTCTTGGTAATTATTTGCGTCCCTCCAATAATTATAGACAGTCAAGTTTTAACATAAATGCTGTTGTTTTGATACTGATAATTTGTAAAGATTTACGAAATTGCTAAAATGTACACCTGAATTTTAGTTTTTTACTGTGTTCTTGAAAAATAGAAACATTATTTCAAAAATTAAAAGATCAAAAGTAACAGACTATGCAGCTTTAATTAGTACAAGAAATTCATAGTACTACTAGAGATTTACTTAGCATCAGAAGTATTTACTTTATCACAAGCTTTCTTTTCTCACGATGGATTGTGGAACAAAATGTCTCAGAGTATGACCAGGAAATGTCACAATCTCAGACGCTATGAGGAAGAGACACAGACTCTTCACGTGGTGGCTATTTTGAATACTTTTTGTCTTCTGCAAACGTTTAATCTTTTTTAAACAAATTTTTTCAGGAATACCATCAAAGTCAGTTTTGATTCAGACAAACATTTTGTTATGCCTGATCTATCCCCCCACTGTTTACAAAGATTGTCAGTAGGCAACAAAAGCCACCAATAATGGGGAAAGAGGTAGCACCCCTAATATAAATTGAAAAAGAAATAACATCAAAAACTGAAGCATATGCCAAGAAAGTTCCTCATTCACTGCGATATGAGCATATGGCAAGAAAGTTCCACACTCACAGCTATATGAGCTGTGAATGTGGAATAGCTTGGCATATGCTTCAGTTTTTTGATGTTATTTCATCTGCCTTCTATTTACTTAGCAATAATAAGCTAAGAAAAGAGAAAAGAGTTAGCAATATACATTATATAAATAAGAACTCATTATGCTTAACAACCAGCCCACTTTTCCTTAATGTGGATATTACTTAACAGGAAAGGACACAAAACATCACATCAAATGCTACTACCTTTCATATAAATTTGTGGTTTAACGCTATTGATAATTACCAAATGAAGGCATATTATATACCAACTGACTCCGTTTTGTACTTCAATATGGCCCAAAGTTTAAAACAAGATAAGGGACATGTTGCTTTTGGTTTGCTTGTCCATCATTCTGCCTGTCACACGTTTTATGCCTCCAACATTGTTGGAACTGTGTATGCTAGGGTCTTATGCTGATTTTTCATAGAAAAAAATAACCACCTATATTTTTCTTTTACGAGTTAACTCCGATTCTTGAGTTATGCTCCTTAAAATGAATATAATAGTGATCTTTGTACTTTTATTTTTTATCGTTTATTTATTTATATTTTATTCTTATTTATTTTAATATTCTATTTCATAAGTTTTACGTTCTAAATTTCGCTGTACAACACATAACTTAACATCAATTTATTAGTTATTCACCTTATTGATAAAAATACTTCTATCTCAAGTGTTAGTAAGATATCTAAATAAATAAGCGAAGTTCTTGTTTTTGGCATATCAATTTTGGCTGTTGAGTGGACAGTCTGGTTAAAGTTTGGTCAGTTTTCATAAGAAAATGACTGAGCTAGACTTTGACTTTTTTTCAACTGTATGTCCACATGACTTCGTATGCTGATTTTTGGTAGACTTAGAATAATTGTTTTGTAGAATAATTCAATGAACGTGGCATAGCTCTGCATTAATACATTAATTTATTAATTACTCTACTAACATTGTTTTGTTCTAATTTCCAGGAATGCACAATTCATCAGTTCATTATGGTGAAGAGATTGAACGAATTCAGAGAACTATGACAGGAAACATGAGGTTTTCAGGGAGAATTTTAGATAAAATACAAGCTGAAATGGAGACGTGGATTCCTCTCGATAAACTTGCAGAGAGACGTCAGAGACGTGACAGACGACTTGCAGCACTGTCGCAGTTAATCAAAAAGTGTGATGCTGATGATCAGTTTACAGATCAATCAACATTTAAGAAATAGTCTGCTCATTACTTGTGTTCTAATAAGTGGATATAACAGGCCTCCAGATAAGAGAGCGTTCTGAAAAATTTCTTATTTCTCAACCAAAACATACGTTGTGAGTACTCAAAAGAACCTTCTCAATGAGACGGTTCTATTTAGCACCCTAAACACATGTTTTGATCGCTGAGTAAGAAAATAAATGCAATTTTAGGTGCACAAACAATCCTTATCTGGACCTATGTGTAAGCAAACAATAATGAACACAAAACGTGGCATCTGATTAGTACATCAACTGTTTGTTGTCACTAAAGAACGAATGAGTATGACCAGGAAATGCCACACTTATAGATCACAGACCAGCCCATGAAACCATGAGGAAAAAAACAGAACATACTGTAGACAAAGACAGCATATGAAAGAAATAATGCAACAAGCCTTCTCTCTTCTGGAAAGGACTATAAAAATTATCATGGAACTATGACCAGTAGTCCTTTATAAAATGTCTAGACCATTCTAAAACAATATAGCCAATAAACCATAAAGGTGGTCTTTGACATAAATGCATATACGAGGCTTGTTCCGAAACTATTGAGACAATCACCATTTTGTCAAACTGACTGAAAAGTATTTTTAACAAAGTACATATACATTAAGTACAGCATCCAAGGGGACTTGGGCTGGATTATCTTACATTATCTTTAATTGCTATGGTGCAATAGCTGTTAGATAATGGATACCACCACCACATCGGAGCACGTCATATAACGTTTGCATTCAGTGTCTATAATAATATCATTCAGGTAATTAAGCTACAATGATAAATTGACAATTTAGGAATTCTTGGTGCATACACTATTGATAGGTATGTCTGCATTTGCAGAATCAACTAATTATCTGTATGGACTTTGGAGATAAATGGCATGACTTGATGGTGCTGTGAAACTGGTTTTAGCCCTCCAGTAAAATAATTTACTGACCCTTCCAAGGCGGTACTTCTTTTGTGGAACATTTATGTTTTTTCTATCTTGTGTTTGTTATGCCTTTGTGCGCGTCTGTTTATTTGTGCCTTGTGGTCACCTGCTGGGAAAGAGCTGACCTCTTGGCTATCGTTTGTGGTATCTAACTTTGAGTTTGTCACTTTCCCATTGGTATCCTGGGTCATGTGTGGTACTTGATTGTATCGATTCCTAATCTTTGCACCTTTACTTACTTTGTTATATGTGAAAAATCTGAACAATACGTTGAGGAAACCCACTAATGGCGGCATGTCAAAAGTATTTTGGACAGTAAAAATCGAATACGCTTAATAGTCTGTCAAAAGGTGTTTCAATCGAACACTTTTACAAGCTGAAAATAAAATATAACTAAACATTTGTTTTTAAATTCATTTCCAAATTGAATTTAGGCGTTGCACTCGGTAATTTCGTTTTTGGTGCTCCAGGTTTTCCACTGAGGTCGTAATTTTGACATTTGAATTTCAAGAGTACTTGAGTATGTGTTAAATATACCATTGATTTATCTGTAAACATTACACATCTGTTATCAAATTATGCACACGGAATGGCAGTTTTGGTTGAACAATGTTTGCAAAATATTTTACTTTGATCATGTAAGTCATGGTAATTGTAAAATTGAGTATTCTAAAGACTAAAAGAGGTTTTTGGCATGCTCCAGCAATTGCTACCTGTGGTTACCAAGGCAACAGAAGAATAAAGTCGACGCAGTTATAGCAAAGAGGACAATAATACAGAGAATTTCAACTGCCTACGCAAAAGATTGCATGTTAAAATACATGTGTCTCAATAGTTTCTGAACAAGTCCCGTATGTGGACATCTAATTTCATTTGTATTACAAGGAACCTGATTACCAGGTTCCTTGTAATACCAATGAAATTAGATGCAGGTGATATCTACAGAATACATGAAGCAATTTTGAATTTAATAAGTTTCGACTATCGGTAAACATGTGCTTATATATAGTACTTAAACTTAAGGAATGACTTTAAAGCCCGTTTAATACGTCATAAACTCTCAGCTTTTATATTTTTCAATTCTGAAGTAGAGCCAGGTATTATGTTTAACACTCTGGATTAAACACATATATCCCATTCGATTGAAATCCATGATAATAATAAGACTGGTGTGCCAAGTAAAATGGTCTTGCAGACAGGTATACATGAACAACTAAGACTAGATCAGGCTGTGTACAAATATACAAAGCCTGATTTTTTCTGGCAACACACTTCGGTTCCATCGGTCACTTGTTCACCCAAGTAAACTATATGAAGTGAAACCACCAGATCAGCAAACTTATGATGAATGTTTAGTCAAAAAGTTATCCAATAGTATGTTGTCTACCGGAAGGGTTGATCTATATTATAATAAGGATTATTTCTCGGTGGGGTATTCTTTGTTCTTAGCTGTCTAAAACATGAATGTATGGGAGAAATATTGACAAAAGAAATACGCATATTTTTTATCCAGACTGATCATTATATAATTGAAATAAAAGTAAATGTTAAGGTCATGTGAGGTAACAGGGAGAGCAAATGCTAGTCATAAACAAATAAATAATGAGTAAGATTAAAAAGATCCTGTTCACAAAATCCATTTTTAAAAGACCCCGTTCACAGTGCTAGAATGTGACGTGTTAACAGTATCTTTGTTTCATATCTCTAATCATTATAATTTTCAATGAAACTTTTTGCAAAATAAAACTAAATCTAATTTTCAGCCAATTATTATTTTTAAGGATCATTTTATCCCTATTACATGTATTATGACTATTCAATGACGAAAACATGACCGTTCATCTTTTTTTCCCAATACAATTATAAGGCCCTTTATCACTAAATACAATCCAGACCCTCAATGCATAAGACCAAAGATATATTTATATGAGGTTAAATTGTTTAACCATTTCATGTCTGGTATCGATTACAAAAGGTGACCTCTAATCAGACAGAGTACGCACTGCTATTTCATTTTAGATAAATACAGTTTTCAGCCACAGAAATGCAGTATGATCTGAAAACCCTTAAATGTTTAATGAGCCATCCAAATTTATAGCAACGAATAAGATGCTATATTTCTTCAGTATACAAAGGGCTTAGATTAGTGCTTAAATGTATGATGAAAATGCAATGATGTTTTGTGTGACAATGCCAAATAGTGCAACGAACAATGCAACTATGCACAATCATAAAAAAACTTTTCAATAGCAATCTAGATATACACAGCCTTCATCACATACAATCATTACTGTTTTATGAAGAAGATGGACATGTTTCCTATGAATGAGATGGACCTTAAATTCAGCGAAATCGTATTTTTTCTATCGAATATCAAATTTCAGAAATCCGAAAATGCTATTCGAAGGCCTTGATGTTTACCTTCGACATACATTAAATAAACTGATGCTAGAATCTGTATTAAGTTGAAACAAAAGGCCATTTTTCTTCATTACAAAACATTTTAAACTGTCAATCAGAATATCCTCTAAAAACCGATATCAGTGTCAAAAAGTTCAATGAGTGTCTCATCCAATAGCATTGCCCAATTTCTAAATTTTGCTCTCAAAATTAGGAAACATAATGTTCAATCCAACTGGTAGGGTACCCTATATGCGATGAAGGAGCTAGATCGGTGGCCGTGATATAGAGATTCTGAGTTCTGCGACTGTGAGATTCTTTTTATCATATGACACTAAAATCATATTCATTTGGCGTGAAAATGATATTAATTGAGCAGCGATACGTGATTTCCAACAATGTGGAACTTTGACAGTGTAGACTCTGAGGAGCCTGTGCAGCCTGTCTGTTAAGCTTAGAAACTCGCAATGCTGTACGGTCAGCTGATCAGGGACAGAAATGCAGCATATAATTCGAAAATGCCAACCCGTGACACCTTGAAATATATAATAGACAATTCCATCCTTATTGCTTTTATCTGTGTGGGAAAATCCGTCATACTACTATATACTGCATGAGCCAATCAACGTACAGTGAAAAATCAGGTCAGCCTGGTAAGATTATTTGCTGTCCGCATGTATAAATCATAAGTCATTTAGAGCACAGTGAAGAAGACTTGGTTTATGCCAAGGCTGATATGTGTCTTTGTTGGGCACACAGTACATTTTGATGATTTGCCATAGAAAGAGAAAAATAGAGCAATTTCCCCAAACATACAGTAGTACCCAAAAAGATCTTAATTATAAACGACATTAGTTAAAGAATAAGTTTCTCATTTGAATATTATTTCATTTAACTTGTGGAGTGCAATTCGCGATTGTCTATTGGTAGCAGCTGTATCAAACAGTACAAATCCTGATAAGACTACGCCTCACGAATCGTCTTTATCAGGGCATAATGCAAGAGTCAAAATATATATGTTGTTTTAGCAAACTTCAAAATGCATCAGGTGGCATCACCAGATGACATTTTCGTCTTTAGATCGCATTCTGAAGTCTCATACAGTCAGTGCACCGTCCATTTCTTGTTCAGTGTTGGGTGGCGGCGAATGACCACCGTCTGCAGTCTGCAGATGGAGCGAAGACAGATCGCGTCCAAACTCTGTAACTCTCATGCCTTTTATTCCTCTGCTTGTCACGTGACCACTTTTAGATCCTTGTGTCAAATTTGTCTTCGTCCTAGGACCTAGAGTGACACATTTTGTTGAAAAACACGTATCTATTCTGTTTGGGTGCTCCTTTGGGGCATCCAATTGTGGTTCCACACTCGGTAGCACTAAAGGTGCTAAATCCGGCCTTGGGGTTACATAATGGTTCAATTGTATTGGTCCATTTATAGTCTGTGTCTCAGCCAATTGTTGCCTAGCAGCAGCACTAGTTGGCTCCCCAGTTGGTTTACTCAAATGATAGGTCAGCTTAGGAAACGCTGTGTTATTAGTATGTTTAATAAAATCAAATTTGGAATGTTGCCTCATGATTCTCCTGGCGGGAAAATGTTTGTAACTTTTCTCCAAATTTGGTTTTGAAGATATGGTTACCATGCCAATCTGTGATGCAGGAGAGTCAATATTTTCTACATTGTTTTGTCTTAGTTTATTGCCCATAAATGTAGTTGAGTAAAACGTGACCTCTTTCCCAAGGCGCTCGAACTTCCTAAGGCTGACCTTGGCAGAGAGTTGGTTTGAAAGGTCAGAAACCTCTTGTTCCCGGCAACGTTGTGAAATGTCAGTCAAGATCTGCTGATGTTTTCCAAGACGACGTCTCTCAAAGCTGGAAGATAATTCCATCACAGCTACCTGTAATAAAACAATGATATCCCTTAAAGCGCCAATCACAACAAAAGTCATCTTCTTTTCTCGTCTGCTGAAATGTTTAAGAAGCCTCTATGGCAAACAGTGTGGACCCAGATCAGACTGCTATAGGAGCAGTCTGTTCTGGGACCACACTGTTTGCTTCTTTACTTAATTCGTCAGTAATGTTAGGCAATTATTTGCAGCAGATGACTTCAGACATTTTCAGCTGCATTTTTTAGCGCTTTAAGGGATATTTTTGTAAAATCTATGATACAACGTACAGTCGACACCCTTTATCCCGATGTTCATTGGTCCAGTCTTTTCACTTCGACTTATAGGGTTTAATCCTTTGTTTTCTGATGGATTTTCCCATACATATTAATCCAATAAACACGGGACTGCCCATTATGCACTTTAAGAGGTCACATGTATAATTTTCTAAATGATGATGCATTTCTGTCCCTGAATGTTGTTTTAATCTTAGTAAACAGTGCAGACTCTGATGAAATGCAGCGTTCTGCTTCATTTCATCTGGGTCTTCACTGTTTGACAAAGTACGCGTTTAGGTTTCCAGTATACAAAGGGTTAGCAATGAAATTTAATCAAAACCCGAATTAATTTCGCTGGTTACTAGATGCCGTGTCTACTTTAATAAAACATCTCACAGAGACGTTTTAAAAGTACACACAGCATAATTTTTGTTTAACAAGACGTTTGGATAAAATGATACCCGCACATGCCCTTTGATAGGCAATAAAAACATAATACTCTCTGATTGGGATGGTTTCATTAGAATAGAGGTATGGAGAGTCAACTGCAAGTAAGGATGCCAATACATGAATATAAAAATAATTTTCATCACTTATCATCGTCACGTGACATATCTCTGCACTTTGTCGCGAGCTGTCGCTATGACAAAGTGTACAGTCAAAATGGCATTATTCGACTATTTTTCTTGTTTTGGTCACAGTACCAAATGCAACTGGTCAACTTGATTAACTAGAACCACTATATCTATGGAAAAGGCAAATACTTCTCAATTTGAAGACTCAGACAAAACATCTAGACCTCAAGCCCCGCTTGCAACGTCAGTATGTGCGTTTAATTTAAGCATGTATGCATACAAGGGATAAGTCCTAAAGTCCATTATCACATGTATACGTTAAATCGCGAGTTAAATCGTATGAAGACATTTGTCCCCTCATTTGAAAATGCAAATTTTCACATACTTGCAATATCCAACGTCTCAATTAGAAAAAAATGTAATTTTGGAGACCAAGGTTACATTATGACATAAAACAGAGGTTTTGTCTTTTGGTGCGGTTTAATTCTTTTGTGTCAATATTTGAATAATCTGGTCTGGTCCATATTCAAACATTCAACTTTCGGAGGATCTGTTAATTAAACTCCAATGTTTATCTATCATATAATATGTCAAAATTCTGTATGAATAACATTTAATGGTTTCAGTGAATCCATGTGATTTATTAGAGTCTTGCAGACCCCAAGAAGACCTTGGTCGTTGCCTATGATAAAACGAAGTATATTGATTAGCTGGTTATATCAGTTCTATCTATCTATCTATCTTCCTGTACACCTAAACCTCCGAGGAGGACGTAAGGTGGTGTTCCGGTATATACCTGCAAATTACTCGGGTGTAAGTAAACGTGCTCACTTCGCAGGTGGGGTTTCCTGGCTAACACGTACTTTTGCTGCCAAACGTAGTCAAATTTGAAACATGGTTGGCACTGAGGTATTGGTTTTTGAGGTGCTTGGCAGCGAAAGTGTTAAATTCTAATAACACCCCATCCCCTCACTCACATACACGCCATTCTTAATCATTTCGCTTAGGAAGGGAGGTGGACGCTTTGCTTATCGTGTTCTTAGTGTATATGCAGGGTCTCTCTACACAGTGTATACATATGCAGGGTCTCTCTATACAGTGAATACATATGCAGGGTCTCTCTATACAGTGCATATGCAGGGTCTCTCTATACAATGTAAATGCAGGGTTTCTCTATACCGTACATATGCATGGTCTCTTTATACAGTGTATATGCAGGGTCTCTCTATACAGTGTATATGCAGGGTATCTCTATACAGTGTATATGCTGGATCTCTTTATACATTATATATGTAGTTGTCTCCCTATACAGTGTATATGTGGTTATCTCTCAATGTAGTGTATGCAGTTCTCTCTATACAGTGTATATGCAGTGTCTCTATATACAGTTTATATGCAGGATCTATCTATATAGTGTATATGCAGGGTCTCTCTAAACAGTGTATGTGCAGGGTCTCTCTATAAAGTTTATATGCAGTGGGTCTCTCTATACAGTGTATGTACATGGTCTCTCTGTGCAGTGTATATGCAGTGTCTCCCTATACAGTCTATACACATGGTCTCTATACAGTGTATATACAGGGGCTCTATATACGGTGTATATTCAGGGTCTCTCTATACAATGTATATGTAGGGTCTCTCTGTAGAGTGCAGTGATTTTGTTACCTGCGCATCCTGCATCTTTTGCGCATAAGTTTTTATTTAAGCGAATCCCGGGATGCAATAGTATTAATTATACAATTTTATGGAGGGTGACACAATTAGCTAAGATAACTATTCTACCTTGCGGCCCTCTGCAACATATAACTAAAAAATGAAACTTATATACAACATAGACCAGCAGATACCGCTGGATTAAAACAATTAGCATCAAAGTGAATGATACTAAAACATGCTTAAAAGTGACTTACACCATATCATAATGTTAAGACTAAGTAAACATTATTGAACGAGCGCATAAAACTTTACAATGTTTGAAACATATAAAATAGCTGCATTTTAACATTAATAAGAATCTGGAGTCTGGTAATAGGGTCTCTGGATATCACTGAATACTATGCTATAACATATTGAAGTAAACCAGATATCATCTCGTTGATTAAGAGTTAAAACAATGTTTAAGATTTTTCTTGAAAGTCACCAGAGAACCAGAAGCCCTGACCGTTTGAGGTAAAGCATTCCATAGTTTTGGAGCTGAGCAAGTAAATGAGTTATCAAAGACTGTCGTACGCGACAATGGTATGTGTAGCAGCCCATTTTCCGATGATCTTAAGTTTAATGAATGAATTTCAGATAAGGGTGTCAATAACTCTAAAAGATAATCGGGTGTTAAATTGTTTAAAGCTCTGTAGGTAATCACTGCTTTATTATATTTTAATCGGTTCTCTACTGAGAGCCAGCCAAGTTCTTGAAACATCAGGGAAGATGGTGTGTCAAAATTAGCTTTAAGAATGATACGAGCAGCCCGTTTCTGCAATTTTGACAACCGTTGGATGTTTTCAATTGATGTTGTACCCCATGTGATGGAGCCATAGTCTACCAAAGGAAGAATATATCCCTGATAAAATCGTTTCTGAAACAGGTTGGTACGTATTCAGCTAATTGTCTCAAAAGTGATATTTTAGAGGATATAGCTGCACATAAGTTATCTATGTGGGCTGACCAAGTCAAGTACTGGTCGAGATGAACACCAAGTAGTTTCTGTGTGGACATGTTTTGTATGCAGACTTCATCAACATCTAAGTTCAGTTTACGACTGTCATTAAATCTTTTTAGTACCTATAGTCATGCATGTGGTTTTGTTATAATTGAGTGGAAGTTTGTTTTCTTCACTCCAATATTTTGCATTATTATCGTCTCCTTGTAACTTGATTTCAACGGTTTCAACGTTTTTATCATGTGTGTGCACAGTCCCACCATCAGCATAAAAGTCTGATAAACAGAAATTGAAGTTAAATGGTAAATCATTTGTGAAAATAAGAAAAAGTGTAGGGCCTAATATAGATCCCTGAGACACACCATACCGTATATTTGCAAATTCTGTCAAACCTGTCTCACTCAGTATGGCCTGATGACGGTCATCTAGGTATGAATCAAACCACCTGAGAGCAGAGGGGCTGAAATGGTATAATGAAAGTTTATCCATAAGTATTTTGTGATCAACTAGATCAAATGCTTTGCGGAAGTCGGGGAAAAGTGTCCCAACTATATCTCCTTTGTCAATGCATTCCATCCACTGAGAGTGTATATGTAGGGTCTCTCTATACCGTGCATATATAGGGTCTCTCTATACAGTGTATATACAGGGCCTCTCTATACAGTATATATGGAAGGTCTCTCTATACCGTGTATATGCAGGGTCTCTCTAAAGAGTGTAAATGCAGGGTCTCTCTATACAGTGTAGATGAAGTTGTCTCTCTATACAGTGTATATGCAGTTTTCTCTCTATACGGTGTATGCAGTTGTCTCTTTATACAATGTATATGCAGGATCTCTATATACAGTGTATATGCATGGTATCTCTCTACAGTGTATAATTATGTAGTGTCACCCTATACAATGTATATGCAGGGTATCTCTATGAAATGTATATGCAGGGTCTCTCTAGACAGTGTATATGCAGTCGTTTCTCTATACAGTGTATATACATGGTCTATATATACACTGTATATGCAGGATCTCTCTATAACAGTGCATATGCATGGTATCTCTATACAGTGTGTAATTATGCAGTGTCACTCTATACAATGTATATGCAGGGTCTCTCTCAGACTCAGACCGAAATCAAGTTAGACATGTTAGCATAGGCGTTTATATTAGAGGCAAAAACATGCACGGGTCCAGAAAGTTTTGTCAGAGGGGGCTCCAACTTGTTTTTCTTTTTTTCTTTTTTTTTGCAATTGATGGGGAGATCCAAATACTACGATAAGCGGACCATCATCGGCCCGCCAGCGAAATGTCATTAAATGGCGTTTCGCTGGCGGGCCGATGATGGCCTGGCGTTTCGCTGGCGGGCCGATGATGGCCCAACATTGAATGCTGGCTTGATAGCTTTGTGATTTTTCATGGGATCCGCACCAGTATTGCTAAGAAACCCTATATTTTTGTGATTTTTCAGGGGGGGGGGGGGTCCGGACCCCCTGTCCCCCCTCTGGATCCGCGCATAAAAAGTACCAAAACCTCACGTGCTGCCTCAAATGATATACCTTTTCCGGTGTTGGGAGTCTGTGTCGCCCATCCCTGTACCTACTGAGATACACCGGCATCATCCTCGTCGACTCCCTGTCCAGGGAGAAATGTGGGGGTGGGGGAGGAGACCGGTTCTCGTCATAAAACACCTGGGACTGAAACAGGCGCATCTTCGTTGATCTGGGTAGACTAAACCTCAGCGAATGTTACACTAATCCAATCATTTTATCTGTTTAGTATCCCGAACAGTAATTTCCATTTTGGAGCATCTTCTTAACAGACTTATCATGTAAATATCACTATTAAACGTCTACGTTTTTAATAGTTTTTTAGTAATTTCAAAATGTTTCACGTTCAAAGAATACCACAACAATACCCACATCACTTTTTTCGAACTGAACAAATAAACCGTATTGAATTTCACTCAATAATGGTTATTAAAAAAGATTGAAAGACTGTCTAAGTGAATCGGAATTGACCGGCGTTATCTACAAGACCCCACTAAATTATTCCTTTTGAAAATAAATTTCGAACTTAATCCGCTTTTGTTATTGATAAAGCAAAAAATAATTCTCCAAAGAAAGCTATAAGTATTTCAAGGTAGCCTAGGTACAGAAACAACAGAGTACCAGACACAATTATGATTATATTTAAATTACGACAATTAAATAAAAGCTTTAAACTTCTATTTTGACTTATTTTTGAAATAATCTTTGAGGAATCTTACAGGTACTATGTACAAGCAATTTATTCGTCGAACAATAGTTATTTTAACCTTAAAAAGCGGTATAGTTAAGATTTAACAATTGGTTTAGTCTTAAAAGGTATATACGTAGTCGTTGAGCTTCATATGTAACGTCTCCTGTTAGATTTCAAACAATGTGATATGTGCGACTAGCAATGGCTCAGACCAGCCTGCGCATACGCGCAGACTGATCAGAGCCTTCGCTAGTCTCTTAAATATTCTATGACTGTTAAGCTACTGACCGAGCATCGTTTGGAGTTTTTAAGCTTAAAAGGAGGCTGCACAGGTTCGTCTGAGTCAATGCCACATTGTTGGAAATCATATGTCACGGCTCAAATTTATTATTTTTAATTTAATCACTTTTTATTGCAATCCCTGATTTAATATAAAACTCTTTGCATGCTGGATAACTTTTTATGCTATTGCTGTCGTCTGAGGACTTTTTTCAAACTTATCATTATTATATGCAGGAACACTATTGCCAGATTTTATCTGGAACTCGGTGTAGTTTAATGCATTTTTACTGTTTTATTCATTTGTGGCTTTAGCTTTGTCACAGTCTAACCTTATTGTATATAAAAAGGTTTAATATATTGTGTCTTTTTAAACACAGAAGTGTCTGTCAAATGATACCCTACATTGTTCTACACTTTTAATGATGTGCATTTGATACCTGTCCATTTAAAATATATTGAGTCTTCGAATTTGGAGCCACATTTCCAACAAACAGACCATACCATAGTAATTAATTGGGAAAATCTCTTACACAGTGCTCATATATGCCTTTTCTGTTTAATGATAATCATGATCAACGGTTGGGTCGGGCAATCTTAAAATCTGGCAATATATTTATTTTTTTTAAAAAAGTGGTAAAATGAGTAGTTCACTTTGTGGATCCCTTTCTTGACAGATGGATTCTTCCATCTCGATTGGGATGGTCCATTATACCTTGTAATATGTATTGCTATAGTATATAGGTACTGTAAGCACAGACCAACACCGAATTAATAGAGTGCATTTTGCCCTTTGCATACTGGGAATCCCTAAACGGTATTTTTACAAACAATAAAGACCGAGACGAAATGCCGCGTCTGCATCAGGGTCTACACTGTTTGTGAAGGTACAAAATATCTTCAGACAAAAAGTAAAATATTTTTTTTTTGGATTTTTTAACCTGGCACCCAAAGGTATAATCTCGGACCCAATACTGGGTCCGAGATATAATCAATGAGCCGTCCCAAGTTTATTGCATCAAACCAGAAGGAAGAATTACAAAGGGCTACCACCTTTTCTCTGTTGTGTCATATCTCTTTTTACGTTGCACTTGCCAGTTATATTGAATCTGTATTAATATTTTGACATATGAAATACAAAGACTGTTCAAATAAATCTATAAGCTTTTTAAGTGGTTATTGTTAAATAATGGGGTATGTCAAAAAGAAATTATTGCGCTAATCATCGATGAAAATCTTTTTTTTTTCATGCATAAATGATATGTTGGCAATACCTACCGGAGTGTGGTACATTTAGCGCATCTGTCTCGCTTCCAATGCATAACATTACATTTGTAACACTCACTCACACACACACACACGCACGCACGCACGCACACACAACGGTAATGTTCAATTAAAAGGGAAAGAATATAGATCTACCTCACCCTATGTTATCATTCTTACTGAAACTTGGCTCTTCTTCAGAGTTTTTTTAATCATTCTCTTGGTTATAACATATATAGAAACCACCGCAAGTCAGATGCACACGTGGGCTTACTCATTGTCCGATTGCCGTCAAGAACCACCTGGAATTTACAAACATTACCTCCAGCGCTGATATTGAATTTCTTTCAGGCACACTCCAACTCCCCCAAAAGAAGAAAATGGTCATTGGAGATTGTTATTACAGACCATCCGACAGAGTCGACCAAAACCAGTAAAACTATTTCATCTCTAGGAGATAAACACAAGAAAGCTATCTTCATCATCGCTGGTGACTTTATTCTCCCAGACACCCATTGGTCAAGTAACTCTATCAGAGGTAATGCCTATCCACACAGAGTCAGTCAGAGATTCCTAGACAAATCTCATGACCTTGCCCTAGAATTGATGGTTGACTTCACACGTAACCAAAAACACTAGATCTAGTCCTCACTTCTCATCCACCCGTCATGTTTACCACCCCTAGGAGCTAAAAGCGACGAGGACATCATCTTATATGATATAACACATGAGGTAGGTCGCACAAGGCAACCACGCAAGAAGATGTTTCTTTGGAACAATGTGAGATACTACCAAGCAGGCATGCTCGGAACTTTGCCAGTCATTTCATGATACATTTTTTTCCTCAGTGGATGATATGTACATATAGACTTTCCTCAAGACAGGCTTTCTCAGGATGCTCAACTCTCATATTCCATCCAAGACCAGCTCATTACGTTTTACTCACCCATGGATTTCCACAAAGACTCGTCGCCTTAGCCGCCGCAAAGCCAGATCATATCAGAAGGTTGAAAATTTTCAAATAATATAGAAGATTGGGGGCAAATATAAATCCTTGAAAGCTGAATCTCAAAGGGAGATGCGAAGAGCTCACTGGAGTTACATCCAAGACACTGTCAACCGGGACCTTACTTCATACTCAAAGCGTTTTTACTCCTATGTCAGAAACCTCAGGTATTTCACCATTGCTCAACAAAGATGGTTTCCTACACAGTCGTAGCACCATTAAGGCTGAGATCCTAAATAAGCAATTTCAATATGTCTACACTAAAGAAAACCTTTCGAACATACCTGATATTGGCCACAGTAACATCCAATCTATGGAATCCATCACCACCTCCACCCCAGCATCATCAAGCTTCTTAAAAATCTCAAACCATACAAAGACAATATACCAACTGGACTTCTGATCATGGTAGCAGAAGAAATCTCCCCAATGCTTACTAGCATATTTCAAACTTCCTGGGACACGGCAACAGTTTGATCCTCTGATTAGAGAGAGAGGCTTTGATAACACCACTCTACAAGAAAGGTCCCCGTAATATGTAATATAGCCGCTAACTGTCGACCTGTCTCACTCAGGTCCGTTGTTAGCAAAATGTTAGAACATAATATCTTCAGCTCCTCTATGAAACATCTTAACTACTACAAGATTCTCACTCCAAGCCAACATGGTTTACCATCGCAACGTTTGTGCGAGACACAACTAATTTCCACCATACAGGATATATTCAAAAATCTAAAATCAAGAAAAGACCAAGTTGATGTTATCCTATTAGATTTTGCAAAAGCCTTGATAAAGTACCTTTTCAACGGCATTTGTTGAAGCTTAACTACTATGGCATACGAGACCACACCCACCAATGGAGTTCATCCTTTTTACAGGAGAGAACTTAGCAAGTCCTGGTAGAGGGAAGCGGATGTTTTGTCCGGAGTGTCACAAGGAACAGTCATTGGCCCCTACTGTTTTTAGTCTACATCAACGACCTTCATTCCATGTGCTAATTTGTTTGCTGACGACACACTCTTATACCGCCAGATCAGGAACGATTGGGGATTCCATCAAATTACAAGAAGACCTAGACTGGAAACCGCCCAAACAATTGAAATGTGCCTATATTCAGCCAATACCTCATACTAACAAGAAAATATCCTCTCTAATAGCACTTAACCTCTTTCAAACTGGTTGGACTGGACTTATGCGATTTAGAACCTACCTTCATAAAGGGTTGGTTGTCATTGCTGTTGATTAATTACAGTTTTGTAACTGCAGTGGAGCCTGGCTCATTTATATAACCCCTATAACATGTGTAACCAATTTGTTTCAGTGGCTTATCTCACAAAATAACTCCGATTGGGTTAATGTATCTCCAGATCAGAAGAGTGAATGACCAGATTGCTTAATTGCTCATTTCTTCTAGATCCATACATGTTATGCATACTCATCAGAAGCGTCTTGTCGAAATATTTCCAATTAATACTCAAACAAATATTTTCAGAGAGATATAGAAACCTGTATTAGAGAGACACATAATCTTATCTATGGATATGAATGGTCATCTTTAACCTGCAGTATTACAGTATTAATTCTTTACCTGCTAGCGGCGTCCGCTCATTACCTTTGCAAACCATTTGGATCCAGATCAGGACCTACAGAACTTAGATCTTGAACTGATTCGAAAGTGTTTGACTCTGATATTTTCCAAAGAGATAAAAAAAAAGTAATTGCTCGAAAAAAATCAGCAGACGAAAAAAGGCGTAATAATTATCTAGCATGCAAAGTGTTAACTTGAAGCTGCGTCATACTATTATCATCATAACTGGGCATTTTAGATCAACTTCAGCACATACTGTTAAAAGTTTCATATGAATGAATATAAAATATATAATAAACAGAGGCGGATGATACTACCTGAGGCTATCAGTATTGAAACATCATAGGGTCTTGAAGCCAGTTTGTCATTGGCTGCTTGTTCCTAGTAGTGATTGGCATTAATGTGCCTATTTAACAGCAAGTTCTTATTTCAAGAAACATTTGAAGATCAGGTTTGAAGATACTGCTCGACATGTGGCTACAATAATGTACATGCCTAACCCTGAGGCTGTCAAAAAATGGAACTTAATGCATGAAGTTTTTTCTTAAGCATGCATTCATAGCTACCTAGTGGGACCATCTACATACAATTGGCTTACCTTTTATCTAATTCATTAATGTGTGCGAATGCAAACAGAAAACACTCTGACAAGATAACATTTTCTCTTTTTCGATATCTTTAGAAATTTAAGTGACCTTTTCACTTTTAAGTATTGGCATACACTTAGACTTTTGTAAAATACCGTACTTTTTATTTGGTCCGAATAAATATGCCTTGGTCTGCATGCTGTAACAAGTTTAAAATACTTGTATAATTATGTTTACAAAATAATGTAACTTTTTAAAATAACAGACGATGAAAATGGTCCTAAAATTTAATAAAGGTTAGGTCTGATCTATGTCTATATACATGCTGTAGCATTCAAAATGTTGGCACAAATTTTACAAGAACTACATTTGTGCTCTCAAAGAAAATGACAACTGGCATTTGTATTTGTTGATAGTGTAAACATTTTAATGATGTGCTGCAGTGCCAACTGGTTATTATAACTGCTTTCCCACAGAAGTTGAGATCAGATTGCTGATAAGCTCTAGAACCAAAAGCAAACGTCTGACAGGGATTTCAGTTCCTGCCCGCACTTAAGATTAGTTAGGGCATATAACCAAAGCTGTAAGCCTCAGGTAGTATCATCCGCCTCTGATAATAAAGTATAAAAAGTTTTTTTTTATTTGAATATGGAGGAGGCGATAGAATTTGGTTTAGGACAATTGAAATATGAACACATAAGAGACAACCAGAAAAAAGCCAGTTATTGGATATTTAAATGGACATGATGTGTTCCTGTGTAGTCCAACGGGCAGTGGAAAGTCGCTTACTTTTGAAATTGCACCATTTGTATTTAACTTTATGCATCATAAGGACCAACTTCCAAAATTAACATCTTCAGTGATAGTTATTTCTCCACTTGTTTCTCAGATGAAAAGTCTGGGTTTAAAACTCAATGCACTTGGTTTAACTGCAGTCTATCTATCGGATATTACATTCAATAGACAAGAACAATCAGAAGAAATATCAGTGAATGATGTTCATGCTGGAAAGTTTGATGTGTTACTGTGCAGCCCAGAATCTATTTTAGGTGATCACCAAAACCAATGAGATGTTTTAATATCTTTGTGAAACAGCTTCAGTCTATAGTCACTTATCTGAATTTGTTCCCCGAGGAGAACACATAAACATTCTGGGAGCGCAGTGGCTCAGTGGTAGAGTGCTTGACTCGAGACGGAAGGGCCACAGGTCTCACCAGCGTCACTGCGTTGTGTCCTTATGCAAGAACATTAATCCTAGCTTAGTACTGGTTCAACCCATGAAGACCCATCCCTTTATAACTGAAAGATAAGTGATGGGACGTAAAGAATCAAATCAAACAAACAAAACATAAACATTCTTTTGTTGACAGAGTTTAATTCTAGTAAACGTTTTCACAGGCGTCACAGAGTCGTTTTAGCCATGATTATTAATTATCATGATATCCAATGTTATTGGTATAATCTTAAAAGTGTTAAAAACCCACACAAAACATGCCACAAAACATTCTTGTTACGCATATTTATCTGGAGGCCTGAGCCATTCCCTGGTCACCCTAGAAGTGTCAGTTTTTTCGAGGTGACATTATTTTATTGCTGATATTATAAAGTGTTCTTTAAATAAAGGAACAATTCATATTGTAGAATCAATAAGCTAGCTGGTTGTACTACTAAGTCCTATAATGATTGGTTTGGTGTTGACTATAAAGTTCCCCTTACAATTATTGGTTATTTATAAGTTTAAATATGGTTTATATGAGGCTTTCATTTCAACTACATCATACTCTGTCACAATTAGTCCGACACATTTTGCATAATTATCAACTGGCAACCAACACCAGAATATTTCATGTTTAGGTTAGTAGCTACTTTCCAAGAATGTTGTCTAAAGGTATTGAACTCTAGGGAAAGGTTCTTTAAGGTCACCAATGTTTTGGTCATAGAAAGGTCAGTTGATTGGAAGCTGCCCATTCAGTTTGTTTTATTCTTTCACAGAGATCCATTCTTGCCTATTACTAAAACAATTCCCTCAACTAAGATTCTGTTGATCATCAATGAAAGCTATTTATGCGCATTATGTTTGTGATGATTCATTCATGACACTGGAACTTGTGAGCCTGACTGTGGAAATAACAGATTATAAAATGGATATTGTTAAAGTAGGCGCTAAGCTCCAAAGTGTACCCTTTGCAGACAAATTTTGGATCTTATAATACTAATGCTAATTGTTTTGATCATTTAATTGAAGGGTCCTTTATAATTGTGCACTTATCCTTTCTCACACATTAGGTTTGTCAATCTTTATTGGGTTCAGTTGCATCTCTTAGCTGCACTATTATCTCTACCCATATTAGTATCAAAATTTCTTTTCCTATCAATTAGCCTGTTTGGGATTTAGCAATATTTTCTCACCCCGCCTTATCTAACTTTCAACTAAGTTGGCTTTAGATTTGTCACACCATTATCATGTTGACCTCAAGTTCTGGGAATACGTCTTCTTTGCTGGATTTATCTAGATGATGTGGCAACTTTAGATTCAGTTATCTTATTCAGATCGCTTCTTATGCCCTAACTTCTGATTCATGATTTAAGCAGATTAACAGTTACAGACTTCGGTTCTTGAAGGTATTGTTGCATAGCTCAGACCCTGAGGTGGATGGTAATACCTGAGGCTATCGGTATTGAAACATCGTAGGGTCTTGAAGCCAGTTTGTAATTGGCAGAGGTTGAGATCAGATTGCTGATAAGCTCTAGAACCAAAAGCAAATGTCTGACAGGGATTTCAGTTCCTGTCCGCACTTAAGATCAGTTAGGGCATATAACCATAGCTGTAAGCCTCAGGTAGTATCATCCGCCTCTGCATTTTTCCTACACAAATATCCCTAAAACATCTAATTGCGGTTTTCACAGCATCATTTAAATTTATATGCAAAAATTCCAGACAGTACAATATGCTGCAAAATTTACCCACATTATAGTCTTCACCTTGTTTATACAGATTCACATTCAAACAAACTTTACCATTGTGGGAGTCTGTAATTGTACTATGTTTGTTATACGTTACTTTATGTCCATTCTAGTATTACAATCAGCTTCATGGGGAAAAGAGAGCTGGTTGCTTTGCTTAATTTGTCCTCCTGGTGTCTCGTGATGGCTGAGCGGCTCTTCCTCGTGGTGCCAGTGGGTTGTATGTGGTTTGTGATTGTGGTATTTCCTGATCATACTCACTTACTATTTTACATGCTAAAATCTAAAAATGCTAAGATCACAAAAACACAATATGTTGCACCCATTGAATACTTTAGATTGAAAGCTAACAAGTTAATGGTTTCAGATGCCTATACTGGCCAGTCTTATTGTAGAATTAGAAACCTGATTAGTCACAGAACATTTGGCATTTCTCTACAGGTCATTTCTGATCTAATCAAAGCAATAACTGTGGTCAGACAGTTATTTCTTAGACATGCAATTATTCCATCCATCAAATTCGCAATGAACAAGTCGTTACAGTTTTAGCTTTCATTGGGGTATTAGAGAAGAGAAAATGTATATATCTATAATATAATAGTATAATCAGTCTTTGCTTCCAAAGGATGCCCTTTTAAGAACATATTTAACTGAAACGACTGCACACGTCTAAAGAAGACCTAACGGCTCTGGAGGACTGGAATCTAAATGGCAGATGAGCTTCCACCCAGAGAAGTTCACTATGTTGAGAATCACAATCAGTAAGCGTTACATAGAGATACTAACTATTTCCTTCATGGTCAACGCCTTCAAGTCACAGACAGCGTCAAATATATTGGTATGACCACCAGCAACGACCTTCATTGGGAGAAGCACACCCAAGCAACAGCGCCCTAGGCTTCACGTACCCCGCAACGTCAGGGATTGCAGCAAACTGGTTCGTGACACTACTTACAAGTCCATGGTCCGACCAACAATGTTCAGAGTATGACAAGGTCCAACGTCGCGCTGCACGTTATGCTTGCAACAATTACATAGAGCGAACCCCAGGATGCGTCACAGCAATGGTTAGCTCGCTAGGCTTGGAATCACTTCAAGACCGCCGAAAAATTCATCCTCTAACCATGCTCTTTAAGGTCATGCATAATTTGGTCGAGAACCCGGAGTCAGAATCCATCATCCGGACCAATGACAGTAGAACACCAGGGTCACAGAGGCTTTTCATCCTGTACACCAATGTCACAGTGTATAAGATGTCATTCTTTCCAAGGACCAGTCAGCACTGGAACAAACACTTATAACTACGGATGTTCAGACAATCGAGGCCTTCAAGACTGCCCTTCATGCCTCGGTGGCAGTCCAGCCTCCATCCACAGCATAACAAGCAACGGTGTACATAGTTTTAACTAGTAGATACTGGAACATTTTAATGTATATAATCTTGAGAGGTGACTGTCATGTCCAAACCTCACCGTGTTTAAAGTTACATTCCAGTATTTGATTTCTGACCTGTACCAGGAAGATGAAGATGAGATGAATTAATTTTAATTATTATAAGTTGTTTGGGTTTTAACTGTGTGACAATAAAGAGTTCTAGACTAAGAGTCCCTTAATTATATTAAAGAATCACACAAAGGTTTGGGAAACAGTGGAAATGTCTTATTTAGGACTCAAATGTTTCTTTGATATTTTCCCAATTACTTCGCAATATACATCCAACAGGCTGGGTACCCCCGCCCACCCAACTTCCAGGTTCTCTGTTTATCATTACATAACATAATTTTATTTGGCATTAAACATAATACATATGAATATAGTATCCACTGAAATACATACACAAAAACATGATCTCCCTGTATGAGATAGAAAAAGATGCAAATACATGATGAACATTATATAGACGATTTTGAGGTTGAATCGAGAAATGGATGATACTAATGCTATAACATTCAATCTGAAATTACTGCCTACAGCATGAACACAATAGGTCTTTCCAAATACTACGTCACAATTCAATATCAAATCAATATCCACCATCCTCGTTAACCCAGGTGTAACCCATTCTGTTACACTGCATGAAATGGGTTACGTCTCAGGTTATGGCACCTGGACACCATTGAGTTAAAATATCGTTTAACATGTTAAAGATGTTTTCGCCAGGTTAGAAGACCATATTAGCCAAAATCGTTTATGGCCTAGTTGCCATACCACTTACGTCATATTTTGAGCATCCTAAAGTTTACACTCGCCACATGCATTCTCTTTCTTACAGACAGATTCATACATCAGTCTGTTACTACAAATATTCATTTCCCCCATATACAGTGTTCGTTCGAGCAGGTTACCAGCTGATCTCTTCCTTGTTCCTGATCTTGACTCCTTTAACCAGGAGTTAGCAAGATCAATCATGCACACTCTTAAATGCATACTGTTTTTAATCTGCTTTGAATTCCATCTTATTAACACCTAACACTATCGTCTTTATTTCATTTCACTACCATTATTGTTTTATCTTCACTTCACTGTTTTTAATCGTTCTTACTAACACACCATGCGCAGGTAACATTCCAATAATACACAGAACAGGGTTTGGAATTATAAAGCGATAGATAGAGGTAGCTGGCTCAGGACATTGCAATGAACTTCCATTTTACTGCTATGTGTATTTTTTTTTTTTTTTTTAAAGTCATCAAGTAAGAAAAAGGGCAAAGATCAGGAATCGATACAATCAAGCACCACACCTGACCCAGAATACCAATGGGAAAGTGACAACACAATTAGAAATCACAAACGAGAGCCAAGAGGTCAGCTCTTGCCCAGCAGGTGACCAAAAGGCATCAATAAACAGACACGCTCTAAAGCATAACAAAAACAAGACAGAAATAACATAAATGATCCACAAAAGAAGCACCGCCTCGGAACGGTCTGTAAAAATATTTTAATGGAAGGCTTCAACCAGTTTCAAGGTGCACCAACCTCACCCTTAGTTCAGATGTGGATCAAGACACATAGATGTTTGGTTTGCATGAAAGACCCCAAAGTTATCAATGCATCATCTCCTAGAACATATTAATCAAGGTATAAAAAGGAGATAAAGAAAAGATAAGTACTCAACAGTAAATAAAACTGAATACCAGAGCAAAAGAAATCCAACAGCTAAACCCCACAGCCAAACGATATTAGGGCTTATCCGGCAGTGCTTCTAGCTGGTGTATTAGATTACAAAATCAGCTGATGTTTTACAAACTCTCCAGCCTGCTAGGTAAATCTCAGTGTATTTTCTATAGAAAAAGTCTGAACTTGATGTGTAATCATTGAATTAACGGTAAATTTTAAGGTTAATTATTGATGATGGGGTGCAATAATTTCAGAGCAAAAATAGTGAGTATGATCAGGAAATACCACAATCACAGACTGCAGACAACCCCGTGGCACCGCGAGGAAGAGCCGCTCAACTATCACAAGACACCAGGAAGACAGATTAAGCAAAGCAATCAGCTCTCTCTTCCCCATCAAGATGATTGCAATACTAGAATGGACATAAAGTAACGTACAACAAAACATAGAACAATTACAGACTCCCACAAAGGGAGTAACAATAAACAAAAAGTCAACAACAACAGAATAACCGCCTTAGAACGGACAGCAGCCTAAGCCACCGGGGGGGGGGGGGGGGGGGGGGGGGGGGGGGGGGGGGGGGGGGGGCTTTAATGCATTTTACTGGTACCAAATCTTCGCCCTAGATTCTGCTGTTGTTGAAGTACAAGAAATGTTCAGCTCGCATGGAGGCCATCTAACTAATGCAAAGTATCATCATGGAAAACACTCTAATCAAATTAACACTCCTTGATGAAACAAAGAAAAGGGCTCATGACTCACAGATAGTCAAGTTGAGCCACGGTGGGTCCAGTTACAGATAAGCATCAGGCACCAACCCACCGATTAAAGCTTTACCTCAGAGCCGTCATAGAGTCTGAGGCCTGACCCACCATCGTGCAATTAAAGAGGAAACCATAGCTATAAACCGTGATTGGGTTTAAAACTAGGCATGCAGACTGTCGCATGATATCCAAATTATATCCAACCCTTATATAACTTTTGAATTGATCACTAAAATTAGGTTTTCCAACTATTTGTTTGAATTTATAGACTAAATCACCATAAAATATAGGTTCTGATATGCCTTGTTGCAGAAGAGTTTTTAACCCAATGTTGTATTTAACAATTAACTCTGAGTGTCTGTAGTAGAATTTAGAAAATGCTTTTCGAATTTTATGATATCTATAACCTTGTTTTAATAATTTAGCAGTTAAAAATAAGTTTCTGTTGTTGAAGTCATCAACATTAGAGCACACTCTAGCAAAACGAATAAGCTGAGAAATATATACACCATAGGAAGGAGAGCGAGGAACATCTCCATCAAGAAATGGGAAATTTACTATTTCAAAATTAAAATCATCCCGTTTATGCATTTTACTGGTACCAAATCTTCGCCCTAGATTCTGCTGTTGTTGAAGTACAAGAAATGTTCAGCTCGCATGGAGGCCATCTAACTAATGCAAAGTATCATCATGGAAAACACTCTAATCAAATTAACACTCCTTGATGAAACAAAGAAAAGGGCTCATGACTCACAGATAGTCAAGTTGAGCCACGGTGGGTCCAGTTACAGATAAGCATCAGGCACCAACCCACCGATTAAAGCTTTACCTCAGAGCCGTCATAGAGTCTGAGGCCTGACCCACCATCGTGCAATTAAAGAGGAAACCATAGCTATAAACCGTGATTGGGTTTAAAACTAGGCATGCAGACTGTCGCATGATATCCAAATTATATCCAACCCTTATATAACTTTTGAATTGATCACTAAAATTAGGTTTTCCAACTATTTGTTTGAATTTATAGACTAAATCACCATAAAATATAGGTTCTGATATGCCTTGTTGCAGAAGAGTTTTTAACCCAATGTTGTATTTAACAATTAACTCTGAGTGTCTGTAGTAGAATTTAGAAAATGCTTTTCGAATTTTATGATATCTATAACCTTGTTTTAATAATTTAGCAGTTAAAAATAAGTTTCTGTTGTTGAAGTCATCAACATTAGAGCACACTCTAGCAAAACGAATAAGCTGAGAAATATATACACCATAGGAAGGAGAGCGAGGAACATCTCCATCAAGAAATGGGAAATTTACTATTTCAAAATTAAAATCATCCCGTTTATCATAAATTTTAGAAGAAACTATGCCATTTGTTATTGACAAGTTAAAGTCCAAAAACGGAGCTTCAGTATCAGAAGAGTTCGCCTTATTTAACTGAAGTTCAGTGGGATATATCTGACCTACCATTTGTTCAAAATAAGGATTATCAATATTAAGTAAGTCATCTAAATATCTGGAGGTAGAGTTAAAAGCTTCAATAATATCAGCTTGATTATTGTCTGACAGAGATAACATAAAGTCTCTCTCATAACAAAACAAAAACAAATCTGCAACAAGAGGAGCACAATTAGTACCCATTGGAATACCGACTACGACCGGCTAGAAAACCTCTAGACTTCAATTTATTAAGAATTTCACCTGAATTTTTAATAGACCAAAATAAATTTTTACCATTTCTTTCATTAACTGTTGTGCAATATTTAATGACATGGTTTTTAACCGCAGTGAGGCAAGAAGTCAAAAGAATAGACAACTCAGTAGTTGTACATGCACTAGAATTAGCAATAAAACGTGATTTATAGGGCCGTTTATGAAGTTTAGGTAACCAGTATAACGTAGGAAGCTTGCTATGGTCCTCATTAACAAACAACCCAAACTTAGCTGCCATATGGCATCGATGCCTATCAACGATAGACGTCTCATCATGCCTGTTATGCTCATATGTTTTGGCAGTGCTAAGTTCTTGCTTTAGGGTGTTAATATAGTATCTTTTTCAAACGACCACAACATTGTTAGCAGCCTTATCTGCGGGGGCCAAAACAAACTTCCTATGGAATTCCTGGATCCCTTTCTTCAAGTGTCTAAAAGTGAATTTAGGTTTAGGTGGTAGAAGATCTAAATTGTTGCAATAAAATGAAATTCTACCATCAATAATTTTGAAAATATTAAGTTTCCAACTATTTAAGGCATTAGACTCAACATGCTCTCGTTTACACCAGCGATTACAAAATTCTTGTAAGGCTCCTGCAATTTCCTCACGATATGATTTGAAGTCTATTTGCACAGGAAACCTATATTTAGGTCCCTTACATATAATAGACCGAATTCTTGAATTAGTTATGATTTTTAAATCCCCTGTGACTATATGACCAGCAGGTTGATAGCAATACTTAGAGTATGCAATCTCAGGAGTCAGGAATAGAATTTTCGATATCAAGTTCTGTTACTAATTTGTTATAGTTAAAAACAGTGCTACGAATAGGTTTATTATACTTATAACAAATGATAGGGGATTCCTTATTTTCAAAATAGGCAGGAATAGAAGAGATAACAGATTTATCTTTAAATATACTGGGTAAGTTAATGAATTCAATCCCCTTGTTGACAAATTGAATTTTAATAAAATGTCTAATATGATTAATTTCTGAATCTATATATGGCCGAAGAGCATGTTGAGTGTAACACCGGGTAAGAATTGCTGCATCATAAAGTCGATGAGCTCTATCATAGAATTTATTAGCCTCAATATCCAAATTACGAAGTGAAGATATAGAAAGAGTTACTAAACGTGAAAGGGCCATATGTCGGCCAGAATGTTTTAAGCTGATACTTAATTCTGAAAGAGTTAAAACATGTTTATTTTTGCGTTTTAAATTTCCATTTTTGCGTTTACCATGAGATCGGTTATTACGTTTAAAGATATATCTAAAAGAGAAAAAACATCAAAATCAGGTAACCTAGAAATGTTGCCCTCATGGTAAATATTATCATTAAAACCAAGCGGATGTGGTGTCTGTAACAATTTTATCCACTTTAATTCTAATTCATGCCTAAGAATATTTCTATATCTTTTAGTGGAATTATCACCATATATTATCTTTTCAACAGACTGAATTGAAATACTGCTAGTAGAGTGGTTAGTTTGTTTGAAATGCCTATAAAGAAAATTATCAACTTTGCGAGGCTTTTTTGTTCGACGATAGTGCTCAAAAAATCTAGTTTTTAGAAATCTACAAGTTTGGCCAACATATTGCATGCCACAATTTTTCTCTTCTCAAGATAAAACATAAATAACATCAGTTGATTTTCAATCAAGATCAGAATTAGTAATTACAGAAAATTGTCTTCCATTAACGTTAGATTTAATAGTTGATTTACAACATAAATGTTTGCAACAGCTACACCTCTTGGCATTGCACTTAGAAATAGAGGGATACACTACACTTCTTCTATACTTACTCCTAGAGTTCCTGAGTACAGGTGACTTAAGAGGTGATAGACGAACTTTTAAGTGGTTTTTAAAAAGGGCAGAGTCAGAAACTCCATGTAAATTAATTTTAGTGGCCGAATGAAGTTTCAGAGGTGAAACGTAAACAGATGATAACATAGAAATATATCTATTGTTGGACTGGGGAACCTGTATGGAAGAAGCAGAATGTAACCGAAGAGGAGAAAGTAAAATTTTGACTGTATTCAGGCTATTCATAATTGAGTTTTTAAGTTTATACCATACATTGAAAAGCAGCATTCATATCGGTTATTAATAGTAATATCCAGCTGCTGCATTTGAGAAATAGCTAAAGAAGTTTGTTAAATATGTATGACTGTTTTTGATTGAAAGAAAAGTAATATTAGGTGAACAAAAGAGCCCAGTTTGATGAGTGTGTGAGAACTGTGTTAGGTTGAGAGGATTCTTAATAAAAATCATTGTTGCCTGGTGGACATTTCTTCCAAATCCTGATACACTCCCAGAGTCAAGTGACATATTTTATTGTCATCTGTTGACATTTTGATATCTATAATTCCCTGAAAATTTAATATGAATATGACCAAACATTACAAATTTCATTTGTTAAAGTTGCAAATAAATAGTTGCATGTGTGTTTACTTGCTTATTTAGTCGTAAAGGAAATCAGTGAAGGCTCAGAAGAGAATACGCATTTATTTGTTTATTCATTTGATAAACATTTGATGCCATATTGTGTCAGTTACCCCCCCCCCCCCTCTTGTTGTCTGCTCTCTATTTTGCTCTTGGGTAGCCTATATTGCAAACAATATAGACTCAGATCAGACTGCTACCAATTTCGCTTGCATAATTAAAAATAGTCTGATGTGCACTTGAATATATGCAACAGATATAAATAGCAGACAATTTTAGGACAAAAAAAGTGAATTCAAATAGTCATTAGGGGTTTAACTGTTAAAATACTTATTACTGTTAAATGACCTATCATATTTTCAGTTAGTTGCCCACGAGGCCTTCCTCGTGCATTTATGAGTTTATCCATACTTTGCATCTCTCGAGGTGTTCACTTGGAGAAAAGCATTCCCTACATATGTGAGGCTTATGATTTTAACTATAACATTTTACACACCTTATTTTATTTATTTATTTATTTATTTTTGATAAGCTTAACACTTTTGCCAGCTGCAGCTTTTGTCGTCTGCCGATACCTGTTGCAAACAGTTTGGACCCAGATCAGGACCGACAAAATGTGGGTTCTGATCTGAATCCAAACCGGTTGACACTCTGATAGATTTCCTGAAATACTTTTTTTTGGGAATATGTTAATTATGAAAGAAGACAACAGATGACACGAAAAGCATAAAAAATACCCAGCATGCAAAGATTTAAGCAAGAATGTTAATGTTGCACTTTCAACCTAAAATGGCTCATAATATGTAATTTTATCAATAAACCTCAACAGCAGGCGAGATTGTTTATATATTACGCATGGCTTATCAGCTCCTATTCACCGCATTGTGACTTACTCAACCGCAGTTTACGCTACTCGATTAGCTTAGACTGGGTCCCAAATTTTTCGTTAACTGCTCTACTTTAGCGTAAATTAACTAAGAACCGTCCTGTGTTGACGCGGCGTTGAATGACATTTCGCGGGAACATTCTGTTGCAGAAGGTGAGAAAAATGTAAACAAAACACACAACTTTTCAACCGTGCAAATGATAAACTAAGCAAAACACGGCAATATCCTGTTATTGTCCGCTAGCGGACAATTAATTCTGACATTTTTAGAAGTAAACGATAGCGATCACTCAGACGCTTGCATGCCTAAAATAGACAGACCGCTTCCCAAACCAGAATATCCCTAGATTTGTCTAGTAGATTGATCCGTAGCACGAGACGTGGGGGTTAAGCGTGTAGCGTAGCAGATAAAGCGGATAAAATATAATTAGAATAATTTGCATGTGCGTGGCATTAAAATTGTGACTTTCGTGAAATTTCAATTAAAAACAGATATATCCTAGTGTAAGCAATATGCTTGCTTCCTGTCGATTCGACCCTTCCTGTCAGTTCGAGCACCATGGTGAATCGGAATTTTAGCTCGTGACGAGTATTGGAACGTCCGAAAATCCGGACGCATCAAAGCGAGAGTTCGTAAAGTAAAGATAATATGCGGAAAAAGCTGGATCTAGTTGCAATTTCATCCAAGAAATAATAATTTATGTCTAATATTTCAAAAATACCTTCTCAAAAAAAAGGTTTTAGCCCAATAAGAATTGGTATATTCGTTTTGAAATCACTCTTTTTAGCTGACTAATTCTTTATTGATCACGAAGACGCTTGTTCGACCTAATTATGTTTTTTTCTGAAAATTACAGTGCAGTTCACTTGATGAATTCTAATACCTTTATCGATCTTTTGTCTACTTTTTGAACGAAAAAAAATCGAATTTGGACTTCTTTTCAAGCATATCCCAAGCGGTTAGACAGGAAACAACGGGACTACAATTCAATAACTAAGACCACAGACATTTCTATGAAGTGATATACATTTTTTGGTACATTTTTGGTGTCTACTGACCCATTTAACTGATGGTGAGCTATTGCTATCATGGAATGTTCATCCTACAGTTGTAAGTTTGTTTCGTTATTTTTTGGGGACCCTATCGTTTGTAGCCTTTTAAAAAAATAATAAAAAAGTGAAAATCTGCACTAGAGTTTAGGAATCATTCAGAAGAAACATATTATTTGAACTGGACTGTAGATTCATATATCACGCTTGACCTTGGTGGTTTTAGCAACCGACCAATCAGAGCAATCGATTCAACAGGAAGCATTTAATTGATCAAGAGCGATGACATCATGTTGATGAAAGACCGCTGTTGACAAATTTTGTGTTGCTGGCTATGTTAAGTTCGTCTTTTTCTTTGTTACAAATGTTTAGTTAATATTTTTTGCTTAGATAAAAAATATAGGGAGTAGCCATAACGCGCATGCGCAAAAGTTGTGATAAGGTGGTCGCATGCAGGGCAAACCAGGCTAATCACGCATATATCGCTTGTCGGCATATTTGATATATTCAGTCACATCAAACAAAAAATACTGGTATATTCTCGCCTTTATTCATGTAAATCCTCGTCACATAACTAATGATAAGTTTGGAAAAGCTCTTTTCCTGTGCTCCAACCGGCCTCGAAAATCCCAGACAAAAATGGCAACCTGCTATCTACGTCATCAATAATCACGCACTTCTCAAAAACCCAGTTTTATGGGAAGCCAGACATGCAATACTTTTAAAAGTATGATCAAAATAAACTTAAGACTATCTTATAAATTTTACAGGTAATAAATAGTTATAAATACTGCAGAATGATAATTGATTTGACTCAGCACAACTCAAGGGTGGGACTGCTGTTGTTTATTCATTGTTTGTTTTTGGTCCTATTGGCTGTGGGGTCATATGTTGAGTTCTTGGTTTAATGTGTGGTTCTAGGTATCCTTTCTGGTTTAGCAATCGTCTTGGTGAATGCTAGCTGTAATGTTGATATGATTTGATCTGTTCCCAAATTAATGAATATTTAAATAACAGGGACTCAACTGGGCCAAAGTATAATGTAAAAATACACATTTTCTCTCATTTTTACACAAGAACTAAGGCAGGAATGGCGGTCTATACTTTTTTTACCGCCAAAACTAACCACGTGATAGTCATGTGAATTCGAAGTTGGGATGATAGCAAACGCAGCAGACAAAGTGTCAATGAACTTGGATAAATGAAAAAATGTTTATTTTCCACCTGATTTCTACAAACTTTTGGATATAAGAAAAATATGACTGAATAACACTGTGTGAATAAATTGCGCAATAATTTTATCGGCAGAATCGCCATTTTCAATATGATGAAGGCGAGTGAAAATAGAGTGCCAAGAGTTCCCAAAAACTTTAGTGTGACGTCAGAAGTTTATGTGTAGACAGCGCGAGAGACAGAAAAACAACACTGCGTGATTATTGTGTAGCGTGAAAAAGCATACTCGGAGGATAACGCTATATGCAGAAATACTACTGGGGTTCCATAAGGATATTAAGTATGACTTACCTGTATTCTAATATGACACAGACATTATCGTCCGCGGCAGATTATTTCCCGCCTATAATAGTATTAGTTCAGAGCATCTTATGTCTGTACAGATTTTAGAATTATCTCTTTTTAAGACACTTGACCACCCCCAAAAGAATGCCAAGCCCCATTTTCTGTAGTAATTGTCCCCCAAAGAAAACCCTTCTCCCGGGGAATCTTCCCCTTACAAGGCATTTTAATTTGTGATTTTTCTTTTTCATCTCTATATATATACTCCTGTTATCGTCCGCGGACAATAACAGGAGTATATATATATAGAGACGAATTGAAGTAAAAACCCATTCTTAATTGCCTTGGAAGGGGAAGATTCCCTGGGAAAAGGGTTTTCTTTGGGGGACAATTACTTCAGAAAATGGGGCTTGGCATTCTTTTGGGGTAGACAAGTGTCTTAAAATGCATTATATCTAGAATATCAGTTCATTATGTTCATTTCCAATTAGACACAGACATTATCGTCCGCGGCAGATTATTTCCCATATATTATAGTATTACCGTATGTCTAGAATATTTAGAAATATAGCATTTTAAGACACTTGTCTACCCCAAAAGATTGCCAAGCCCCATTTTCTGATGTATTTGTCCCCCAAAGAAAACCCTTTTACCGGGGAATCTTCCCCTTACAAGGCATTTAAGTATGGGTTTTTTCCAGTTTCGTCTCTATATATATACTCCTGTTATCGTCCGCGGACAATAACAGGAGTATATATAGAGAGACGAATTGAAGAAAATACATTACAAACTGCCTTGGAAGGGGAAGATTCCCCGGGAAAAGGGTTTTCTTTGGGGGAGAATTACTTTAGAAAATGGGGCTTGGCAATCTTTTGGGGTAGTCAAGTGTCTTAAATTACGATATTTCTAAAATCTTTACAGACACAAGATATTTTGAGCTAATTCTATCATAGGCTGGAAATAATCTGCCGCGGACGATAATGTCTGTGCCTTTCCAGTGCATAATTTGCCCCCATAATAGACCTCAGAGGTGTGCCTGCGAGCGAAGGTATGTACTACCATAGTTACTCCTTGTACCTTAAATTAATCAGATGGTTTAAAATTCGTAAAATTGCTGGGTGCATTTTATGAAGACTGATGCGGTTTATTCCGTTGATATATCATTAGGAAATATATAGCATAGCAGAGTATGAGTATTGTATGACAGATGCAGCTTATTTCGTCAAGCTTATATTCACGGAATAAATCTCATTGTAGAATGTGACCAGTCTGTGATAAATGCAGCGTATTCTATTAAGGTATATTTACGGAATAAATCTGAATGCAGAGTATGACCAGTCTGTGACCTGTGCAGCTCATTCCGTAAATAACTTCTCCCTTTAATGTATATTTATGGAAAGAATCTCACTTGCAGAGTATGGCCAGTCTATGGCTGATGCAGGGGTATTGATGAAGCTTATTCCGTTAAGGTATTTTTACGGAATAAATCGCATTTGAGAGTATGAACAGTCTTTGATTGATTCAGCTTATTCCGTTAATGTATATATTTACGGAATGAATCTCATTGCAGAGTACGGACAATCTATGACTGATGCGGTTTATTCCGTTGTTATAATAACGGAATAAGCTGCATCAATCATATACTGATCAAACTCTGCAATGGGATTTATTCCGTAAATAGAAACATTAACGGAATAAGCTGCATCAATCAAAGACTGTTCATACTCTGCAATAACATAACAGATATTCAGTATGCGTTTATATCCAAGTGTGCGTAAATACGACATTTCATATTTCGCTTGACTGATTTCTCCTTTTCTTCGTGACAATCTTATGCAGACAGCAGCAGTGCGACGGAAAATCCATGAATGTCATGGGTTTAGCATAAACATTCAAAATCAAGCGTCTGGTGACCCTGATCAAGCATCAGACTGGTTTTGCCATCATTTTCGGTTGAACGAGATAAGAGCAGAAATAATCGTCCGTTAGCGGACAATACAGGATATTGCCCAAAACACAAATCGGCAATTCCATTATTTTGTTTTTCGGTGGTTGTTGTGTTTGGGCTACAAACACATCTGACATGATGATGATCTGTTCAGCTGTTTTGACGCAACTTTCACACTCCCCAAGCAGGGGGCTCAGTGGTATACTGGGATAATCAGTTTTCGCCAACGTAAGCAGATATGGCTCTGAGGATAGCAAAACAAAATGCTACATGACCAGAAAATGATTTTATCATTAACTTTCATTTTTTTATAATAATGTGTGATATCTCCGACCATCAAAATATGTTATTTAGTGTTCAAAAACTTTGATTTGTTTGTGCACCTTTTTTTCCGCCATTTAGAAAATAGTAATCTAAGTTCGACAACTCTTGTTGACCCGGAAAAGAGGCCTCATAAAGGGTTGGATAGATAAAAAATTAATAGATGTTATGAGACAAACCATTTTTTTCATCCAATGAACATAAATTATTGTGAATCTTCTATGATTCAATTTATTGTAACCAAAAATATTTTAGTCATGTCTTTTTTCTATATTCAATTCAAATTCAGATTGATTTGAACCCCTAGGTTCATTGGGGTGCTACCACACGGACGGGAATTGCGGACAACTCGGACCAAAACCAACTCGACCCATGCCAACTCGGCCCACTTAAAACTCGGCCCATGCCAACTCGGCCCAAGTTTATAAGACAACTCGGCCCAAATTCATAAGACAACTCGGCCCATATTTTTTGAAGTACACACGAGTTGCACGCTCATAAATGATGCAACCAGAATGTCTTTGCATTAGCATACATGTATAAGAGGTGGCGGATCCAGTTTGGTCCAGGGGGTTCGCTCGAACTCCCTCCACGCCCCCCGTTTTTAGATATCCTAAGAAAATGAAATAATTTGGTCTCAATGGGACCAAATTATTTCATTTTCATGGGAAATTTTATGATGATGACATGCGCATGTATGCCTCGACATGCGCGCGCATGTATGTTTCTGACATTATCTATGTACATGATTATGCATGTTTCAAATAACCTGTATGTCTTTTAGTTGGCCGTCTATGCATGTAAATTCATGTCTATCCGTCTGCCTGTGCATGAACATTCATGTGCCATGTGAATAACAAAGCTACCAAGCTAGCATTCAATGTTGGGCCGCATACTCGACCCGCCAGCGAAACGCCATTTAAATGGCGTTTCTGATTGCCCATTTATAGTGATATTTGGATCCTCTATCCCCTCACAACTAAAAAAAAGCCTTATCAAATTTGGACCCACTCTGACAAAACTTTCTGGATCCGCGCATGCAAAGATGAAACTCGTTTACGAATATCAAAGTGTTTATTATGTCTGAAATGTTGGTACTTATCCCATCGACGAGCAGAGAATGATCAGACGAGCCTGCAAATACGCGCAGTCTCGTCAGAGCCGTCACTGCTATCAAACATAGAGTATGGAACTATGGATTTATGCTTCTAGCCTCACACCATTTTTTCACATTTAAATATGTAATTTGGCAAACAGAGAAGACCCAGAAGAAATGCCGCATGATGCGTCATTTCATGAGGGTCCACACTGCTTGCTAGAACCGAGACGGCCTTTTGAGAGAAAAAAAAGGAATTAGGCCTAGTATCTTCAGACCAGTTAGGTTGCGAATTTACGTGTATGCTCATTTGAACGTACGGTATATTGACTATAGGTCACTATAATAGTGTGGCCTCTTACGAGACTTGTCGCTTGAGTCTGCACTGTTACAGTGTTACCCATGATAAAATTCAGTATGCGCAAACGGGTAAGGATACTTGATTCTGTGGCAAACGTGAAAGGTCGAATCTTGCAGTCCTCTAAAATGTTGGACATGTTGTCTATTTATAAAAACTGAAATTGGGCCGAGTTGGCATGGGCCGAGTTTAGCATCTTGGGCCGAGTTGGCATGGGCCAAGTTTTATGTGGGCCGAGTTGGCACGGGCCGCGTTGGTTTTGGGCCGAGTTGTCCTGCACCCACGGACGGTAAATGAAAAAGTAGACATAAAAACTTTCTTTTATGTACTTAAGGAACACATCAAGCCATTGCAGGCGAAAGATTGATATAATTTAACAAAAAATCATTTTTAGATATATGCACCGTACAGCTGCTTATTAGCCATGCCATTGTTTCTGAGTCTTAACATAAATAAGAACCCCCTTATGATAAAATCAAAGATTTTCCCCACTTGGGACCCCAATATATCACAGAGTTTTCTTACCTCCATCATGATGATGTCAACAGAAATGAAGATGGAGCAAGTGATGTATTCACTGAATAAAACATATCAGGATCAGGATTTAAAGATTGGGGTTAAAAAGAATTAGTGAAAATGGCGGGAAAACATTGATGCAGATAAGTGACCATTATTTTACCACTCAGATATGCATTTTCTTACTGCTTAACAACTAAAGAGACAGCTTTTCTATTGCCCTTGGGAATCCCCTTTTTAGAATGAGCCTTAGACGTCACACAAGTGAAAAAATGGTGGGAATTTTCAATTGGCGAAATTACATTCTTGGCGAAAATAGCTTACTTCACTATAGATAGTTCTGGGACCATAACCTAGTTTGTAAGTTTCATCATGGTCAAACTAGGTTATGGTTTTTATGTACAATAGAAGCAAAATTAGTAATTATTTCTTTCTTTCTTTATATTCTGCAACACCCCCTCGCGAGGATTACGTGCAGGTGTGATTACGTCTTACTGTCACAGTACTAAGTGTAAGAAAAAGAAAAAAGTACAAGTCCTTGATTCCATAGACCATGCACGGTACCTCAGCGTCGATATCTCATCCGACTTAAACTTCAGCCATCATGAAAAAAGTAGATGATAGCGGTTAAAAGTTCATATACAAGAAGATAAAAACAGGTTAAAAACAGTTTTTGTTGAGTTATGGGGTGTGGTGGTTATGCACCCGCACTGCCACACTGAACTGATCCAGAGTTGGCAGTAGTACTATCTGGGCTGGAAGTTGGTTCCAATAGACAACAGTTGAGGGGAAGAAGGAAAATTTATAATAATTTGCTGTAGTATGAATTTGACGAAGTGCAAGGGGGTGGCGAGTATGGCGTGTAGATCTCATGGGTTGTTCAAAGTATGAAGGTATAGGTATGGCAACCAGGCCATGTATAATTTTGTATAGCATTATGACCTTAGCATCCACCCTCCTCTGTTCCAGCGACCTCAGGTCCAATTGTTGCTGGAGTTCCGTAACACTTTGGTAAGGTGAGTAGGAGCTGAGAATCCAACGAGTGGCCCTTCTCTGAACCATCTCTACCTTATAAATGTCTTTTTTAGTGTACGGACTCCAAACAGATGATGCATATTCAACCTGAGGTCTAACTGTAGCTTTATATGCTGCTTCACGTATACCAGGATGTTTGGTTTTGATGTTTCTTTTAAGGAATCCTAAGCTTTTTGAAGTGTTAGCTGTGATGCGGTTGACATGATGGCTGAAGTTTAAGTCGGATGAGATATCGACGCCGAGGTACGGTGCATGGTCTATGGAATCAAGGACTTGTCCGTGCATAGTGTACTTGTTTTTGATCAGCTTACGAGACCTGGATATGTGCGCGACCTGACACTTGGATGGATTAAACTCCATGTCCCATGCTTTTTCCCACTCTTGCAATATATTTAGGTCATTTTGGATGATTTCTGTGTCTTCCTGACCTTGGACTGCCAAGTACACTGCAGTGTCATCCGCAAATAGACGGACATTGGATTGTATATTATCAGGCAGGTCATTTATATAAAGAAGAAACAGAATGGGGCCCAAGACTGACCCTTGAGGAACTCCAGAAGAGACTGGGAGTTCAGTAGAGGTGTCACCATCAAGGACCACACACTGTGTTCTCCCAATTAGGAAGGATTCAATCCACCCAAGTGTCTTACCCTGAACGCCATGCACTTGAAGTTTGTAAAGAAGCTTGACGTGATTTACCTTATCGAAGGCCTTGCTGAAGTCTAGTAGTATGAGATCTGACTGTTTACCTGAGGTTAAATTTCTTGCAAGGTCCTCCACTAGCTGGATTAGTTGTGTTTCGCATGATCTTTTTTCACGGAAACCGTGCTGGAGGTCATAAAGTATATTGTTAAGATTGAGGTGTTTACACAAGTTGGATGCAATTATATGCTCCATTGTTTTGCATAATATGCATGTAAGTGATATCGGGCGGTAATTGGCTGGGTCTGTCTTATCACCTTTTTTGAAGAGCGGGCATACCTGGGCCTTTTTCCAGTCTGAAGAAACAGTACCACTGTCCAGTGATGTTTGAAAAATAATAGTAATCACGGGTGTGATTACCTGACTGAGTTCTTTCAGTACTATAGGTCTGACAGAATCCGGGCCAGCTGCTTTTGACACATTTAAGTTTGAAAGGAGTTTAGCTACTCCTGCAGTAGAGATATCAATATCAGGCATGGAGGGGTACTTGCAAGTTATACTTTCAGGTAGTAGGCTTATCAGGGATGCAGTACTATGGCATAATTGTTTACACTACAGTTTGTTTACAAATATAAGTTGTAAGTATTTATTCATAGTTCCTTCATTTCTACATATTCTATGAGCTAAGGGCAAATACTGCACATATAAATGAAATAAAATGCATAAGAAAAATTAAACATAAAAATGTACAAACCAGAAAGATCAACAAAGTTTCAGAACACATGTATCTCCTGACCTTTTAGCTTCCATTTGGGTCAACCTGGTTCCCTGTCTCTTAGTGCTATAAATTTGGAGACAGGAATCAGTGAGCCACATCAGCAGATATATCATGTGACTATCAGTTATGGTCAATTGACCATCAGCCAATGGGCTTACAGGTTTCTCTTCATGCATATTCACCCACAATGCTGCAGTCATTCATAAAACTGTGATGTCACTGTGTCAGCATATGTGTTCTTGAACTATTTTTTGTAAACAAATCATTATTTGCTGTTACAAAAGTGGATTTTCAATATTTTGGACATATTTTTGTGTGAGCACCAACTAGAGGTAAGGGACTTACTATTACAATAATTTTTTCACCAGGCATATTATTCCATATATATAAACTTTTGAGTCAAATGTTAGAGTGTTGCTATGACCCAAAATATTAGGCCTAAGAATGGGACAAACAATAAAATCCATTCTTAGGCCTAATCTTAGGTCTAAGTGGTAGAGTGCTTGACTCGATACAGAGGGGCTGTGGGTTCGAGTCACACTGCGTTGTGGCCCTTGAGCATGACACATTTATGCTAGCTTAGTACTGCTTCAACCCAGGAAGACCGGTCCCTGTTTAACTGAAAGATTGTTGATGGGACGTATAGAATCAAATAAAATAAAACAAAAACAAACACTCCCCTAAGTCTTGCCCTAATCTGTTCATCATGCCCGACCTGCCCTTGGTTTTTCTTGTGGTGCACTTCCCCAGGACATCTTCCATCTAGCTAGAATAATGTTTAATCCTCATGGATGTGGAGTGAAACCCGCCAAACAATGTTAAGTTACGGAAGTTTGATACAGAAGTTTTTAAACTCTGCTTCCTCAAAAAAGAATGGTGTTGTGGCAATGGGTGCCACAGGTTAAAGCTCTTCTTCAAGTCCATTAAAATAAACATGAAAAAGTCTTAGCTAAGCAACTCTCTGAGCCTTTGTGCCTCTCAAAAAGGACATGGGTGTTGGACAAAACTTTTGAGACTAATAGTGGACTGAAAGAAGGCATATAGTTGACATGGCAAAGAGGCATTAGTGCCAAGATGTCTGCCTATGGTCTTGCAACTGATGGCAAGTTACCCCCGGGAATTTACCTCTCAAATAGAAAACAGAATCAAAATTGGAAATATTTTAGCTCATGGACTGAAATTCTTAAAGGTGTAGTGTGTACCTTAAAGGCCCATAGTTAGCAATAAACAACATATCTGAGTTACTGGTCCAAATTTAGATTATTTACACAGAAATTTTTTTCTTCATATTACCCTCTGACAGAAGGATGATTGACACCTGCTGTGGCTAAATGCCCATGGTTTTCAGTTCAACTAAAAGTTTGTCTTTTGTCCTTGCATGCTTAGTTTAGCTTTCCTGACTTGAGTACTTTATACTTGTTCCTGTTGAAAGTGTTTTGTAACGGTTGGCCATTTTTTTAAAGGAAATTTGACAAAAATCAGCAGAGGACAAAAAAAGCAACAAAGTTACCCAGCATGCAAAGCGATACAGTACCAGATAACTTATATACAGTAAAACCTGTGTTAAAAGGCCACTCTCAAAAAAGACCAAAAATTGTTTTTCAAGACCAATTATCCCTTAATGCTGGTCAAAAGTATTGCAGAATCCCAACAAACATGCATATATAGGTCCCATATAGGCCACCCATATGGGGAGTGCAACCGGGCTCCACATGGGTCCCATATGGGGTTGCCCAGATGGGTCCCACTTAATAGCCCCATAAAGAAAAAAAGAAACGATATAAACATATTTCTTTAAACTTATTTTCTTGTTTATAACATATGACTGGCTTGATCTAAACTTCCACTATTTATTTTATTTTATCATATTGTACCTACATGGGGCAGCCCATAATGGACCCATGTGAAGCCCGGTTCCACTCCCATATGAGTGACCATAATGATCCCATATGGGTCCCATATAGATTTGCTAGCTGCGATGCTCCCTTGGTTTTCAAGACCAATTATCGCTTAAAGCAGGTCAAAAGTATTGCAGAATGCTCCCCTTGGACCTTCATTAAGCTACCATTTGTCATTAAGATCTTTGTTTTGTCTATTTTTGAGTGGCCATTTTACACAGGTTTTACTGTACTTTCAAGGAGAAATATAAAACTAACCCAGTTTGACTTAAATGCTATGAAAATACATTTGAGTTGTACTGATTTTATATTCCAATGAAAATACATTGTAATTTCCCTTTAATTCTTTCCTTGCTAGTAGCGACTTTTGTCATCTGTTGATAACCTTTGCAAACAGTTTGGACCCAGATCAGGACCATACAGACACAACATCGGTTCTGATCTGGATCCAAACCATTATCAGAGTGTTCCTGAAATATTTTTTTGAAAAAGTTAATTTTGAAAAAAGTCCGCAGAGGACAACAGAAGCATGAACAATTACCTAGCATGCAAAGAGATAAATGATATGAAGTTCTATTATAATTTCCCTTAAATTAAATTTAAGAGCCAGTGCATGAGATTTCCAACAATGTGGTATGTGCGACCAGCAAAGCCTCAGATCAGCCTGCGCATACGCGCAGTCTGATCAGAGTCCTCGCTCGTCGCTTGAATATTCTATGGCTGTTATGCTACTGACTGAAGATAATTTGGAGTATCTGAGCTTCAAAGGAGGCTGCACAGGCTTGTCTGAGTCTACACTTGTCAAAATGCCACATTGTTGGAAATCACATGCCACATCTCATTTCCCTTTAAAATGGTTGTCTTATTTGCAGGAACTAGTTTGTGGGGAAACGTTCTCTGCTGCTATGGAGATGGATGAGACTTTGGATGAAGAAGAAATTATCAAAAGATTATTCCACATGTGTGATGTCCATAAGAAGGGCAATGTCGGAATAACTACGCTTATAGAGTGCCTAAAAGATGCCCTAGGAAATGGAAATGTTTGTATACGTAACTGTATTTTTGCAAAGCTTTTTTCTGAGCCTCCTCCTTCCAATGACATTTCAACCCTTTGTTTGTTTATTTGATTTGATTTTTTACATCCCAGTCAACAATATTTCAGTTACGTCAGGACTGGTCTTCCTGGGTTGAATCAACACTAAGCAAGGATTAGTGTGTCTTGCTCGAGGGCGCAATGCAGTGATGCAGGTGAGGCTCGACCCCCGTCCTTCGGCCTCGAGTCAAACACTCTACCACTGAGCCACTGTACTCCCTTTAATCCTTTTTATACAAAAGGAATTTTCCATTGTACTGTTTAATCACAGATTACAATTTCCTAATTAAAACATATTTCGGTCTCTGATAACTCTAGCTACTGGTGTCGTCTGCTGATAACTTTTGCAAACAGTTTTGGACCCAGATCAGGGCCGACAAAATGTCGGTCCTAATCTGGATCCAAACTGTTTGACACTCTGATGGTATTCCTGAAAGAATTTTTCAAAAAAGTTGATTCTGAAAAAATCCGCAGACGACAAAAAAGCATGAAAAATTATCCAGCATGCAAAGATTTAACTCCCCTGAGTACAACAGGCTCATGATAGTTGGATCTGTTGTGGGTCGGCAAAGATTGCTTCAAAAGACATAGATCTTCTAAACAACTGGCTAGATTTTTTTGACCAAACTTGGCAGTAAGGATTCTTATTTGGTCCTCTTCAATACTTGTTGAAATTAATGGTTCCAGATTGTTGCAGACAAATGAGCTAAAAATAGATTTTTGGAATGAACACTTTTATAATGTATATTCTTGTCTGAAACCATAATACCAGACACTGACAAAAAGATTTTTTTTTATGTTTTCCCTGATATTAAATGAAGATTTGTTTTGTTTTCCTTATATAAATTTTATCAAGTAAAATATCCAAAAAACCTTGTCTGAAGCCACAAGGTCTAGAGCGTTCATATTTGGTATGACTTTACCCCGATGGTCGCATAATTTACAAAGACAAATATAAGGAATCAAGTCTGAAACCACAAGGCCTAGTGCCTTGGTATGAAGCATCATCTGGTGGTCAGGCCTCCAGTTACGAGTGCGTACCAAAAATCAATTTTCATATTTCTCAACCAAAACATATGTTGTGGGTACTCAAAAGAACCGTCTCAATGAGACGGTTCTTTTGAGCACCCAAAACATATGTTAAAAGTGATGGGTAATAAAATATTTACAATTTTACGCTCAAAAAATTTTGTTTTATCTAAACTTGTGGTGGTCCTCTACCAAGATTGTTCAAATCATGGCAGTGAGGGCGAAAATGGCTTCATCCCAAGGATCATATGATTTACATAGGCAAATATAGAGGGAATATATAAAATAAATCTTTTCTGAAAGCAGAAAGAAACTCTCAGGGACCATAGTCAGCACTACTACATGTATTTATTTTCAAAAAGCGTGCGTAAATCATAATCATGCAAAGTTTTGCAAGTGGTTACATGTACAAGTCATTCCACTTTGGTCCCTGGTATGTTTTTACTTACAGATTTGTAATTTTTAGGATGAACCTGACCTGCTAGGACTACAAGCTCTTCTAGAGGCCAACAGTTCAGAGACTGCCATCAGTTTTGATGTCTACAGAAACTGTATCAAGCAGTGGATTGCTGAAATCAGAGAAAGATGGTAATTATATGGGCCTTGTCGCAAGAAAACCTGTCTTCGGGGATTCCGACAAAGTGAGATTCAAACCAGCCTAGTCAGCTACAGAGACTAGCTAGAAAAGTGAAATTTCACTTGTAGCAAGCTTAGATATGGTACTTTCCAAAACAGGAATAACAAAGGCGCTGATCAGACTGCGTGGATAGGCAGGCTGGTCTGTGCCTGTGTTGTTCGCAAACCCCCAAAGACAGGTTTTCTCGCGTAAAAGCCCATATAGAGAATTTGCACAGGTTTGAAAATTACTAGAATTCAGAGGGCTTTCTTGAAAAGTCCTTGTAGAAAATTAAATCTGCCTTGAAAAGTAGTGTAAAATGACTTGAATACATTGAAAAAGTCCATGAATTCTACTATTTTTGGTAGGACTGAACACTGTTGATATCAGATATATATCAGTTTAAAATTGTTCTCTTTACTTGGTGCAGGCATAACAATTTTATCCTAATTTTCTAGTACTAATTTCTCCATGATCTCAGTCTAAAATGGATTTTAGGATTAAAAGAAGAATGTTACAAATTCATGTTACAGATTTCTGGTAAACTGTATTTCACCTTTTATGACATGACATCAACTGAAAAAATGGTGATGTCATATGATAGTGGATACATGTATTTATTTTGTTTGAAGTGAATACCCAAAATATTTCAAGTGTAATGAAAGCATTAACAGTAAAAATATAATAGTATGGATTATAATACACTTCTAGAACTTGGGTCTGTGCTATTTATAGAACTCCGTTAAGGGCTGCTATGAAAACCTGATCAGATCTGATCTATTTATTTACCCTAGTCGTAGGAGTGAATACTTAAGAAATGAATTCAATTTTTGGAATGTTCATGGAATCATGAATACTTCGAGTCTCTTGCATAGTAAGTGAAGCCTGAAGGGTTTCACATTAACTTTGCAAGAGACCCGAAGTATTCATGATTCCATGAACATTCCAAAAATTGAATTTATTGCATATATTTACATTTTATTATAATTATCTAAAATGTAAAAATTGTTTATAAATTAAAACAGTTTTGTATTTAAAATATAATAGTAGTTATGGTTTTGTTGGAGTGTAACATGGAAAAGCCGAACAGCCAGCTTGATACGGACAGCCAGTGGAGCAAACAAGAGGCTTGTTTTGCATGTGCGACTCAAGTGTGGCTCGCTGTCAATCACAACACCAGTATCACTTCTGACAAATGAGTTCCATATTGCAAGCGTATTGCTCGGGCAAGAGAGCTTGGCAGCTGTCAATCAAATTCATGTCATTCATGAGGCTATGAACTGTTGCAAAAATCTTAAGATTCAATAAAGGCTTGCTTTAAATAAATATAAGATTTTGGTACTTCTAGCATATTCCCAAAAGCATCCAATAAATGTCCATGCTGATGTATCCGGAGGGACTAGAAGTCTAAAACTTGAGTCTTCATACACATCCACAGCTTGTGTATGCGAGCAGTGATGGCTCTGATGAGTCTGTCAAATTATACAGACTTGACTGAGTCTTTGTGACAAGTACGGTTTGGATATAACACAGTCATGTTGTGGCTACCAAATTTTGTACCATGGAATTTTACAAAGGAATTATGGGAAAATGACCATTAAATGATCATTTCCTATAATTCCTTTGCAAAATCGTTTTTTTATATTACTGACTTATAACATGGTCCATTCCTGTGGACCCAAACATAGCATTATAAAGGGTCTAGAATCTCATGAAGTGACCCAGATTTTTAATTTTACTCATATGTATCTGAAGTCACTTCAGTGAAAACATTACTTGCATCTTCCATGCTCTTATTTTACCTTTGTTTATATTCTAGTGAGAGTGATGATTTACTAGAGCTGGATGATTCCACCACACTCACAGATGATAGTCTGAATTTCAGCAACAATAACCAAAATACAGAAGGTAATTACTGTAATTATCATAATAACTGGAGATGCTTTTAAAAATCCCACTACATGTGTTTTAAAAAATATTTGGGTACTCAATAATTTCGGTACTCAGGCCACCAGATAAAAGTGCGAAATTGAAAAAAATATTATTTTATTAATTTTCTCAACCAAAACATATGTTGTGGGTACTCAAAAGAACCGTCTCAATGAGACGTTTCTTTTGAGCACCCAAAAATACCGTAAAATCTCTATTACAGGCCTATGCTGTAGTAGAGGCCCATTTCCTAGTTTGGACGCCAAAATGCTGATTTTTCAAGCAAATTTCCCAAATAATCTAGCCTCTAATAAAGGCCCACCCACGGATATTGAAAAAAAATTGGTCCTACGTTATGCAGAAACATCTCGAATTTGTTATTAGCAGCGAATTTCTAGCCGTCCGCCTCTAACGAATTGTCCCTCTAAATAAAGTTCACTGTTTTTGACCCTACTTTCATTTTGTCCGGAAATACCGACCCTCGCTAGCAAGTTGTGAACCTATACTGTGTTATGCCTTTAACAGTGCATATTTAAACCGCTTATTGTGTCAATAGTCTTCTACCTACAGACCTTGCGACACTAGCATCTCAAGATGGCGACCCTTACCGATAAATTGGAGCTACAGACTTTTCTTGCACTCACAGGGGTTTGTATCATGATTTTTGACATTTATTGGGAAGGCCAAATGTCTCACAGGACTGTTTGTTTGTTTTTTTTGTTGCTTTACGTCCCAAGTCAACAGCTATGGTCATGGCGGGACGGTACAGGAGTGTTTGTAGGTGGGTAGCTAAATTTAGTGCTGGGCAACAGCAACTGAAAGATGCTGCTCGCCCAGGTCGTCCTGCAACAACTACGACCAAAGGTAATATAGAAAAAAAATCCGAAATATCCTCAAAACTGATGCTCGATTCACGACGATTTAAGACAATTGGCTCAAATGACAAACTTGTCGTTAGCAGAGTTCATGGAATTTTGAAGAAACAACTAAAAGTTAGAAAGATAAATGCAAGATGGATACCCTATTTGTTATCGGATGAGCAAAAGAAGACGCGTGTAACAATGGCAAAAAACTTCTCAAAATGTACCCAAAATATAGTAAAAAGGCTTTTGATAATAAAGTCACTGGTGATGAGACCTGGATGTATTATTTTGAATCAAAGCGGAAGGTAGCCAACCGAATATGGGCCACTAGAAATGCCAGACGCCCAAGTATTGCCAAACAAATATGAACGGTAACGAAGGTTTGTATGCTACTTCTTTCACTAATAAGGGTCCAGCTATTCAAATCCCGGTGCCAAAAGACAGAACGGTCACAGGCAAGTTCTATAAAAACATTGTTCTGAGAAAATTAAAGAACTACTACAAAATTCGCCGCCCCAAAACAGGACTTAAGTATTTGCATGATAATGCATCCGCTCACAAGGCATATATTATGACTGATATTTTGGAGTCAGAGAAGGTTACCGCCCTTCCGCACCCTCCATATTCGCCAGACTTGCAGTGTTTCTGTGAGAGTGCGTTTCTTGCGTTTTTGATGCAATAAATTGATTGCTGACGCACTGACAGTTTGTCTGTGCGTTTATCGTGACGCACACAAAAACAGCAGCGAGAACGAAACTCTGTCGTCTTTATGTGCCGAGATCTGAGGACTTCCAAGTTTATCTAGATGATAATACTTCTATAAATATTTATCCTGTGGAAAATAGACCTGGGCACATATATCTTTGCTAGGTATTTCCATGACGTTTCAGATTTATTTAAAAAACGACAACGGTGCATGTCAAAAGTCATTGGCTATTCGCACAGATTGGGGTTCGTTCCAAATAATTTTGGCTTGTTTCACTTTCACTGCTTTTTTGGGGCATCATACAGCATAAATTTTAAAGAAGTAGTCTAGAAAAGAAAGTTTTCTTTGCTCCAATACACCAAAATATATTAAGACATTCATTTAAAACAAATGACACCAATGCATCACATCTATTTTTAGACTGACAGTCTGCGCATGGGTAAAGCGCTCAACTGTTAAACAACAACGGCTGCCCGTTATGAAGTTGGTAAATAGACGCTTTTATTTCTTGTCCTCTGAAGGATAGGACTTAAACTACAAGCAACACAACATTGCATAATTCCCATGAAATAGAAAGTGTAACAAAAGCCGTTGACCACAAGCCTTCCAATTAGTAAAACATGCACCGAATTTCGAGACGACCATTATCTTACGATAGGGGACATTCTACAAATACCGTTAATATTGATGCATGCGCAGACAAATAAAAAGTTATTATTACAGAAAAAAGTTCTGACCCTCTAAATTTGCCAATGACCCCAAGTTTTCAAACAAGGGGTCATCAATGACCCCTAAAAATTATGGTCTTGCAGAAACACTGGACTTTGCAGTCTAGAGACAAGCGCTTTTGAGGAACTCGGATCCGAGTTCATAAATTTCGCCAGTAATTGTGTTATCAACACTCTGAGATTAATTGTTTATTTAACTGGGCTCAGCATCTGAATTTAGAAATTACTCTGTTATAAGATAGCCTCATACATACAGCAAAACAATGCCTTGTTTTTGTTGAATCTATTTTATCTATCAAAACCCAGACTAGACTTTTCCAGAAATTAACTTAATTTTGATAAGTTCCTACTGTATAAAAACAGCAAAGTATGCGACAAACAGCCACATACATAAAAAGAGGTAAGTCAATTGACCCTTCATGTTCCAATTGAATATACAGCCAACAACTTTAGTGGACGACATTTTCAGATGTGTTTTGCTGGCCCTTCAATGGATAACAGTGCAGACGCTGATCAAATGTCGCCAGATGTAGCATTACATCTGGGTCTTCACTGTTAAATGAAATTTACTTGTATCCAAAGCTAATCAGTCACTGGCCTCACGTTTTACATGCACCGAGATACGACAAGCTTACAGATTGTATCTAGGCTGTTTATTTTGAAAGCAAATCTGACAGAGTGTTGATATATGTAATTTTACTGCATTGATTGTTTTAAAGTACACAGGGCGTCTTGTCCCTAGACTGTTTGCCCCCTGCAACTATTTTCTCTTTCCAAAAAAACATGTTTGATCGTTATCATTGCATAAAGTCATTTTGTCACTTGAAAACTTGGAAAAAACACTTCTAAAAGTTCATTTGTGTATTACTATAATGGTGCGCAAAAGCATGAAGGATAGGTCCTGAAAATGCCTGTTTTAGAGCAAAGACTTAAGTCATTCTGACATCACTAAATTATGTTCATTTCTAGGCACATTACTGTTGATGATGTCAATTTTTGTTATGGCCTAGAATGCTTATATGTAAAGTCATCAACAGCATGTGAATTGCCTGATTAATACATGTTTTTTGCCGGTTAAAACATGGCTGTTAATAGCGTGCTACACAGCTTTGAGTCAGCTTTTTAAGCAATAATAATAGTATGGATCATGATCAGCTGGCAAATAGGCAGTCTTGTAGACGCTTGGCTGCTCTCATAAACAAAAGTATTAACATAAATAGAGTTGAATCATCCGCAAGAGAAAGCTGGTTGTTTTACTTTAATTATCTTCTTGTTGCCATCTGGCTGTTAGTGTTCTGTGTCTCTTCCTCATGGTGCCAAGGGCTGATCTGCAGTGTGTGATTGTGGAATTTCCTGGTCATACTCGCTCACTTTTTGGACTTTCAATAAGCCTTTCATTTCCACTAGATGACTGCACATGCACATTTATTGTGTGACTAGGTACTGTATGTGAACAAATTACCATTTTCTCACTTTATGGGCTGGCCCAAATTATTTCCACATACAGTCTTAAGCGACCACTCAATAATTGACAAAACAAAGATCTTAATAGCAAATGGTAGCTGAATGAAGGTCGAAAGTATTGCAGAATGCTCCCATTTGAGCTTTCTGCAAATCTTTTGACCTGCATTAAGGGATAATCCGTCTTGAAAACCAATTTTTGGTCTTCTTTTTGATTTGCCAGGTTTAACTGTAGGTCTAGATACAGAAAAATTGAGATAAAATGGTAATATTTTATACCCCGCCACTTTGAAAAGTGCGGGGTATTATGTTATACCTTCCATTCAAAAAATTGCGTTCGAGTGTCAGTCTGTCTGTCTGTACTTCTGTCCGTCAGCGCATCGTTTTCACTCTCTGCTGAGAGCATTTTTTTTACCAATTTTCTATAAACTTGCTATGAGAGTTGATATTGGGAAGGAGTGTCCTTGGATTGCAAATGGGTAAATTTTGGCAAATAAGTACAGAGTTACGGCCCTTGATTGGCATTAGAAATTGGTTTTCACTCTATCTTGGGCATTCCTTTACCAATTTTCTTCAAACTTGGTATGAGAGGTGATATTGTTAAGGAGTGTTCTGGGATTGCAGACGGTAAATTTTGACAAATAAGTACTGAGTTATAGCCCTTGTTTCAAAATGATTTTCTTTGCATTGAAAATTTCCCTTGGCGGGGTGTGTTGCATGCCTGCAGCGCTTTTATTTATCCATAAGTTGCAACATACAAGTTGTCTCATTGTGATGGTTCTTTTGAGTACTCACAGCATATGTTTCAGTTGAGAACTAAGAAAATTAACAATTTTGGTACTTATCGCATTAGCGACCAGTGATTGCTCAAATAAGCCTGGCCAGTGGGCACCCAGGCAGTTGCCCATGAGTCTTCGCTGCTTGCAAACATAAGGTATGCAAGTAAAGGAAGGCTCAAAAGAAAGTCTTTAGACCATAGATCCAGATAAGGAAATTTTATGAGCGAAAGAATTGTAATTATTTTCTTACCCATCAATTTAAACATATATTTTGGGTGCTCAATAGAACCGTCTCATTGAGACGGTTCTTTTGAGTACCCACATCATATGTTTTGGATGAGAACTAAAGAAAATAGTTCTCCTATATGCACTCTTGTCTGGAGGCCTGTTTAGACCTCCAAAAGTTTAAGAGTGATTTTAGGGGTATGCGATAAGTACCAAAATCTCTTGAGCTGCCCTAAATAATGAATTTTATTGTAGGACCCATTTTTCAAGGAAATAAATCAAAATCCTCGTGGCATGTTTGTTTTCCAGGTTTGTCTGGCTGTATAGAGATATCTGGCATTGGGGATGGACCATACAGAAATGATCAGTAAGTGATACTTCAAGACCTTGCCATATTGTACTTAAGGTCACTGCTGACACCAATAACCATAACTCTTGCATGACCAAACACATTTTGCCTTATAACCTGTATTTACCTAAATCTTAGTGGGATAAATGGACTTGGTATGCCAGACACAGTTATTTATTTCACCATTGTTTTGTATAGAAAAACTGCTGTAAAGTGAGTCAAAGCTCAATAACTGTAAAAACTTACTAGTTAAATTGGATGAAAGCTTTTCTGAACCATTAATATATCAAACTGAAGGTCAAAAGTTGTTTCTGCCATTTTTTCAAACATGAGTTATTGCCCCTTAGTACTAATATTTACATAGAAAATGGGTCTAAAATCAAAGAGCCATGTGCATTAAGGGGCTTTTTGGCCGCCTTTGAGGCCAAAATATAAGAATCATTTTTAACTAATTTGCTCTTATTGGTTTATTAGCGCAATAACCAAAGTGTAAAAGCATGGAATTAATTCGACTTTAACGGTATCTATGGTAACAAAAATGGCCACCAAAATTTGCTGAAAATAGGAAATAGACCATTTTGGAGCAAATTTGAGATGTTTGACAGGCCAATTAACATAGACAAGCAAATACCATAAAGATATTTTAACAGCTGATAAGAATTATCACAGCACACAACATATTAAAAGGATTTTGTTGTAATTAGCTGTGATATGATTTTTTGCCTCCAGAGGTTTATAAATCCGATTTTTTAGATAATAGAATGATTCAATAAACTGTTTAATATATGATTGTATACTTCTTGAACTGGTTGCTTAACTTTAAGAAAATATGGTATGCGATATGTAGAATCTAGCGGGATCATGACACATCTCATTTTAACCCGCGTAGTAATACATTAGCTGTTCCTTGCTGAAAAACTTGGAAGACTGCCATTTTGAAAATCTTCATAGAGTTCACATCAGAATTTCAAAAATCTTACTTTTTAGCCCACTAGACACAAAGGCTCCAGGGTAGCTTATTGGATGGGACTCAAGTCCGTCCACACTTTCAAACTTGAATATCTCTGAGACCAGCAAGCGGATTTAAATCAAAGGGCAAAGTTCACAAATGAGGAAATCGGCCCTGTGACAGAAATGTGCAAAAATGCAATATGTTTTAATGACCTTTTTCATCGAGAAAAAGCAAATTTTTATTTGCCAAGTGCCTAAATTGTGTAAATTATGGGTTACTAAAGATAGGAACCCTCTGTTATATTTGCGCTAGAAGTAACATCGTAACGTCAGGAAAGTCACTAAGTTTCGCTGACAGTTTCATGTTGAAATGTTAGTGACTCGTACCCCAACTTGTATCAGGAGTGTATTATAAACCATCGAAACATCCGTCAACACTCTGAAATGTTCATGAATTGTAATATCTTTTTTTAGCTCACCTGAGCCGAAAGCTCCAAGGTGAGCTAATAATATACCAGTGACTCGGGCGTCCGTCAACACTTTCAAACATCTTCTCCTCTGAAACTACTGGGCCAGTTGAACTCAAATTTCATATGGCGATTCCTTAGGATAGGGGAACGAAAGTTTGTTCAAATGGTCCTGGTCACATGACCAAGATGGCCGCCATGCCCATATATGGTTAAAACCTGTGAAAAATCTTCTTCTCCAGAACCAGAAGGCCAATGACCTTGGGACTTGGTATGTAGCACTGGGGATGTGGGGCCTACCAAGTTTGTTCAAATGATGATCCTAGGTTGACCTTGACTAACTTAACATCAAGGTCAAATTTGCTTCCTAATGCATTTAAATGGGAATTTTTCTGAAAAGTTGATTTTTGGAAAACTGTTGAAGCCAAAGTCATTATAATCACTAGATACGTTTAACCTAATGGGACAATGGCTATAAATAAGTCCCAAAGGTAAAGGTTGGCCTTTGATCTTTCACTTTAGTCACTCATATTGGATTCCCATCAATATATTAAAACATAGTTTTCTCAGAAACAATTAGGCCAAGACTCCTTTTGATAATGTAGCCAAAATATATACAAACTGTTCTGGTCACATGCCCAAGATGGCCGACATGCCCATATATGGTTAAAACCCTTTAAAAATCTTCTTCTCCAGAACCAGAAAGTGATGACCTTAGGATTTGGTATGTAACATTTGGGATATAGGGCCTACCAAGTTTGTTCAACTGATATTCCTAGGTTGACCTTGACCTACTTAACATCAAGGTCAAATTTGCTTCCTAATGCATTTAAATGGGAATTTTTCTGAAAAGTTGATTTTTGGAAAACTGTTGAAGCCAAAGTCATTATAATCACTTGATACATTAAACCTAATGAGACAATGGCTATAAATAAGTTCCAAAGGTCAAGGTTGACCTTTCAGCCAAGGTCGCTCATATTGGAGTCCCATCATTATATTAAAACATAGCTTTCTCAGCAACCACTAGGCCAATTGAACTCAAATTTTATATGGGGACTCCTTAAGTTGAGGGGAGTAAATTTATAACAAATGTTTATGGTCACATGACCAAGATGGCTGCCATGCCCTTATAAGGTCAAACCCCTTTGAATGTCTTCTTCTCTGGAACCAAAAGGCTAATGGCCTTGGGACATGGTATGTAGCATTGGGGATTTGGGCCCTACCAGGTTTGCACAAATGATGAATCTGGTTTGACCTTGACCATTTTTACGGCAAGGCCAAGTTTGATTTGTAATGCATAATTCATTTTTCTATAACTGTTTAAGCGGAAATCATAATAATTGAGAGAAATGTTAAACGGAATGAGATACTGGTTTTATATAAGCACCAAAGGTCAAGCTGACCTATGACCTTACATCCAAGGCCACTCACTTTGGACTGCCACATACATATCTAAACATCATTCCCCCCCCCCCCCTCCCCTGAAACACTGGGCTGTTTGAACTCAAAATTCATATGGAGTATTCAGTAGATATAAATATGATACTTGACCAAAATGGCCTCCATGCCCATATAGGGTAAAACAAAATATGTTTGAATAATAAGCCTTATTGACCGTGACCTATTTTAACATTACTAAGGAGATCAGGTGAGCGATTCAGGACCTTCAGGTCCTCTAGTTTAACATTATTTTAGTCACATCATGGCGGTCAATATTAAATAAAGGTGTCCTTGGGTATGTACCCCAAAGACAGGTTTTCTCGTGTTGAGGCCCATATATGTGTGCTCAAAGAAAACACCACAGGTTGGTGTTGATTGGAGTTACCACAACAAAGTTTTAAATTGAGGATAAGAAGTGAAAAGTTTGACCAATTCAGATGGAGCTTGGGAGCCTGCTGTATGTGCTATAGGTCATCAAACCATTACCGGTTGACATTTAGTTTCAGTACAGCCTAAAGGAGCCACCGTGGTGTAGTGAATAAAGTGTTCGCCTTGTACCAATGTTTCGAGTTTGATCCCCTGCTCGTCCAGTCTGTCAGATGAGACTCTAAGCTGTGGCCCCATCTCCATATGACCTTAGCTGTTGGTGGGATGAAAAACACCAACTCACTCACTCAATTAAGACAAAGGAGCCACCGTGGTGTAGTGAATAAAGTGTTCGCCTTGTACCCATTGTTCGAGTTTGATCCCCGGCTCCTCCAGTCTGTCAGATGAGACTCTTAAGCTGTGGCCCCATCTCCATATGACCTTAGCTGTTGGTGGGATGAAAAACACCAACTCACTCACTCAATTAAGACAAAGGAGCCACCGTGGTGTAGTAAATAAAGTGTTCGCCTTGTACCCATTGTTCAAGTTTGGCCCCATCTCCATATGACCTTAGCTGTAGGTGGGATATTAAACACCAGCACACTCAATTAAGACAATGGTCAGTTTAGGTTGCAGTGGGTGGGTTGGGGTGCCTTTTGCGTGTGATAAAGTTTGTTCAAATGGTCCTGGTCACATGACCAAGATGGCCACCATGCCCATATATGGTAAAAACCCTTTAAAAATCTTCTTTGGCAGAACCAGAAGGCGGATGACCAAGGGACTTGGTATGTAGCATTGGGGGTGTTGGGCCTACCAAGTTTGTTCAAATGATGATCCTAGGTTGACCTTGACCTACTTAACGTCAAGGTCAAATTTGCTTCCTAATGCATTTAAATGGGAATTTTTTTGAAAAGTTGATTTTTTGAAAACTGTTGAAGCCAAAGTGATTATTTTTACTTGATATGTTAAAACTAATGAGACAATGGTTATAAATAAGTTCCAAAGGTCAAGGTTGACCTTTGCTCTTTCAACCAAGGTCGCTCATATTGAGGTAGTCAGGAAAAAATACCAGAAAAGTTAACAAGTACAGGCATTTTGTGAAGAAAAGGGTTTGACACCTTGATTTGGGGTAATTTAGTATGCTGAATCCGAAAACCAATGTTTGCAAGCTGAGAAATGATGTCTTATTGCCCTAATTTGCATATTTTCAAAATGGCCACCAAAAATCATGGAAATTGACATATTAATGAAATATTTAATTTTTCGACAATGTTTAATAATCCAAAATCATTAGTATTATGTCCTAAGATTGTTTTACTATAAGAGTACATGGTTTTGTCGGCAATTTACATAATTATTGCAGGAAATTACCGTATTCATGTTAATAAATGTTCGTTTAGTCTATAAAATTAAAAACTTGCCTTATTCAGTGTCCTGCTATTTAAATGTTCGTTTTATTCATAGCACAATTTTGGACTGTTTACCAGCCTTTTAAGTAATAAATGAGAAAGAAACTTTGATAATCAACAAATTGTTTTGTTTTAAAATAAATATGTCATAATGTCCATGCCAAAATATATGGTACATTTTGTATCTATTAAAAGTAACAGCATGCACATTCCTTAGTACCCAAGGGTCAAATTTGACCAACCTTGTACCATCAGGAAAACTTCTAATGTGTGTCAAATTGGTTTGTGAGACCACCTAAATAGGGGAAAATATTGCACTAAAGAATAAACCCATTTGAGCTATGTAGAATTTATTGGTTTCCATGGCAACTTATAATGTGCTTCTTAAGAATGGGGATGTCCCTGCAAAGGTACTCATATCTAAGCAGCAGCTCATCTGTACCAACTGAAAGTTAAGACAAAGGACTTTCATCCGATGTTCAGATATGCAAATTATCAAATTTGAATAAATTATCAAATTTGAATATTCATGAATATTAATGAAAACATTAGAAATAAGAGAAAATTGTAAAAAAAATGAAGGTGTGTACACGCAAATTTATCTACATCTAAGCTGCTTACTATCCTATACTACCAGCCTTTGTACCAATTTAATGGTAATACTATGTATGTTTATTTAATGGTTCAATGTGCAAATTATCTAAATATTGTATTCATGAATATTAATTAAATATCAGAAATGAGAAAAAAATGATGAACAATTAATACAATGTACATACAAAATTACTCATATCTCAGCTGCTTTTATCTTAGATTTCATACTTACATACTTTCTAAACTTGCTCTCAAAGTAATGTACAGAAAAAGTTCTATCATATTGTTGTTTGATATGCAAATCATTTAATTTGTTTATCAATTTATTGATTCGTTTTCATTTTTTTCTTTAGTTTTCTATAGTGTTCATCAATATTCATGAATATGTTGGTTAAAGCTGCATAGTCTGTAACTTTTGATCTTCTAATTTCAAAAATAATGTTTTTATTTTTCAAGAACACAGTAAAAATACTCAAATTCAGGTAAACACTTTACCATTTTCGTAAATCTTATCAAGCTATCACTATCAACACAACTGCATTTATGTTAAAATTCAACGGTCTAGAATTATTGGAGGGACGCAAATAATTACCAACAAGAGAAAAAAACACCTATTTGATAAGATAATTCACTTTTCCATGCAGTTTTCAGCTGTACTGAACATTTTTATTGTGAAAACATAGCTTGATTCTACTTTTACAAATGATTTAAAAAGAAAATAAGAATTTTCGAAAAATGTTCATATATACAGAGTATAGAGCTTTAATTGATTGTATATCTGACCATTGGAATAAAATACTATGTTTCAGCCTTAATTTGATACTAAGATTAATTGTGTAGAACAAATAAAATATGAGATAGGAGTAATTTTAGAAGTAGCCCCCACTAATTTTTCTACATGTTTTCTCTCATTTCTAATGTTTACATTAAAATTAATAAATTTAAAAAAATGGATAAATTCACATATTGACTATTGAGTAAAGTAAAATATCGTAGCTTTATGTGGGTACCAAGTGTAGTAGTCTAGGAATATTAGCAGCTACGATATGAGTAATTTTGTAGGTACACCTTCTTAATTTTATTACCATTTTTCTCTCATTTCTAGCATTTAAATTAATATTCAAGAATATAATTATAAAATCAATTGCATATCCGTTCATGGCATACAATGTGATATGTCTTAGGATATATTTGCTATCAAGCGTGTTAGTCTAGCACAATTAGCAGATGAGATATAGGTAATTTTGTAGATATACCCATTTTATTTTTTCTGCAATTTTTCTTTCTTTGTTTAACGTTTTCATTAATATTCACAAATATGTAAATTAGATTTGTATATCAGACTTCTGTATTAAAGTACTATGACTCAACTTGTATTTAGTACCAATTTTGAAAGTCTAGAATAGTTAGCAGCTGATATATGGGTTATGCTGTACGTACATTTTTCTCTTATTTCTAATTTTTTCATTAATATTCATGAATATGTAAATTAGATCATTTGTATAGCATACTATTGGGTTAAAGTGTAATGTCTCAACTTTCATTTGGTAACAAGTTTGGTAGTCTAGAATAGTTAGAAGCTGACATTTTAGGTAATGTTGTGAGTACCCCCCCCCCCCCCCCCTTATTTTTTCTACCATTTTCTCTCAGTTCTCATGTTTTCATAAATATTCATGAATATTCAAATTAGAACATTTGCATATCGTACCAATGGGTAAAAGTACTTTGTATAGGCTTTGATTTGGTACCCAGTTTGATAGTCTATGATAACTGGCAACTGGTATATGGATAATGTGTATAGGTACACCCCCATATTTTTTCTACGAATTTTCTTTTTTCTATTTTTTATTAATACTCATGAGTATACAAAAATGAAAATTTGCATATCAGCAGCTTAATGAATACAAATTATGCCTGGGCTTTTATTTGGTACCAAGTTCGGTAGTCTATGATGAGTTGCTGCTTAGATATGAATCATTTTCATTTTGAAGGTACACCCACTTTCTTTAGAAACAAATTGTTGATTTTCACATTATGGGGGAGGGTTAATTGTTCTTGGCAAGCCTCCCTGTGCCAGTTTTTTCTTTGCTATTTAGCGACCATTATGTTTCGCCAGTAACTGACAACTTGCCTTTCTTGAATTAGTGGAAGCGAGAAAAAATCCACGAAAGAATGTGCGGCATGCAAGTGTCGATCTTTGGTTTACTTGTAAATGACCCAGCTATAGTGCTTGATGGGTTGCCATGGACACCATGCAATTTTATGTAATCCAAACAAGTTTATTTTCAGAGACAATATTTTTTTAGCATTTAGTGGTCCCACTGAAAAATTTCGCACCCTTGAGTAATTGTCCTTGGGTACATGATAAGTCTAATAAGCCCCTCACCTCCCGAGCTGTTTGTATGTGTGTAGGTGGGGGGGGGGGGGGGGGGGGGGGGGGGGGGCAAATAGTTATTCAATGACTTTCCTTAATTTTTAGTTTCATTAGTATTCATGATTATGCAAATGAGATAATTCTATATATGCCTATTGGATGGAAGTACTTGTCAAACCGTATCACTGACGATATAATAACATGCAACAAGGACAGTTTGGGGCAGAATTCAGTTTATATTTGCCTTTTTTATAAATTTTTCCTTTTTCTGAAATTTTCATCAATATTGATGGATATGCAAATTGGATAATTAATCTGTATATCAGACCATTCCATCGGATGAAAGCACTTTATCTAAGCTTTAATTTGCTAGCAAGTTTAGTAGTGTAGGGTTTGTTGCTGATGAGATACGAGTCATTTTGTAGGTACAGGTCCACTTTCTTTAAAATCACATTTACCCCTTCCCCTAGCTGAAACTTACAGAAATTTGTTTTAATTGCCAAATTTTCCAGCAAACAATAGTGATATTATTACGATGTACTTTCTTAAAGTTCTCATTTTAATGAAATCATTCCTAACACTTATGCACGGACTATCATGAAAAAACCTTAACTAAGTCGGAAGCAAGATTTTTTGCTCAAGTTGTCCCCCCTGATTACCTCTTGACCACATTTTTAATTTTAATTGCATAAATTGATGTCAGTGAAGAACCCAAATCATAAGAAGGTTTTTTGGATTGATTTGAGCCAGTTTGGCATCCTTAACACCTTACTCTACAGATTTTTTATTGGGTTTTCTTCAATTTGGCGGCCATCTTGGAAATATGCAAATAAGATAGTGAAGACGCAATTTTCAGCTTGCCAACATTGATTTTTGGATTCAGCATACCAAAATACCCCTAATAGATATCTCAAAACCTTTTCCTCACAAAATGCCTGTACCTTCTTAAATAAGCGTCTTTTTCTGATTTTTTTCCTGACTATATATTAAAATATTGTTTTCTCACAAACCATTGGCCCAATTGAATTCAAATTTCATGTGAAGACTCCTCATGGTAAGTTAGCCAAAATTTATAAAAAATATTTTGGTCAATTGACAAAAACCTTTTAAAAATCTTCTTCTCCAGAACCAGAAGGCCAGTGACCTTGAGACTCGGTATGTAGCATTGGGGATGTGGGGCCTACCAAGTTTCTTCAAATGATGATCCTAGGTTCAACATGACCTACTAAACGTCAAGGTCAAGTTTGCTTCCTAATACATTTGAATGGGAAATTTTTTGAAAAGTTGATTTTTTGAATACTGTGGAGGCCAAAGTCATTATTTTCACTTGATATGTTTAATCTAGTGTCTATAAATAAGATTCAAAGGTCAGTGTTGACCTTTGACCTTTCAGCCAAGGTCGCTCATATTGGAGTCCCATCAACATATTAAAACATAGTTTTCTCAGAAACCACTTGGCCAATTGAAACCAAATTTCATATGACAACTCCTTATGATTGGTTAGCCAAAACTTATACAAATTGTTATGGTCACATGACTAACATAGCCACCATGCCCATATATGGTAAAAACTCTTTAAATCTCTTCTTCTCTGGAACCAAAAGGCCATTGGCTTTGGGACTTGGTATGTAGCATTGGGGATGTGGGCCCTACCAGGTTTGCACAAATGATGAATCTAGGTTGACCTTGACCTACTTTATGGCAAGGTCAAATTTGATTCCTAATGCATTTATATGGAGAAAATCTTAAATTGTTCATTTTTCTATAACTGCTTAAGCTGAATTCATAATAGTTAAACCTATTGAGACAATGGTTTTATATTAAGTACCAAATGTCAAGCAGACCTGTGACCTTTTACCCAAGGCCCCTCTTTTTGAATGCCACACACCTATCTAAACATCTTTTTCTCAGAAATCACTGGGCTGTTTGATGGATTATTCATTAGATTTTTTAGGTCACTTGACCAAAATGGCAGCAACCTCCATATATGGTAAAACAAAATAAGCTGTAGTTGACCTTGGCCTATTTTAGCATTATTAAGGAGATCAGGTGAGCGCCTCAGGACCTTCAGGTCCTCTAGTTTCAGTTTAAACTTTAGGGACTAATAATTAATTTATGTTTAGTTGGGAAGCCTGTTATATGTGTGGGTACTCAAACCATCTAAGGTTTACAGTTATTAGCAGTAAGGTTTGAACCTTACCTACGATAAATGTACTGAAATTGCAAACATATTTCTCTATCTGTTTTCAAAGAAAATTTTGGTTATCAGGACTGGAATTCACAAAAAGCTTGTCAACATAGCAAAACGGGCATACCCAGATAAAGACTGCTTCTGGATCTGATCTGGGTATGGCCTGTTTGTCTTGGCCTTTTTGGCTGGCAGCTAGTGTTTGAATCTTTAGAACATCTACTGTAATTGCAAATCCAAAAGAATTGTTTTCACTGGACATAAAATATTACATTACAGCAGGCCTTTAATAAGAGTGCATACCAGAAATATAATTTTCTTATTTCTCAATGGAAACATATGTTGTGGGTACTCAAAAGAACCGTCTCGATGAGACGGTTCTTTTGAGCACCCAAAACATATGCTAAAAATTATAGGTAAGAAAATATTTACAATTTTACACTGAAAAATTTTGTTTATCTAAACCAATGTTACAGTGAGATTGACAACTTGCTTGGCCAGTTGGAGGACCTGAAATTCCAGAATGGTAAATTTGTAGAAGAGATAGCGAAACTTCATCAGCAGCTTGAGACACAGGAAGAGACCGTAGTCACAGTGGCTGGTGAAATACAAACAAAACGGCAGGAGGGCGAGCAACTTAAAAAGAGAGTCAAAAGGTAGTTAACCCATATATAGGTCTAGATGAGGGTGAAACTTTATTTTCTAATTCATCAGTTTAAGCATATGTTTGTGGTCTCATTGAGACGGTTCTTTTTGAGTACCCACAATGGGAGGTGTGTAACCTATATTCACTCTTGGTGAAAATAGGGTTGAAAATAAGGTAGTAGGGACTCTAACTTCTTACAACAAAAAAAACTATCTATAATTAAAGCACCACCTTATTAGGCAGCATTAAGAAGTAAATGAAGCATGTATTTCATGTGAACCCATAGGAAACAATAATATTATTAGCCTTCACTTGCCTGTTTAGCCATTTTGAGTGAATCAGTTTCAGACAATGTGGCGGAGAAGGATAGAGAGAGTGAGTTTACATTTTATAGCCATTCTGACCGCACAGAGAGGGATAGGGGGTCAGACTTATTGGTGGTTTTCTCTGTCAGACTCCCCTCTTTTTCAATTCTCTTTGTTCTAAAGAATAATTGTGCTAGAAATACACTTGGTTTAATTTTAAGGAGTTGAATACTCATTGACCAAAGAGTTATCTTGAGCTCTTATAGTCAAGCATTTGCTACTACTTTTTTATCCCCCCCCCCCCCCACCAACCCAATGATCAGGGATCAGGGTATGGATTCGTGAGCCAGTGATCTCAACGACAGATGTTGTTATAAAGGATTTATTTTACAGTTGTAAATAAAAAGGGTGTCCTAAAATACAAAACAAACAATGAAACAGTACAGACAACACAGACAGACAAATGATCAGACACAGACAACTGAATACATTGCACCCGTATGCAATACATATTTACAACACAGACAGACAATCGGACACGGACAACGGATATACTTGCAACTGACTCGCAAGTACGATATTGTGTGTACAATAACACAATTCGTTTGGTACCTGAGCATGTCATGTCTATTTTTAGACATGGGTATTTTGCAGTGATAAAATTATATACAAAGAGATTAAAATATAAAACCACACCTTTTGTATTTAACTTACATTTTATGCGTTAGCTCAATTTACTAATTCCTCCATTTGCAATGTCCATAAAGATCAAAACGATAGCCATGCCTATTTCAGAAAGACAGAACACAAACCAAAAGCAATGTAGTTTGCGTTAATACGTCATTCAGAAATATTGTGAACTACGTCACAGGAAATGTACAGAATGTAGTTCCTGGCGAAAACCTCCCTTTGGTGTTTTCATCAGAAACGACAATCTGTGATCTGTATGATAAAAAGAATATAAATTCACATACCTGCTAATGATAATATTTCCATATCATTTCCGTGAAGGAATAATAAAAATACTAATATAAATATATGTTCTACAGCCTGTAGATCGATGGAGTCGATCTAACTGCAAAAATGAGAATGCCTTTTCCCAATCTTGCGCGCATATGTAATTGTGAGGTTAGGCGCATGCGCAAAGTAAGTTAATAGAGGTGTGTTCATTAGCAACCAATCACCCATCATCTTACATCCTTATGTCTAACTAAAACGGCTACTGATTGGACGATAAAATAGAACAACTCAGTTTCAAGGTACCCCATTAGAAAACAATACAGGACAGGCAAAACCAGTTTTTCCCACGCTTGGTATGATTTAAGTAAATATCAACACTACTCACTGTGGCACTAAAGGAGAAAAGGTAATTTATGCATTAAGCAAAATAATCACAAAGTTCACCTCTGTGACATAGGGATCAGCCTAGCATCTGTAGAATAAGTTTGTTCATTCCATAACTTTCATACCCTTTGATATATTTTGATCATATTAATTTGGTTGGCATATATATCAGGTCAAGACTGTGTGTCGCGTGGTGCATAAATAAGAACGTTTTTTCTCCCTTGCTTCTTTCTTAAGTTGTCTCCCTTGAACAAATTTTAAAGGGGAAACTTTGTTCACTCCTTAACAGTAACTGTTATACCCCTTGAAACTCAAAAGAACAGTCTCAATGAGATGGTCCTTTTGAGCACCCAAAACAAATCTTAAAATTGATGGGTTAGAAAGTATTAAGAATTTTACACTCAAAAATTTTGTTTATCTAAACCTTTGGTGTTATAAATGACTACCGTATTTTACAAAGGGACTAGATAAAAATTCCATGATAAAAAAATGGGAGCCACAACATGACCGTGTTAAATCCAAATCTGTGTTATAATGAGGTGTCATAGGACCAGTTTAGCAAAAAAATAAATTGCGTACAATTGCAATTATTTTCATATCCATCAATTTAAACATGTGTTTTGGGTGCTCAAAAATACCGTCTTGATGAGACAGTTCTTTTGAGTACCCACAACATATGTTTTGGTTGAGGAATAAGAAAAATAATTTTCAGTTACGCACTCTCATCTGGGGGGGGGGGGGGGCTGGGTGTGTTATAAAGGGACCATGCATGGATCCAGGAATTTTTGTCGTCAGGGGGGTCCAGGTCAGTCTGACAAAAAAAAAAAGCTCTGATGTTTTTTTTTTGTTTTTTTTTTAGTCCTCAGCTTATCGTACAGAAGTCAAATGGTCAATTTCAAAGAAATATATCATTTTTCAAGGTTCCAGAGGGGGTCCAACATTTTCCAGTGGGGGTCCAACTTTTTCCAGGGTGGGTCCAATTGCTTATTCCTTATAGAAACCAAACCCATATAACTTGTGATTTTCCAGGGGGGGGGGGTCCGGACCCCCTGTCTGGATCCACACTTGAATAAGAAAAATAATTTTCAGTTACACACTCTTATCTGGGGGGCAGGTAGTGTTATAAAGGGACTACACAGTAATAATATTAGATATAATGTCTTGTAGTTTACAGGAATTGGTAGACTATCAACAAGTGGTCATTGAAGAGAATGAAGAGCTGAAGACCAAGATGTCAGGACTGAAGGAGAAAAAGAAAGAATTGGAGAATAAAGTGACCCCAGTTATAAAGGGACTGTAATAATAAAAGATATAATATCTTGTAGTTTACAGGAGTTGGTAGACTATCAACAAGTGGTCATTGAAGAGAACGAGGAACTTAAGACAAAGATGTCAGGACTGAAGGAGAAAAAGAAAGAATTGGAGAATAAAGTGACCTCAGTGGAGAGAGAAAATATGAACCTGCAGAATCAGACCAGAAATCTGGAGAACAAGGTCAAATAACTTTACTGTGAGACATAGGCCCCTGGCCCATAACATGAAATAATTCAAATACAGTAAAACCCCTGTAAAACGAAACCCGTGTAAAACGGCCACTCTCAAAAAGACCGAAAATTGGTTTTCAAGACCAATTATTGCTTAATGCAGGTCAAAAGTATTGCAGAATGCTCCAAGGGGAGCCTTCTGCAATACTTTTGACCTTCATTAAGCTACCATTTGTCTTTTTTGTAAGATCTTTGTTGTGGCTGTTTTACACAGATTTTAATGGTTTTACTGTACAATTCAATGCAGTGTCTTTTAAATATGTTTTCCACATCAAAGATAAATCTTTCTTTTTTTTCTTTCTTTATCTATATACTGCCAGACCCTCTTTCGAGTATTATCGGCAGGTGAACTTTGTACACTCCGGGTTGCAGGATGAAAGCCTACAAGTAACCATATCTAAATTACCGTAGGGTTCTTTAACCTGCACAGGGGGTGACTTTCCCTGCACAGGGGACATCCAGTTAACGTCCCGATCCCGAAGGACGATGCATTTATCTAGAGTCATCCCTGCAAATGACACTAGAGAAAGCGTGTTCGGACACCGAAATTTTTCTCGTCGCAAGCGGGAATCGAACCTGGGACCTCTAGCACCAGAGGCAAGTGCCAAACCACTGAGCTACCACGCTTTCCAGTGGTCCAGTGTATTCTTGATTATGCTATATTTTTGTGACAGACATAAATTTAGACAGACAGGCAGACAGATAGGATTTGCTTCTTGAGCTCACAGCCCTCGGAACACTGGTTAGGTGCTCTAACCACCTGAACTACCCAGGTGCCGCCAGATACTTTCTTTGTATTGACCAATTCGAGACATTTTGATATACATAGGCTTATATAGGGAATACATGAAAAAATCTTCTTGTCTGAAACCACAAGGCCTAGAGCCTTAATTTTTGGTATGAAGCATCATCTAGTGGACCTCTACCAAGTTTGTTCAAATTATGCTCCTGGGGTCAAAATTGGCCCCATACCTGGGGTCACATGTTTTACATAAGCATATATAGGGAAAGCATGAAAAAATCTTGTCTGAAACCACAAGGCCTAGAGCCTTGAGCTTGATGTTTAGTATGTACATCATTCACCTAGTGGACTTCTGCCAAGTTTGTTCAAATTATGCCCCTGGGGCCAAAAATGGGCCCGCCCGGGGGTCACATGTTTTGCATAGACTTGTATAGGGAAACCATGAAAAAATCTTCTAGTATGAAACCACAGGGCCTAGAGCCTTGATATTTGGTATGTAGCATCACCTAGTGGACCTCTACCAAGTTTGTTCAAATTATTCCCCTGAGGCCAAAAATGGGCCCGCCCCAGGGGTCACATGTTTGCATAGATATATATTGGGAAAACATAAAAATAATCTTCTTATCTGAAACCACAGGGCCTAGAGCCTTGATATTTGGTATGTAGCATCACCTAGTGGACCCCTACCAAGTTTGTTCAAATTATGCCCCTGGGGCCAAAAATGAGCCCGGCCCAGGGGTCACAAGTTTTGCATAGACTAATATTGGGAAAACATGAAAAAATCATCTTGTCTGAAACCACAGGGCCTAGAGCCTTGCTATTTGGTATGCAGCATCACTTAGTGGACCTCTACCAAGTTTGTTCAAATTAAGCCCCTGAGGCCAAAAATGGGCCCGCCCCAGGGATCACATTTTTTGCATAGACTTATATAGGGAAAACATGAAAAAATCTTCTTGTCTGAAACCTCAGGGCCTAGAGCCTTGATGTTTGGTATGTAGCATCACCTAGTGGACCTCTACCAAGTTTGTTCAAATTATGTTCCTTAGGCCAAAAATGGCCCCATCCCTGGGGTCACATGTTTACATAGGCAAATATAGGGAAAGTAAGTTTGTTCAAATTATACCCCTGAGGCTAAAAATGGGCACATGTTTTACATAGGCTTACAAAAGGGAAAACATAATAAATTCTTCTTGTCTGAAACCACAAGGACTAAAGCCTTGATATTAAGTATATAGCATCACCTTGTAGAACACTATCTAGTTTGTTCAAATTATGCCACTGGTGCCAAAATTGGGCCTGCCATGGGGGACATGTTTTACATAGGGAAAACATGATTAAATCTTCTCGTAAGAAACCACAAGGACTAAAACCTATGTAGCATCACCTAGTGGACCACCACCAAGTTTGTTCAAATAATGTCCCTGGGGGTCACATAAGCTTATATGACTGGTACACATAATACAGGTGAGCGATTCAGGGCCACTATGGCCCTCTCGTCTTATACAGGACAGTTCATCAGATTGAACCAAACTTTAGATAGTCTACATGACATAAAAAAACTAGATCCTGCATAAATAATGAAAAAAAAGGGCGATTAGACAAATGGTGGTAGTCGGAGTGTTCATGAAATCGATAACCAACTACCTCCGGTCCAGTCTTGTATATCATAAGAACTTCAATAGTATATATAGTTGACTATTTGACCAATGAGAATAAACTGAGTACTAAATTTGCATATATTCTCTGTTTGCTAAAATCTGTTTGTTTAATTGTTCACTGCAAAAATATACCATTTTTGATGTGAAAATTAAAGCATCCGTTTTAGAGTTTTTTTATAACTTTATATTTCGTTGCAAAATCTATTATAATACAATACAAAAGGAGATCAAATGCAAGAAATATAGATTTGTTTTTCAGTGTTTCTTTCTATTCATAGAACACTGGATTTACACTTGTCTATAATTAGCAATACAAGTATGAGCTTTTACAAACATCCATACTTTTGTGATTATGTCCACCCATGAACATGTTGTTTTTAGTGCAGATCCCGTTTAATGTAAATCTTTGGCTTTTTTTATATGTCTGGTATAAGACACAAATCACAATTTTGCTGTGAAAAAGTCAAGTTTTCAAATGTCCAATTAATTTTGTGAATGTCCCATAAAAATTGTGAAATTTACAAGCAAGTGAATGGGAGATGACCTTGGCTAGCTATTCTTGGGGCCCATTATTCTTTTGAGCCTAAGAATGTCTCTATTCTTTTTAATTGATAAACTGAAAAGAGAAAGAAAAGACTATCCACTGGAATAATGATAGGAAATATTTAATCTTTCCTTGCTAGCGGCGTTGATAATATTACAGTATGATAGCAGTCTCAGATTGGTAACTTAATGCCAGTAAATGACCTCACAGTGGGTAGAGAAAATATGAACAAGAAATCTGGAGAACAAGGTCTAATATCAATCAATCAATCAATCAATCAATCAATATACAATTCAAAGCAATGTCTTAAATTTGTTTTCTACATCAAAGATAAATCTATTCAAGATTATGTGACATTTTTCTGAGTTTTGTAAGTAGCATGCAAAATGTTGACCAATCTCTATAAATATCATTTATAATTTTCAATCTTGGTTTGTCAATTTTTAACACTGACTGAAACCTATATGTCATGATAGTAGCAACTGAAGCTGTACCCCACAAAAAATATCTTGGATTTCCTGCTACTTTCCGGATACTTTTAATGATTAGCTGAAATCATGTGATGTGTCCTATTTTTGGCCATGAATTTCTCTCTTCCAAAGCAATTAAAAAAATCTAGATTCAGGCCTCCCGATAAGAGCTGGCAATTAAATTTGTTATTCTCACTAAAACATGTATGTTGTGGTTACTCAAAAGAACCGTCTCGATGATGCCAGCTGATCAGAATCCACACTGTTTTTCGCCCACATGATGAATCTATATGAATAATACAATCCAACCACTGGAATGGCTGGAGATCAGAAGTTGATATAGCATTTACAGTAAAACCTCTGTAAAACGGCAACTCAAAAATAGACAAAACAAATACCTATATGACAAATGGTAGCTGAATGAAGGTCAGAAGTATTGCAGAATGCTCCAAGGGGAGCATTCTGCAATACTTTTGACCTGCATTAAGAGATAATTGGTCTTCAAGAACAATTGGCCGCCTGCCAAAACTCAATGCTGCATAAAAAATGGAAAAAAAAAAATGGGCGACTAGACCAATTGTGGTAGTTGGAATGTTCATGAAATCGATAACCAACTACCTCCGGTCCAATCTTATTCAACAGAAGAACTTCAATTGTATATATAGTTGACTATTTGACCAATGAGAATAAACTGAGTACTAAATTTGCATATATTCTCTGTTTGCTAAATTCTGTTTGTTTAATTGTTCACGGCAACAATATACTATTTTTGATATGAAAATTAAAGTATCTGGTTTAGAGTATTTTATAACTTTATATTTTGTTGCAAAATCTATTATAATGCAATACAAAAAGAGATCAAATGCTAGAAATATTGATTTGTTTTTCAGTGTTTCTTTCTATTCATAGATCACACTGGATTTTTATACTTATCTATATTTAGCAATACAAGTATGAGCTTTAACAAACATCGATACTTTTGTGGATCAAATCAGAATGATGTCCACCCATGAACATGTTGTTTTTAGTGCGGTGACAAGCGATTGTAACCAGCAATAGATATCGAATATCACGATACAAAAGGAGATCAAATGTAAGAAATATAAAATTGTTTTTTTTAGTGTTCTGTCTTAAAATATGCTGGATTTTCACTTATCTATATTAAGCAATGCAAGTAAGAGCTTTTACAAACATCCATACAGCCTTGGTTTAGCTTGATTTTTTATTTATCATCAAAACTGACAATATTAGGTAATACAGTGATCAGCCTGGCTTTGTGTATAATGCCCATTGTACATTATGAGGTTTTAAAACCTGTACAGCGGTGTTTAGATGGTTAGGATTAGGTTATCACAGGTTTAGATAGACAAAATATTTGTGCGTAAAATTGTAAATATTTTCTTACCCATCAGTTTTAACATTGTTTTGAGACGGTTCTTTTGAGCACCCAAAACATATGTTCAAACTTTATTTTCTAATTCATCAGTTTAAGCATATGTTTGGGGTGTTCAAAAGAACAGTCTCAATGAGACGATTCTTTTTTGTGTACCCACAATATATGTTATGGTTGAGAAATAGAGAATACTAGATGAGTGTCTTTTGATATCAAGTTTACCAGGCAAGGCTTTGAGAACGCTTGTTGACATTGCGAGGCTTGCTGAGCCATTCAACATGCATTCTCAAAGCCGGGCCTGGTAAATTTTATATCAAAAGATGCCAATTTATCAGTTTTCCCATTGTTTCAAACTTTAGATAGTCTACATAACGTAAAAAAACTCACAGCTGCATAAGTGATGAAAAAAAATGGGCGACTAGACTAATGGTGGTAGTCGGAGTGTTCATGGAATCGGTAACCAACTACCTCCGGTCCAATCTTGTATAACATATGAACTTCAATAGTATATATAGCTGACTATTTTATCAATGAGAATAAACTGAGTACTAAATTTGCATATATTCTCTTTTTGGTAAAATCTGTTTGTTTAATTGTTCACTGTAACAATATACTATTTTTGATGTGAAAATGAAAGCATCTGTTTAAGAGTATTTTATAACTTTATATTTCGTTGCAAAATCTATTATATAACAATACAAAATGAGATCAAATGCTAGAAATATTGATTTGTTTTTCAGTGTTTCTTTCTATTCATAGAACACTGGATTTACATTTATGTGATTCACTTTTAGTAGGTAGTGAGTTTCGAGTAAGAAAAGCGAGTTTCGAGTAAGAAAAGTGAGTTTCGAGTAACAAAAAGTGAGTTTCGAGTAAGAAAAGCGAGTTTCGAGTAATAAAAGCGAGTTTCGAGTAAGAAAAGTGAGTTTCGAGTAACAAAAAGTGAGTTTCGAGTAAGAAAAGTGAGTTTCGAGTAAGAAAAGCGAGTTTCGAGTAAGAAAAGTGAGTTTCGAGTAAGAAAAGCGAGTTTCGAGTAAGAAAAGCGAGTTTCGAGTAAGAAAAGCGAGTTTCGAGTAAGAAAAGTGTGTTTCGAGTAAGAAGAGCGAGTCATTTGGAAATTTCATAGCATACATCATATTTCGCCGATGCGTTGAAAAATGCTATCAAACTAGAATTCAACAGCTACTTGGTGGTTTAAAGTCGAAAACGGGCTTGGCTTGCACCTGCAGCGCATGCTCAAAATGAGTAGAGTTTATATCATGAAATGTATAATGAACAATAATGAAAAATAGAACTCCTCTACATTTATATATATTTAGCAATACAAGTATGAACTTTTACAAACATCCATACTTTTGTGGATCAAAATCAGAATAATGTCCACCCATGAACATGTTGTTTTTAGTGCCGATTGCGTTTAGTCCAAATCTTTGGCTTTTTTTGTGACAACCGGTTGTCAGCAGACTTTTTGGTCTGGTGACAACAGGTTGTCACTAGCAATAGATATAGTATATTACAATAACAAAAGATTGTTAATGGGACGTAAAGAATCAAATCAAACAAACAAAACAATAGAAAAGGAGATCAAATGCTAGAAATATTAGTTCTGTCTTAAAATATCTTTCTATTCATATATCATACAATACTGGATTTACACTTATCTCTATTAAGCAATGCAATTAAGAGCTTTTACAAACATCTATACAACCTTGGTTTAGCTTGATTTTTTATTATCATCAAAACTGACAAGATTTGGAAATACAGTGATAAGCCTGGCTTTGTGTATAATACCCATTGTGCATTATGAGGTTTAAAAACCTGTACAGCGGTGTTTAGGTGGTTAGAATTAGGTTATCACAGGTTTAGATAAACAAAATATTTGTGTGTAAAATTGTAAATATTTTCTTACCCCTCAGTTTAAAATAAGGATCACACGTTTTTTCATGCATTAACATTTGCCGGGTCCCGAGGAAGCTGTTTGAACACGAGTCAAGCCGAGTGTTCAAACATTGTCCGAGGGACCCAGCAAGTGTTAATGCAATGAAACAAATATGTGTGATTGCAGGGCTTCCATTAAGCGGGCGTACGCCGTAAATTACGTCCAAAAATGGGCTGCGTATGCCAAAATTACACATCAAAGACGTACTGCGGACTTCTGAAAATTCCTTAGTACGGCCAATAACGGTTATTGAGACATCCTGTCTGCAGAAAAAACCCGCCCACATTTACCAGATTACGTGATTTATGTTCTGCCTTCGTATTGGAAACTCATTTCTTTTGTATATTGACTACGCCAGGACGTCCCACTTGACTGATTTCGAGAGTTTTATTGACAGCCAGTGTCAGGTGTAGGCTTTAGTCGGACGCGTAATTATTAAAGTGTGTCATCCAACAGGTGTGAAAACATTCACACATCTTGACAACGGCCTTAGAAACCATTCCCACGAGCCGGACATCCAATCCCTGAGCAATAACTGAGAGCAATAAAGCGAAACGGCCAATCAGTATCCATTTTGTTTGACAGTTGAGAAATCTTTGAAAAACAGAAAGTGCCGACGTGACACTTTGCACGCTTGTGGAAATTGAACTCTACACGTCTGCGTCGTAATGAATTGTTTTGTTGAGCCTGCGCATGCGAGAATTTAGTACTTGAACGCTACTTCTACACAGGCACTACACCAACGAACATACAATATATTAAAAACGAATGTCATGTTGTTGTTTTTTGTTGTTGCAATTTTTTAGCTGTACAAGTACAAGCTTTTAAAAAATAATTGTTACACAATCAAGTTTAAGCTTTTAAAATGATAATTGCTACAAAATTCCCAAACCAATTCCTATCTATCTATCTATCTATCTATCTATCTATCTATCTATCTATCTATCTATCTATCTATCTATCTATCTATCCATCCATCCATCCATCCATCCATCCATCCATCCATCCATCCATCCATCCATCCATCCATCCATCCATCCATCCATCCATCCATCCATCCATCCATCCATCCATCCATCCATCCATCCATCCATCCATCCATCCATCCATCCATCCATCCATCCATCACATGAATATGAATGCAGGTTACATTCAGGCTCAACATGGTGCAGGTCATAGCTATGTTGATGAAAATCCTATGCTCAGCTGACCATACTGCAGTCCAAGACCAGACAACATAGGCATCAAAAATAGTGAGTATGATCAGGAAATACCATAATCACATACTGCAGACAAATCTGTGGCATCGTGAGGAAGAGCAACACAACCCTCACAAGACACCAGAAAGACAAGCAAAGCAAAGCAACCAGCTCTCTCTTCCCCATCTAGGCTGATTACATGACAATTCAGGAGACACCGGACATCCCCTCTGTAGCATTATAAGCAATTAAAAGTAAAAATGCATTGTAAGGAACAAAGAAGCATTATCTCTGAAATATATATCTTTATTTTTCAAAGCAAGTTTAACAATCCACCATACTGGGACCATATCACAGAAAAAAGTGGGACTTCCAAAAAAAAATCAATGGGACTTCCAAATTTCAAAGGTAGGAAGTCTGGACTTCCTGAATTTGAAATTTAATGGTATCCCTGTGATTGTTATTCTTGCATATTTTACCTGATTTCAGCATAAACCGCGCTGAAAATGTCGCTTAAACATTAAATATCCCTTTTCTTACACTTGATATCTCTCAAAACGAAATGGCCTCAGCGTTAAACTTTCTAACGTCATTACGTCGCCACAAAGTCATATACCCAACAAAAAAAGAAAGCACCACTACGATTTTCCCATTAAGATCTTATAATTTGAAAATGTTAATTGTCATGAAATATTCATTTCTGATCAAATTTTACTAAAACTTGATTGTGACGTAGATGAGTATCTGTACCTTCCCTTTGTATCCACAAAATATATCAAAGCGAATGGTAAACAAGTTTTTGAAGCGTAAATTCAACGCTACTGTCTACATGGAATTCGAACATGTTTTACATTTGCAAAGTATGAAAACGATACGTTGTCGTTATTTGAGACAACCAATGTGTTTATTGAAGCATTTTTGCTATTCCAAAATCCATTTTCATCAGTTAGGACCGTTTACGTTGATTAAAAACAATGTTGAAATCTTAAAATGTTTTTAAGATTTATCTCCAGTATGGAATCCTTATCCAAATGGTAGTCACAATACATGAGCTACCTAGCGTTCAATTATCGCGTATGATGAATTTAAAGATAGAATTTGCAAAGAATAAGTATCTGAGTACAATTGGGTCTACTGAGATGATTCTCATTGCTTGAACTTATCCAGCAAGAGAGAATTATTAAAACAGTTATTTCCTGTGACTTTACAATTTGACCCCCACTTGGTTCATGGTCAATTTTCTTTAACACAATGTCGACGCCTGATTGCAAAATACGTGTAACGCAGCAGTACCTGGCATACCTTTGCACTGATATAAACTAAACCGGCCTATCACTTGTGATCTTCCTGAGAGTAGAACAGTTCTAAGTGGTGCGTTTCTTTTTTTGTCGGGTATATATACGGGTGCAACGTTTTCGCGAACGAAAGCATCGGCGAAATGATCAGTCACGGCCGCAACGCTTTCCAGTGTGGCAAATCAGGGCCCAGTATAGGCTTTTTCAAGTAAAAGCCATGTTCAAACATGGATTTTGCGGCTTCAAACAGCTTCCCGTAACAAATTCCCATGCAAGAATATATTTTTTGAAACAGTTTTTTTGAGTGCCCAAAGCATATGTTAAACTGATGGATTAGAAAATATTTAAAATTTTATGCTCAAAAATTTTGTTTATCTAAACCTGTGTGTTACAGGCCTCTAGTTAAAAGTGCATGATTAAAATTAATTCTCAGCCAAAACATATGTTGTGGGTACTGAAAAGAACTGTTAAAACTGAGGGATTAGAAAATTTACAATTTTACGCTCAAAAATATTGCTTATCTTGACCTATGTGATAAAAACAAGATCTTACATGAGTGCTCATGTTTTATTGAATTTATGAAACGAGTTGAGGATAAGAGATATAATGTGAGGATTGCCTCGCATTTTATCTCTTTTTCTCAACAAATTTAATAAATTCACTAATACAGGAGCACGAATGTTAGATTCTGTTTATCACAAGACATAAAATTACATGAAAATCTACATTGTGGTGTGAAAAGGTCAAGATTTTGCCATCTTTTATACATCGTTATAATGAACATCATTACGTAACATTACTTAATCTGAAAACACTAGTGGTTTATAGATTTTATTGAATGGCTTTATATCACTCCAGACGCAACGCCATGTGATAAATAAAATTTACAAAAAAGGTACCATAGGTATTTTATGTTTGCCTTGTAGGGACAAAAGACGTATCAGGAACTTGAAAACTGCAAGAAGGATCTGCAGGAGCTACAAAAGATGTCTCTAGAGCAGAAGGTGGGTACCATTGGCGTAGCTCCCAGTATGCAGTTATGCACATGCGTAATAAAAATAGTAACATTCAGGGGAGGTCACCTAATGTGGTAAAGTGGTTGAGGTGAGGTTGGTGCAGCGTTAAACCGGTTTAAGCCCTTCAGTAAAATATTTTACTGACCGTTCCAAGGCGGTACTTCTTTTGTGGATTATGTTTTTTCTGTAATGTGTTTGGTATGCCTGTGTATGCGTCTGTTTATATGTGCCTTGTGGTCTCCTGCTGGCGCCGTTAAACCGGTTTAAGCCCTTCAGTAAAATATTTTACTGACCGTTCCAAGGCGGTACTTCTTTTGTGGATCTTTTATGTTTTTTTCTGTCTTGTGTTTGCTATGCCTGTGTATGCGTCTGTTTATATGTGCCTTGTGGTCACCTGCTGGGAAAGGGCTGACCTCTTGGCTCTCGTTTGTGGTGTCTAACTGTGAATTTGTTACTTTCCCATTGGTATCACGGGTCAGGTGTGGTACTTGATTGTATCGATTCCTGATCTTTGCACTCTTACTTACTTTCCATACCATAAGGAACTGCTCTTAAAGGAAAGAATTCGCTCCCTCTGGGAGCGAATTCTTTCCTTTAAGAGAAGTTCCCATTTTGAAAAGGGACGCAATTGAAGAGAATCACTCCTTGATCCAGTAGTCTCAGTTTGTTGTGCGTAACATTTTCCGCGTTCTTACTACGCCACTTAACTCTTTACATGCTGGGTAATTTTCATGATGTTTAGTCGTCTGCAGATATTTTCAACATTACTTTTTTTCAAAATATTCTGTCTGGTGTCAAACAGCTTGGATTCAAATCAGCCTTGATATTCTGTTGGGCCTGATTTGGGTCCAAACTGTTTGCTTTAGATTAGCAGTTGACAAAATGTGACACTAGCAGTCAAAGAATAAATGTTCAAATTTTTTTACATTTTCTGCTTACCTTCCTTATCAGTATAGTAGACAATGAGTTCTTTTGCATGCCCCAGGTTCATTGCTTATGCCGCTCAATGGGCTTGCACATCCACTTATCTGGTTCACTCAGGTTTTATGAGTATGTTTTCGAGCTTTGGTTAGAATTTTGCTTAATGATAATTAAATTAAAAAATTTAACATTGGCATGCTTTCAGTGAGATGTTTGTCTAAAAATTAAAGCAGGCCTCCAGATAAGAGTGTGTACTGGAAAAGTATTTTTCTCATTTCTCTACCAAAACGTATGTTGTGGGTATTCAAAAGAACCATCTCAATGAGACGGTTCTTTTGAGCACCCAAAACACATGTTTAAATTGGGTTAAGGAAATAAATGTATTTTTAGGTGCACAATTAAACTATCCTTATCTGGACCTATTTTAAAGGATCCTTTAATTTTGATTTCTCACCCCAAAAGTATCTCGGATAAAGCTTGTAGAGCTTTACCTTGTTGGTAGCTGCAAAAAAATTTTTATTGTGATGATGCCCAAATTTTTAATGCATTCAATAGATGAATCACTTTGCTCTCTTCCAGGATATGTTGTTTCAAGCCCAAGAATTGAGGAATTCAACAGAACTCCTTTTAAATGAGGTATAACCATGATATTGGGATTGTGTTTGACAGCTAGGCTTTCAAAAGTCATAGATGCACACAAAGAATGTATTTTACCACATCAGTTTTTTTTGTATATTTGAATATATCAGGGTTTATTTTGACGACGGATATTGGGTCATGTTCCCAATGGTAAGAAGCATGTTTTTTCTCCAATTTCAAGGGGAAAATTCCCATTCAAGGAACGACAAAAATTATCTCCATTCTTGGACATCTTAACTGCACTGGGCCACAGCAAATTGTATTTTTGCATTCCAAGTTTTGAAATGTGCTTATTAGTAAACTAAATATTTGATTTATTTGATCATATTATATGGTGTGAGCTTTTCCCAATTTTGTCTAAAAAGACACGAAAAATTCCCAATTCTGGGGGTCGGGTCTTGTTCCCAAAATGGGGAGAAAAAAAAACCTGCGTATACAACCTATTGAACACACTGAACACATAACTTTCAAAACTATATACCCTCTTTTGAACACAATGTAGCTCAACATCAGCTGGTTTCTGATAAAAGTCATCTGACCAAGATCTGCATTGTTTTTCATCCACATGTGATACTCCTAAACGAGTACTTCTGCAAACAGTGAAGACCCAGAAGAAATGCAGTAAAAGCATGTGTATTTGCTGTGTCAAAATCATTACAAGCTCTGAAAATCATGGAAAACCTGGAAAATCACCAAAAAAAGTTCCATGCATGTAAAAATCATGGAATTTGAAAAAAAAAAAAGAATATTCATGGAAAAATTATGGACTTGTGGAAAAATTATGGAATTTTGTGAAATAATTTGAAGAAACCACTCAGTCTGACAGCTAGTTTTCTGGCTACTGGTTGTTTCAAGTTTTAATTATTAGCTCACCAGAGCCGAAGGCTCAGGGTGAGCTTATAGTATGGGACTCGAGCTGGCGTCTGTGCGTCCGTCCACACTTTCAAACATGAATATCCCTGAAACAAGCTGGCCAATCATAACCAAATTTCATCAGGAGCATCATTGGGGTGGGGGATTGACTGCGTTAGGTTTTGGGTAAGATCGGATCAGAACTCTGGTTTCCATGGCAACAGATAGCTCCCATAGGGTTATAATGGGGAAAATCTTGTGACCACTCTAGCTCCTTCATTTTTGATTTGTTCTTCTGAATTCTTGCAGATAACAAGGACAACCATAAATTCTGGAATGGGTTCCAAATTCGGCAGGATCCGACCAGGGACTTATGAGTTAGCTGCCCTTGAGCGTCTGGAAAAATCCCCATAGACTTATAATGGGAGAAATGTTGTGACCACTCTAGTACCTTCATTTTTGGATGGATCTTCTTCATTCTTGCAGATAACAAGACCAATCATAAAAACTTGGATGAGTTTGAATTTCGGCAAGATTCCATCACTGACTTCGGAGTTAGCTGCCCTTGAGTGGACGAAAAATTAATGAATAATGTTGTGACCACTCTAGCTCCTTCAATTTTGATTGGATCTTCTTCATTCTTGCAGGCAACAAGTAAATCCATAATTTCTCGGATGGGTTAGAAATTCAGCAGGATCCATCCAGGGACTTATGAGTGACCTGCCCTTGAGCATTTGGAAAAATCCCCATAGACTTATAATGGGAGAAATGTTGTGACCACTCTAGTGCTTTCAATTTTGAATGGATCTTCCTCATTCTTGCATACAATAAGGACACTTATTAAAGCTTGGATGAGTTTGAATTTCGGCAAGATTCCATTTCTGACTTCAGAGTTAGCTGCCCTTGAGCGTCTGAAAAATTAATGAATAATGTTGTGACCACTCTAGCTCCTTCATTATGATTGGATCTTCTTCATTCTTGCAGGCAACAAATTAACCTATAATATCACGGATGGGTACGAAATTCAGCAGGATGTGACCAGGGACTTATGAGTTACCTGCCCTTTAGTGTTTGGAAAAATCCCCATAGACTTATAATGGGAGAAATGTTGTGACCACTCTAGTGCTTTCAATTTTGAATGGACATTCTTCATTCTTGCAGACAATAAGAACAACTATAAAAGCTTGGCTGAGTTTGAATTTCATTAAGATCCCATCACACATTTCGGAGTTAGCTCCCCTTGAGCATCTTAGAAATTAATGAATAATGTTGTGGCCACTCTAGCTCATTTATTTTTGATTGGATCTTCTTCAACAAGTAAACCCAAAATATCTTGAATGGGTTTAAAATTCAGCAGGATCAGACCAGGAACTTATGAGTTACTTGCCCTTGAGCGTATGGAAAAATCCCCATAGACTTATAATGGGAGAAATGTTGTGACCACTCTAGTAACATCATTTTTGCATAGATCTTCTACATTCTTGCAGGTAACAAGACCAACCCATAATATCTCGGATGGGTTCAAAATTCAGCAGGATCCGACCAGGGACTTATGAGTTACCTGCCCTTTAGCATTTGGAAAAATCCCTATAGACTCGGACTATGGATCTTCTTCATTCTTGCATACAATAAGGACAACTATTAAAGCTTGGATGAATTTGAATTTCGTCAAGATGCCATTATCTATTTTGGAGTTAGCATCCCTTGAGAATCTTAAAAATTGATGGATAATGTTGTGACCGCTCTAGCATCTACATTTTTAATTGGATCTTCTTTATTCTTTCATCTATTAAGAAACAAAAACAAGATTGGATGAGTTTGAAATTCTGCAGGATCCGACCAAGGACTTATGAGTTAGCTGCCCTTGAGCACCTGGAAAAATCCCCATAGACTAATAATGGGAGAAACATTGTGACCACTCTAGCGCTTTCAATTTTGAATGGATCTTCTTTATTCTTGCAGATAAGAAAGACAACTATAACAGCTTGAATGAGTTTGAATTTCGTCAAGATCCCATCACGTATAATGGAGTTAGCTCTCCTTGATCATCTTAAAAATTGATGGATAATGTTGTGACCACTCTAGCGCCTTCATTTGATTGGATCTTCTTCATTCTTGCAGGTAACAAGGTCAACTATAAAAGCTTAGATGGGTTCAAAATTTGGCCAGATCAGACCTGCAACTGTGGAGTTAGCTGCCCTTGAGCGTCTTAAAAAATCCCCATAGACTTATAATGGGAGAATTTGTTGTGACCACTCTAGTGCTTTTATTTTATAATAGATCATATTTATTCTTGCAGATAAGAAGGACAACTATAAAAGCTTGGATGAGTTTGAATTCAGTCAAGATATTATCACCTTTTATGGTGTTAGCTGCCCTTGAGCATCTTAAAAATTGATTGATAATGTTGTGACCACTCTAGCACCTTCATTTTTTATTGGATCTTCTTCATTCTTTCAGGTAAAAAGGACAACCATAAAAGCTTGGATGAGTTTAATTTAAAATAGAACTAACTTTAGACTGTGGAGTTAACTTCCCTTGAGCATCATAAAAAAATTGCATAGACTTACAATGGGAGATCTGTTGTGATTACTCAAGCACCTTCATTTTTGAATGGATCTTCCTCATTTGTAGGTTACAAGGACTTCCATAAAAGTTTGAATGAGTTCAATTTTCTGCAACACCCATCCACCAGCTACAGAGTTAGCTGCCCTTGAGCATCTAAAATATAACAATATAATGTTGTGACTACTCTAGCACCTTCGTTTTTCATTTGATTTTCTTCATCCCTGTAGGTTACCAGGACATACATAAAAGTATGGATGAGTTTGAATTTTGGTCAGATCCCATAACTGACTACAGAGTTAGCTGTCCTTGAGTATCTGAAAACTACACTTTCATCAGGTTTCCGATGCAATTTTTATTCAGATCTTTTTAATACTGGCAGATAACTAGAACCAGCATAATATCTTTTGTTTTTTAATTCATTTCTGGTAACTGTTTCAAGTTCAGAGTTATCTGCCTTTGAGCATCGTAAATTATGGTGTCTCCAAACATTATGCTGGCTCCATGGTGAGCGATCGTTGCCCATTGGGCTACTTGTTTCAAAATACATGCATGGTCTATAATTACATTACTGTTGCTGCATTCCACATTTATCTCAGTGTGGTGAAGATGCTGCTAAAAGGAGAGGTTGGAGGCCATGCATTAAAAAGTCATGGAAATTACATTGCTGATATGGAAAATCATGGAAAAATCATGGCATTGTGTTTTTGAATTTCTGTGGGAACCCTGTTATATACACCTGGAATAAAAAGATATTATCAAAACATGCAGACATATAAACAGATAAAAGCGTAGTAGATAAGTCACTTGCCTTGTACCCAGGAGTCCCGAGTGGGATCCCCGGCTCCACCAGTCTGTTTGATGAGACTTTAAGCCATGGCCCTGTCTCTAGGAGGTTTTAAACCAGAACCACTGCCAGTTGAGCTGCCTTAGGGTGCTTCCAGACATAAATTTAAAAAAACAGGCACAAAGCCATAAACCATCCCGGCCCAGTACTGGTTACTGCCAGGGAACAGCCCGCAAAGTTCCATGGAGACTTGGTCAGTCAAGTGAAATAGGGTTAAATTCAAACACAAAGAACTGTAACAATGAAAGAAGGCTGCAAATGTTAAGTGCATAAACAGTAATTTTTTATTTGCATATAAAATATCAAGTTTTAACTGTTACCTTGCTAGCGGTGACTTTTGTCATCTGCTGATAACCTCTGCAAACAGTTTGGGCGCAGATCAGGACTGACATTTGTCTATCCTGATCTGGATCCAAACTGTTCGACACTCTGATAGTGTTCCTGAAAGAAGCGGCAACAAAATTTGAAAATGTCCTGTTGCAAACTGAATACATATATGGCTTTTTAACTCTTTATCTCCTAGTGTCAATTCCTGATAACCTTTGCAAACAGTTTGGACACAGATCTGGACCGACAAAATGTTGTGCCTGATCTGGATTTAAACTGTTTGACACTCCAAAAGCATCCCTGAAATAATTTTTTGAAAAGGTTGACTTTGAAAAAATCAGCAGACGACAAAAAAGATTGAAAACAATCCCAAGGAGGAAAAGAGTTAAGGGTAAATGCATGGGAAAAAACATACTGACAGACTTTAAAAACGCAACACTAACTTCCCTTTTTATCCTTCAAAATACGGATGTATGTAAAATTCCTTTACTAAGATGATGTCATCCTAAGTTAGCTTCTTCGGCATACACTTTAGATTTAATTGTGCAACTAAACTGGCCGAAGTTATTTGCTCCGTACAAATTTAGCAATTCAAACAATTCTTAACCAGAGGAGATTTTAAGCTATTGAACCAGATAAACATCATATACGCAAATAAGCTGTATCGAGACCTGCCAATCAATATGAGAGTGATTCCTTGATGACTAACAAAGTCCATGATACAAATTTGATGCTTCTCGTGTTTCTTGATTTAATAAAGTAGGGAATCTTTCACTCATAACATTTGGTCACATGAAACAGTGGACCCCTATCCAAAAAAAAGGTTACATTTTAATGCGTAAAATTCATTTTAGTTGGACAAGTTTTCCATGTTTTACTTACAAATGAATGCTCTTTAACATACAATTGCCTTCTTTTTCGAGACATAAATTAAAGCTGTTAACCAAGTGTTGGGTTTTTAAAGTCTGTCAGTATATTTCAAATTCATTTCTACTCTTTTCCAGAAATCCAAAGAGCTCACTCAATTGAAAGATGAACTTCAGGAGCTGGTTCAGTCAAATGAGGTACATATAATCATAGCTTTAAAATAACTCTTTTTATCATATGGCGTCATGGCTGGGAGTACTAGAACGCCATTATATTAAAGTCAATAAACCACTAGTGGTTTACAGGTTTTGGTAATGTTATGAAATGACACCAATAATAACATTGCATAAATGTGGCAAAATCTAGACAATTTAATACCAAAAAGGTGATTTAAAAATGATTTTGACATCATATGATATACAGTCAACCCTCTTTATAAGGACCATGTTTGTTTCAAGCCATATTTGACGTTAAAGTGAATTTGCTGTTATAAAGAAATGCCGACCATTACCAGGTTTCCACATCAAAATCATTTGGTAAAAGAAAATAGTATACAAATGAATTTAAATGCTATTGTTCCAAATGCATACATCAGTTAAATTTCATAATGCATCACAATTCACAAAGCTTCCGTCTTATCAGATGTGATAGATGCCTGATCACTTAATTGGCTGACACATGGTAAAAATTATGTTATAATGAATTTGTTTTCAATAGAAAATGTTTATCTGTTCTCAAAACTTACTGTAGGTGTTGTTAAGTGAATATTCTGTTATAAAGAGGGAATTTTAATGGAAACAAATTTAATGTTGGATAGTGAATATTCTGTTATAAAGAGTGACGTTATGAAGAGTTTTGACTGTATACTGACCCACACTTCCAATGTAAAATATGTTTTGAGTATAATTCTTATTCTGGCCCAGAATTTATAAAACTTTTTTCATGCTCAACTCAACTGAGCATGAAATTTCAACTGCTCATAAAAACTAAAATACTGACAAGTAAAGAAGTTTCTTGCTTTAAGTCTCAGATGTATTTATCATGCTAATAAATTTTAAAATGCCAACAATTTGTGCTCAGCTGAGTTGAGCATGAAAAAAGTTTTATAACCTAGGGCCTGGACACATCTTATACTGATTATGACACTATTTATATTTTGACGAAACTTGTACACCTCTGGTTTGCTTGGACATAGACTGAATTGTCTTGTTAATATTTTACTGTAGATGTTCTTCCTTACTCCCAAATTTGTTCTGTCTATTGTATTGAATGTAATAATAAAAGAAATGTACAAAGTTCAATGCAATTTGGCATCAGTGGTAGAGTGTAAGACTTGTTAGTTCAAGACTCAATTGAGGCTCTATGTTATGTCCCTGAGCAAAACACTTTATTCAGGGGACAAAAATATTTCAATATTGCACATGTCTTTCAGGACGAGTGACTTACAATTTTCACTCGTCCTGCAAACACATGCACATGCCCTTAACACTCATCCTACAGGATGAGTGCTTTGGGAAGAACCACTTGTCCTTTCTAGATTTCACTCATAATTACGAGCGGACAAGTGGAATTTTTGTCCCCTGTTATTGTATTCTTAGTAATGGTTCAACCCAGGAAGACAGCTGAACATCAGGACATGACTAAAAATGTTGACTGGGATGTAAAGCACCAACACAAGCAAAAACAAATTTCTTTCATTGAGGCCTAGATCATATGACAAGGTTCCAACAAGTTCTGAAAATCATGGAACCCTGGAAAATCACCCAAAAAAAGTTCCATGCCTGGAAAAATCATGGATTTTGAAAAAAACTGAATGATCATGGAAAATCATGGAATTTTTTGAAATAATTTACGAAACCACCAGTAGCCAGAAAACTAGCTGTTAGACACAAATTGTGTGTCTGACAGCTAATTTTCTGGCTACTGGAGGTTTCTGACAGCTAAGTTTTCTGGCTACTGGTGGTTTCAAGTTTTAAATTATTTCAAAATGCATGCATGGTCTATAATTACATTACTGTTGCTGCATTCTGCTTTTAAGCTAAGCGTGGTGAAGATGCAGATTAAAAGGGAGGTTGGAGGCCATGCATTAATGCACCAGTCATTCGCATCCCCCCCCCCCCCCCCCCCCCCCCCCCCCCCCCCCCCCCCCGAGGGCCGGGGAATAGCAGGGATATTGATTTTTCCATATGCAAAGCGCAGGTAAAATCCTTGCACTGCAGGAACTTTGTTTTGGTCAAATCCCTGCTAAAAGTCCCTGCTATTTACTAAAGTTTAATTTTCTGTAACCTTTTATCATGAATCCCTGCTATAAACCTACTACAAAGTTGTACTGATAAAATACAATAAAAAGTCACGCAATCTGGTGACAATCTCCTGTTCACCTCGAATTTTTTCCATCCGAAGGGTGGCAACTATGACTGCAATCTATTCTAAATGGGCATTCATTCTTCTTAATACAAATAGTTTATTTGTCATTCTAAATCATGTAAACAGCCAGAATAAAACACTTCTTCAACTTACTCTAGATTTGTTGTCTTTCCGCCATATTGAAATCTCGCACCTCGCAATACTTCGAATCCCGGCGAATATTCTGTCAAAACACCACACTATATCCTGGTAAAGCCAGGTAAAAACGCACCACTATTTCCCCCGCTGTTTTGGTGGGAATCAAAAGTCTGGCATATCCACGGCACTACCGGGACACCTCGAAGGTTAAATCATGATACTTTAGTTCCGCTAAGCTCCAGCTATCCCCGGCCCTGGGGGGGACGTGGTTGCAAATGACTGGTTCATAAATGGTCATGGAAATTACATTGTTGATCATGGAAAATCATTGGAAAATCATGGAATTGTGTTTTTGAATTTTTGTGGGAACCCCGATAAGAGCGTATTAAAAAGTTTGATAATTATGGTGAACACTTTTTTCCTAGTTTTATTTCTTACAATAATATTACCAATACACTTTCAGAAATTAGAAGAAGAAAGAGACAATATACAAACAGCATTGTCTGACACAGAGAGTCAGCTACAAAGGTATCAACCTGTTTATGTTCAATGAACTCTTCCATCGCAGTGTAACAGACCGGATTTCCTCCCAGTCAGTTTTTTCCCTGGGGAAAGAAAGGGCCGACAGGGCTGGGTTCCTTGGGTGACCCGCAACCAAAATTACTCAAATTAATTTGACCTGTTGAAAAATATGGTGGCCAGCGGGGCTCGGCTGGTTTTTCCCATGTGTATAAAGAAACATTAAAAAAAATTGGTAAAAATTACTGTGCGGATTTGGATATAATTTGGCATATATGAGCCTTGGGTGACCCTCTACCATGATTGTTCAAATTAATTTGATCCATTGAAAAAACATTGCCACCAGGGGTTCAGTAAACCATTAGCCATTGATCAGGTTTGATCCACTAAAAAGCCAAACAAGTCCTTGATATTACAATGAAATATCAAGCATTATTTTCCATGAAAATAGCATTATTTTCCATGAAAATAGCATTATAAAGAAATGTTTACCACAATAACCACAATAACTGCAGCCTTCTGTAGTCATGATTGGTGAGTTAAGTGTAAATTATGGTAAATGTTCTAAAATTTTGAAACTTCTCTTTGTTCTCAAATAAAATGTTAGTTTTCAGGGCTGGAATTCACAAAATGCTTGTCAGAGTAGCAAACAGGGAAGACCCTGATCAGACTGCTTCTTCAGAAGCAGTCTGATCTGGGTCTGCCGAGTTTGTCCAGGCTCCGATGTTATAAAACTTTTTTCCTGCTCAACTCAGCTGAGCACGAAATTTATCCTGCTCATAAATGTTAAAATGCCAACAATCGTTGGCATTTTAACATAACATTTATTAGCATGATAAATACAACATCTGAGAGACTTAAAGCAAGAAACTTCTTCATTTGTCTGTATTTTAGTTTTAATGAGCAGTTGAAATTTCGTGCTTGGCTGAGTTGAGCATGAAAAAGTTTTATAACCTTGGGGCCAGGTCTTTTTTGGCAGGCAGCAAATGTTTAAAATTTAAGAGCATACACCGTATTTTCAGGATTCAAAAGAGACTGGACCTGTATGAAGCAGATGAAGGCAGTTCTTTCTCCAGTGAAGATGTTGATCAGACAGACACCGGGAAAATATCACACAGCACTCCCTTGATTAGACACTCCATCTATAATGAACTCAAAGATAGGGTAAGTGATCTACAATTTTGTTTGATTTGATTCTTAACATCCCATCAACAGTCTTTCAGTTAAACAGGGATGTATCTTCTTGGGTTGAACCAGTACTAAGCAAGGATAAATGTGTCTTGCTCAAGTACCACAAAGCAGTGATGCCGGTGAGGCTCGAACCCACAACCTCTCGGTCTTGAGTCTAGCACTCTACCACTGAGCCACTGCGCTCCCTAAGTGATCTACAATACCTAGTTTACAGTGATCTCTAAACCCTTGCCATGCTAACTTTGCCCTGAGGTTATAAAACTGTCATGCTCAACCTGAACTGAGCACGAAATATCAAATCCTACTAAAAACTAAAATGCTGAAAGTAAAGAATTTTCGTGCTTTCAAATTTTCAGATGTTTTATTTATCATTGCCCAATAAATGTTAGGGTAAGGTTTTTCCCCTACATACATATGGAAAGCTTAAAAACTCTGGTCAACTCTGTGTGTCAAAAACTACTGGCATAATTTTTAAAAAATAATATGGCACAAATCATCTTTTGGTGAAGCTTAACCCAGATTGTTTAAATTATTTGTAAAAGTGAGGGTCATTCAAAAAGTATTGTCTTCAATTGCACATAAATACAATCTGGTGATGGAAAGTGTATAGAGAAAATGTAAGAACTTTGCAAAATCTGGTCACAATTTGTTGCCATCATGTGCATTGCAATGTGATATGAGCTTATAAGGATTAATATAATATATTAAATATTTCTTAAAGTTAAAAACATGATGAAAAAGTGTTTTCTTTCTTTTTCAGCTGTATGAAAGCAAGCATCTACCATCACCCCTCTGTGAGAGATTTGAAGACCCCATATTTACACAACCTTCTGTCTTACCAGCCTGTAAATCAACTTGGGAACTAGATTTCACCACTGGATCTGTCAAAAAATCCCAAATGGTAGTACCACTGTCATGCCAACCAAAAGGACAGTGACGTAATACTCTGTTTACAATTGCTTAGTAAACTACAAACGTGAACACTTCACTTGAGCTGACGTGAATCGATAGATCACTTATGTATTAATCCTATCCTGTGGATAGGATTAATACAAGTGATCTATCGATTTTAAGTCCCTGATAACTTTGTAAGCAAAGCATGACATCACTGTCATTCTTGGCTGGCAGGACAGTAGTATGGCCCTAGATTTCAAATATTAACTCTTTACATGCTGAGTATTTTTTATGATTTTATTGTTGTCTGGTGACTTTTTTCAAAATCAACTTATTCGAAAAAATCTTTCAGGAATACCCTCAGAGTGTAAAACAGTTTCGATCTACATTTGGTCAGACATTTTGTTGGTCCTGATCTGGGTACAAACTGTTTGCAAAGGGTATCAGCAAACAACAAAAAATGCCACAAGCAATGAAAGAGTTAATAATCAATTAAACAATGCTTGATAATTTATGTACTTAACTACTTCATTTTTTTTTATCCAATTAACTCTTAAGATCCACTGATCACGGGTTGGAAACTTCATAAACAGAGGCGCCACTCTGAAAAGGAAATCTTATGAGGGTCTTTCTGGTTCTGTTTATGGAGGCTGAAAAAAAGGCCTAAAACCCGTAAGTATTCCATTCAGTGCTTTTATTGTGTAAAATAGCGTAAAAGGGAGAATGTAGTGCTCTGCTCTGGTCTTTTGCTGATGCAAGCTGCAAATTTTGTAGGATTTTGTTTGAATCCTTTTTGTCATGAGTACATGAAGATTTTTTACGTTACTACAAAAACAATTCAGATAAAACGGTACACAATTTGCAGCTCACATCAGCTTTGATTAGAAGTTGAAAGACCAGAGTGGAGCACTGCATTCTTTTTTTGCTAGTTGACATGATAAAAGAAATATTTTTAGGTTTTAGGCGATTTTCAGCCTCCACATACAAACCCGCTGGCTGTGTTTATGAAGTTTCCTACCAGTGGTGAAAAGCAGTATGGCTCTGGATCAGCTGACTTCTCAGCAGCCCACTGATTTGGGTCTACCTTGTTTATAAAACAATATAAAACCAGCTTCAAATAAAAGGCTTTTTCAACCCCAAAAATGTTAAGATAAAAGGATTTTTTTCAACCAAATTATCCAGATAAAAAGCTTATTCTTAATATTATTATTTTTGACCAGAAAATGATGTCTGCTTGTTCTGTCTGCTGCGTATATGTTCAAATGCACTCCATACTACTTTTTACATGGAAGCCAACAAACTGAACCCTGATCAATCTGCTTCTAATCTGGTTACATATTGTTGCAATATAGGCTACCAACGTATACAAGAAGATAGGAGAGCAGACGACATTTTTAACTCTTATTATAAATACAAGCCAACTTTAGGGAATGGATAAAAAAATTGTGAGGGAGTGCAGAATATAAATTTTTCAGCATGATAACGGTCAAGTATGTAATGGTGTAAAATTATGAATTATTAAGTTTTGACTTAAGTGCTCTATTTTGCAAATTAAACTTGTTTTAATTGTATTGAAAATTCATTCACCTTAGGCCGCATTATCTGTATGTACATTAAGAGTTATAATTCTATTTATAGAGACATCCTTCAGCTACTCCTATTCATAGCCTAATATTGGATCGTAATCAATATCACTTGCCATTTATTGTGCACAAATACTAGAAAATTGCAAATTTCTCATTGATTTCTGGAACCATTGTTTTTAAAATTATATCACATAAATGCTTATATAAAGCTTGAATCACTTGTTATGAAGTAAGAACACTATGTTAAATAAGTGCTTATCTAAAGACAATAAAGGAGCAAATTGTAGAAACCAGGGCAAAATATTGTAAGGTGGAGTATAAGTAGTGTATAAACCTCAGTGAAATCATACTTACCTGGTACAGGAGATACCGTGATCATCAAGGCGGTTCTCCCAGGAAGAGGCTCTTCCATTGCACTTCGGTTGAGCTGACGCCTGCGAATGCCCCAAATGTGGGTATCTCGGGTACGCAATTTATTAGTGTGGGGGACTGCGTTCGCGCTAACCCCTGTAAAATCAAATCAGAGAAAGACCAAAGAAAACAGTAAAACAGTCCTCATACAAAATTTAACATAGTAACAAGCATCAGACTCAGTGTTATTTTTAACCCTTTGTATACTGGAAACGGGTACTTTTGCAAACAATGTAGACCCAGATGAAACAATGCATCAGGGTCTACACTGTTAGCTAAGACTGAAACAATCTTCAGAGAAAGAAATTGAATTTTATTTGGAAATTATTTTCTGTGACCCCTCAATATACATACAATGAACCTTGTCATGGTTGGGAGACATATTTTTTTCTTGTGCATCCGTCTGACCGTCCATCACAAATTGTGTCCAATCTTGTGAACGCAACTCTTCCTACAATTTTATCTGGATCTTTTTGAAACGTTACAGGTGTTTTTGTCAAGGTTTGAAGATGTGCATGACATTTGGCTGTAACCCTCAGATTAATTTTGGTCACTTTTTTTGCAGTTTGAACTTAGTCATTTTTTGGCTCAACTTCTACCAAAGCATATAGACACTGGGTCTTTTGAACGCAGCCTCTCCTACAATTTTAGCTGGATCTTCTTGAAACTTTGCAGGTGTTTCTGTCAAATCTGAAGATGTGCATGAGGTTTTGCTGTAGTCCTCAGATTATTTTTGTCCCTTTTTTGCAGTTTGATCTTTGTTATTTTTGGGCTCGGTTTCTACCAAAGCACATAGGCACTTGGTATCTTGTGAAGGCAACTCCTCCTACAATTTTATCTGGATCTTTTTTGAAAATTTGTTAATTTTGATCACTTTTTTCTCAGTTTGAACCTAGTCATTTTTTGGCTTGACTTCTACCAAAGTATATAGACACTAGTATCTTGTGAATGCAACTCCTACAATTTTAGCCAGATCTTCTTGTTTTTGTCAAGGTCTGAAGATGTGCATTTGATTTAGATGTAACATGGATTTTCCATTATAATGGAAATAATCTATGATCATTCACTTTTCCCAAATTATGATACTGCTTTGGCGAGATATCTTTGCTGGATAATGAAATTGATTGTTTGCTGAAAAAAAACTCCATTATTTCAGTTTTAAATTGTGCATCATTGTCATCGACCGGAAGCATTTTATCAAATACTGACCTGTCTGATTTGAGCACTTTGGGTACATGTGACATATTTGTTTACCAAATGCGTCACAGAGTCATGTGATTCGCCCGATTGGCTGATTCAATATTGTTTATCAAGCGCGTCATCACGTGTCACTGTAACGGTTTCAATGAAAATGCCATGCGGAGAATGTTTTCAAAAATGTTTAAGTGCAAACAATATGATCAGTCTATGGCTGAATTACCATAATACCTATCATTGTTATGATTTGGCTACCAAATATGACTAGATATCTCCAATGAAGGATTATCTATAGGCATTTAACGCTTGTTACTTTTTAACGTAGGTGTTTTGAGTAATGCGCACCGCGTAACAGCACAAACCCAACTTTTCAGTCGCGATGTCCCTTAGCAGACAGGTCGATCCTTTAGTATCGCACATGCGCAGACAATGAATTGTGCATGCATTTAATGGCATTTGGATCTTTCTGATGACATCTGTTTATTTGAAGAAAAAACAATTCTAATTTTGCATGCTTTTTGTCGTCTGCTAATATTTTTTTATCAAAATTAGCATCAGGAATACATTTTTGCTCATTTTTCTTTTTATTTATTTTTTGCTCAATATTTCTCCTTTGTCAAGTAATTCCTGCTTGACCATGTGTAATGACTGTTTAAATTTACTGTTTACAATTCTTTCAAACCAGATATGGGTCTGCAAAGGTAATGAGCTAAGCTTATGTTGTCACTAGCGGGCATAGTGTTTTATAAACACTAACAGTTCTATTTATAGAATTAGCCTTTCAGCTTAGTACGCTATTTATAGAGTTAGCTGATCGTAATCAGTACACTATACCAGTTATTGTGATACAAACACTTAAAAACTGCTAATATCTAATTGATAGCTCAAACATTTCATTTTAAATTTTACATTGATGAAGTATGAATTAAAGCTGAAAACACTAGCTTATAGATAGAACACTATGTTAAATAAGTGCTTATCTAAAGACAATAAAGGAGCAAATTGTAGAAACCAGGGCAAAATATTGTAAGGTGGAGTATAAGTAGTGTATAAACCTCAGTGAAATCATACTTACCTGGTACAGGAGATACCGTGATCATCAAGGCGGTTCTCCCAGGAAGAGGCTCTTCCATTGCACTTCGGTTGAGCTGACGCCTGTGAATGCCCCAAATGTGGGTATCTCGGGTGCGCAATTTATTAGTGTGGGGGACTGCGTTCGCGCTAACCCCTGTAAAATCAAAGAAAGACCAAAGAAAGCAGTTAAACAGTCCTCATAAAAATTTAACATAGTAACAAGCATCAGACTCGGTGTTATTTTTAACCCTTTGTATACTGGAAATGGAACAATGCATTAGGGTCTACACTGTTAGCTAAGGCTGAAACAATCTTCAGAGAAAGAAATTGAATTTTATTTGGAAATTATTTTCTGTGACCCCTCAATAAACATACAATGAACTCTGTCAGGGTTTGGAGACATATTTTTTTCTTGTGCATCTGTCTGACCGTCCATCACAAATTGTGTCCAATCTTGTGAACGCAACTCTTCCTACAATTTTATCTGGATCTTTTTGAAACGTTACAGGTGTTTTTGTCAAGGTTTGAAGATGTGCATGACATTTTGCTGTAACCCTCTGATTAATTTTGGTCACTTTTTTTGCAGTTTGAACTTAGTCATTTTTTGGCCCGACTTCTACCAAAGCATATAGACACTGGGTCTTTTGAACGCAGCCTCTCCTACAATTTTAGCTGGATCTTCTTGAAACTTTGCAGGTGTTTCTGTCAAGTCTGAAGATGTGCATGAGGTTTTGCTGTAGTCCTCAGATTATTTTTGTCCCTTTTTTGCAGTTTGATCTTTGTTATTTTTGGGCTCGGTTTCTACCAAAGCACATAGGCACTTGGTATCTTGTGAAGGCAACTCCTCCTACAATTTTATCTGGATCTTTTTTGAAATTTTGTTTTTGTCAAGGTCTGAAGATATGCATGACATTTGGCTGTAATCCTCAGATTAATTTTCATCACTTTTTTCTCAGTTTGAACCTAGTCATTTTTTGGCTTGACTTCTACCAAAGTATATAGACATTAGTATCTTGTGAATGCAACTCCTCCAATTTTAGCCAGATCTTCTTGTTTTTGTCAAGGTCTGAAGATGTGCATGTGATTTGGATGTAACATGGATTTTCCATTATAATGGAAATAATCTATGATCATTCACTTTTCCCAAATTATGATTTGTTTGCAATTATTAGTATACTGCTTTGGCGGGATATCTTCGCTGGATAATGAAATTGATTGTTTGCTGAAAAAAAACTCCATTATTTCAGTTTTAAATTGTGCATGCATTTAATTGCATTTGGATCTTTCTGATGACATCTGTTTATTTGTAGAAAAAAACAATTCTAATTTTGCATGCTCTTTGTCGTCTGCTAATATTTTTTTTATCAAAATTAGCATCAGGAATACATTTTTGCTCATTTTTCTTTTTATTTATTTTTTTGCTCAATATTTCTCCTTTGTCAAGTAATTCCTGTTTGACCATGTGTAATGACTGTTTAAATTTACTGTTTACAATTCTTTCAAACCAGATATGGGTCTGCAAAGGTAATGAGCTAAGCTTATGTTGTCACTAGCGGGCATAGTGTTTTATAAACACTAACAGTTCTATTTATAGAATTAGCCTTTCAGCTTAGTACACTATTTATAGAGTTAGCTGATCGTTATCAGTACACTATACCAGTTATTGTGATAGAAACACTTAAAAACTGCTAATATCTAATTGATAGCTCAAACATTTCATTTTAAAATTTACATTGATGAAGGATGAATTAATTATGAAAACATTAGCTTTATAGATAGAACACTATGTTAAATTAATGCTTATTTAAAGACAATAAATGAGCAAACTGTATAAACCAGGGCAAAATATTGTATGGTGAAGTATAAGAAGTGTATAAACCTCAGTGAAATCATACTTACCTGGTACAGGAGATACCGTGATCATCAAGGCGGTTCTCCCAGGAAGAGGCTCTTCCATTGCACTTCGGTTGAGCTGACGCCTGCGATTGACCCAAATGTGGTTAACTCGGGTACGCAATTTATTAGTGTGGGGGACTGCGTACGCGCTATCCCCTGTAAAATCGAATAAAAGAAAAGACCAAAGCAAACAGCAAAACAGTCCTCATACAAAATTTAATATATGTACATAATATTATTGTATGATACAAACAAATCTATTCTTTTAATGCAAATGAGAAATAGTTTTAATTTCTAATCAAACAACTATTTCAGAAGATTGAACAGTTTCTATATTATTTACCTAAATAATTACAATAATAGACCTGTATCTTATTTTTATTATTGATAAAATATATTTTACTTTATGTATAGTATTCAACCTAATAAGCACACCTTTCACTTAACCATTTCAAAACTCCATATTGCTGGCTTCTGATGAAACTAGCTGATCATGATCCACTCTGTTTTTCATCCACCCGATGGATCCATATCAATAATGAAATGACACCACTGAATTGACTAACAATCAGAAGCTCATACAGTGAAAACAGTCCTTAAGTCTTTCCTTCATGAATATTCATGCTAAGCTCCACCCACTATGAATAATTATATAAATAAACTTTCACGTTTGTACATAGAACAACGAAATTACTTTTCAGGTTCACTAGCTTTACAATTTCTTTCAATGTGTTGACGTTTTGATCTTTCATCGTTTCTATGTGTTGACGTTTAGATGTTTTGGCTTTTGATGTTAAGTCATGGACCTGGTGGCCAAATAAAAACATAACATAACGTTCGGAGCAAATTCCAATTTTTTTTGTTTTATTTGACAGGAAACAGAGTATAGATCCCAGACAGAAGAATCTCAGAATCAAGTTGAACACACAACTACCTCATCCCGGAATCTAGTCGGGCAAGCACCCACCCCACAACAGAGTCCAGTCAAGAAATCTTGTTCACATAATCTAGTCCAACATGTCGAAACATTCATAGATAACTCACAAGTGAGGTAAGTTTCAATTTACATTTGCGCCTCAACAAATACCAGGCCCCGAGGTTATAAAACTTTTTTCATACTTAACTCAGCTGAGCATGAAATTTATCCTAATCATAAATGTTAAAATACCAACAATTGTTGGCATTTTAACGCATAATAAATACAACATCTGAGAGACTTATAGCAAGATACTTCTTTATTTGTCGATATTTTAGTTTTTATGAGCAGTTGAAATTTCATGCTCATTTGATATTGAGTATGAAAAAAGTTTTATAACCTCGAGACCTGACTTTGTTGCATGAGAACAACAACGGCACAGAGCAGCCTGCACATCATCTGATCAACACCTTTATTATTTGATTTTGGAAAGTCAGTCAAAAAGCTGGTTGATTTTATAATTCATGTCATGTATGACAAGCCTCTCTCTTGCACCATTTTAGTCTTGTCACTCAATATAATAGGAAACAAAATACTGACTTGCAAAGTAATTTAATTGGGGGCAATTTCGGCCTGCAAATTATTCTGTATTGGTAACTCGGTAATTCTTGGTAACTCGGATGGATTAGTCCTGGTCATCAATTGGGCCTCGACGTGAAAAACCTGTCTTTGGGGGTTTGCGAACAGCAAAGGTGCAGACCAGCCTGCGTATCTGCGCAGACTGATCATCGCCTTTATTATTCGCTTTGTAGAAAGTATGATGTCTAAACTTGCTACGAGCGAAATTTCAATTTTCTAGCTAGTCTCAGTGGCTGGGGAGACTGGTTTGAGTCTCACTTTGTCGGAAACCCCCAAGACCGGTTTTGTCCTGACGAGGCCCAATTGGAAGTTTCTTTCTAGAAATTCAGCACTTAAAAACGACAAACTTCTGTTATTTCTTTATTTCCTAGTTGTTTTAAAAAGTACAATTCAATTTTTCATATTTAGAATCAAGAAAGTTACTGATACCATACCAGATCTGTCCAGCATTATAGAGGCTTGTCATTTTTTAGTAATCAGCAGATATTTTTCAAAGTTAACCTTTTCGGAACTCTTATCAGAGTGTCAAATAGTTTGGATCGAGATAAGGCTGGACATTCTGACAAGTATTTTGTGAATTCAAACCCTGATAACCACATTTTATTTGAGAAACCGAAAGAGAAACGTTTTCTAAATTTTAGAACATTTACAGCAAATCATGTTTGATTTTCTCATTGAACCCTATTGCACTCTGAGTGGTGACAAATTGACAATCTGAGATGACTGAATATTTTCTTGGTATGGGTATTAGAACATGGGTGATCACAACAAAGGTTACCATCTTATGCCAAATTAGTGGGCACATACTTGAGCTGATCAGGATCCACACTTTTTCATCAACAAGATGAATTTATATTTAACATTGATGATGAAATTACACCTGGATGAAGAAAAAATTCAGGCGTTCTTGCAGTGTATAAAACTTGTATGCACTTACAGATATAAGGTTGAATTTGCGAAGAAGAAAAGAAAGCTACCGTTTTAAAAAAGACAAAACTTGTGTGGGCAAATTTTTCATGCTTTTTCGTCGTCTGCTGATTTCTTTAAAAATCAGCTTTTACAAAAAATTCTTTCAGGAATACCATCTGAGTGTCAAACAGATTGGATCCCAATCGGGCCCAACGTTTTGTTGGGTCTGATCTGGGTCCAAACTGTTTGCAAAAGGTATCAGCAGATGACACTGGGAGAAAAAGAGTTAAGACGGTATGGATTGGATCTGACTGAAGTTTTGGCCTTGAGCCACTTGATAGATTGTACAGATATCCTCACAGGTTATCATAACTAAATCTCTTTGTGTCGAAACATGATTAACCCCCAGGGATACTAACTAAAAATAGTACACAATTTATCTAAGGGAAATAAGCCAGTATAAATCACTATTGAATATGTAGATCATATGTCGGCAGTGGTTAAACAGTATTTTTTGCAAATATCTTTGCTAATAAATCATTACATTTTTATGGAAGCACCCTAAGAAGATATAAATCAATTTTTAATTATAGATAATTAATATCTACAGTTTAAAAAAAAAAAAAAAAAAAAAAAAAAAAAAAAAAAATTGGTCACTGACGGTTAAAATGATAGAAATATCTTCGTGTGACTAACAACCATACACTATTAATAATTTTCTGTATATAAAAATGTAGGAAAATAATCATCTGTATCGACAGGGTCGGATGCGCATTCGTCATTCCCGAATTCAACGCAACATATAAATTCAAATTAAATGACCACCTGACAGTCTACTCAGCTGAACTCGTAGCAATACTGATGGCACTTAGATGGGCCAATAAGAACAAACTGGACAACATAGTTATCCTAACAGACTCCCTGAGCTCAGTTCAAAGTTTAAACTCAGGAAAAAGCAAGACCAGACAAGACATACTAGACCAAATACTTAGAGAAATAAGCTTAATACTAGATAAGAAAGTAACCTTGAACATAGACTGGTGTCCATCGCACTGCAATGTAGCCGGAAATGAAATGGCTGACAAAGCAGCAAAACAGGCAATGGACAACGGCAATGTAGTTAAGTTACTACCTACAGCCAAAGAAGTATACCCAATCATACACAGCAAAATAAGGGAAAAATGGCAAAAAGAATGGGTCAGTCACGTAAATCACAGGAACATTATTGATCCAAACCTAACGACCAAAATAACCCAATATAGCGACAACCGAAAACTCGATATAGTATACACGAGATTGAGGTTAGGCGCCAATGGACTGAAGGCAAACAATATGTTCCATGGCATGGCAGACCCAACATGTGACTATTGCCAAAACGAACTAGAGGACACAGACCACTATTTGCTCTATTGCCCGCAACACCATGATGAGAGAGAAATACTCAAGAAAGACATTAAGCAATTATGCAATCACTATTTCTCTACATCATTACTACTCAACCCCCCCAAAAAACTAGCAACTGAAATAAGGGAAGCAGTGTTTAAATACATTACAAATACGGGATACATAAGTATAATATAAGTAACGTAAAATACCAAAAACTAAATGTAAGAATAGAGGTCACTCTCCGTCAGACATGAAAATCCAAGCAGGCTAAAGAACCTCATTTGGATTGGATTAAGGCCAAGGTTTAGCTGCAAAGGCAAGAGTAGCACCGACTCGAACCTGGTGAGGATTGATTGAATGATGTATAGAACTGAACTTGAACTCCAAGTACTAGCACCCTTGTTATGACCAAGTGGATCTCATCATCTGTGCCCTCCGTATGGCAACAAGGAAAATGCGAAATACTTGGACTTTAAGGACCTCAAAAAAAATCCCTTTTATTCAACAAAATCAAAATCTTAACAACAAAGTAACGTAAATAACATTTAAAGGCTTACGGGGTATGAGTACATCATCAAACCAACACCAATAAGTAGGTCAAACCAAACTATGGCAATGTTGGAAACATCTACGTTACATCGCGACAACTGCACTTTCGTAGTAACAAATTAAGGACTAAAAGGCAAATCATATCAAAAAAACTTATAGACCAACTCGCAGCAAATACCATTTATTCAATTGAACAGAAAAAATCGCTGTCATTATACTCCAGCGAAGAGAAAAAAGGGGGCGAAGACAGGCTTTCTAAGCGATAAATACATAGGATCATATCGTTCGTAAAGGAGAGCACCCAAGCCGAACAGCGATACATAAACCGATCGCTGATTGGACCAAGACTTTTCTATCGTAGGCAATGATTGGTCACTGAATAAAAGTAGGTCAATCCGGTTTTAGATGAGTTTTGCACAAAAATACGTCGCTAGAAACACCACTTTCACAGGGACTAACGACGCCAAATAAACACAAAACGAATCGAAGGACTGATGGACAGACTAACACACATACCAAACTTGCGATAGAAAAGAAAATTATGTTTATTCAAGACCCGAAACAAACGAGGGAACGGACCGAACATAGACTTTCCAAACAGTCAAACCACTTATGAGCTTATCGTACGCAACAGAAAGCACCCTTACCGAACAGCGATATATAAGCTAACCACTGATTGGCTAAAAAACTTTCTTTCAATAGCAGGGAATGGTCAATGAATAAAGTAGGTCAATCCGGTTTTTGATACGATTTGCACAAAATCTGTCTCTTAAACAGCAAATACTAACTAGGTCAACTAACTTGCCATAGGAAACATGGAAAATTGTGGAACACGGAGGACATCCTTATACTGCTAAGAAGGTCGTTCAAATTCCATAATACAAAGGAATTGAGGTCACTCTCCATCAGACATGAAAATCCAAGCAGGCTAAAACACCTCATTTGGATCGGATTAAGGCCGAGGTTTAGCTGCAAAGGCAAGAGTAGCACCGACTCGAACCTGGTGAGGATTGATTGAATGATGTATGGAAAAGAACTTGAACCCCAAGTACTAGCACCCTTGTTATGACCAAGTGGATCTCATCATCTGTGCCCTCCGTATGGCAACAAGGAACATGCGAAATACTTGGAGTTTAAGGACCCCAAATTTCTTATATTTAGTAACGTATAAAACAATTAAGAGCAATGAAAAACAGAAAGAAAACGAGGGGAAGTAGATAACCAAAAAGAATAAAAAGATGGATCATTTGAGTAAAATAAAACAAATAAAAAGTAACGTATATAACCATAACATTAGGAGCACAAGTAAAATAGGAATACAGCGGAAAGAAAGAAAGAACACAAATAACGGGTCGAGGAAACGCCTTCCATAAAATACTAAGCCGGTAACTTAGTAACGCACGAACGCGTACAGGTACACGTAAACTACACAGTACCCCGGTCCGTCCTACTATCGTGGAGATCAACTCTCCCTCTGCTACCAACAGAGTAGTACAAAGATACTAACGATAAATGATCAAATCTGGGTATACCCAGGATTGACAAAACAACAATATTCCTGAGAGAACACACTAAGTAATACAATAAATAACCAAGTTATTTCAAAAATTTGATAGTCAAATAGACAATCAGAAGCAAAAATAAATCAGTGTTGCTCTAAGTTTATAAGCAAAACACGGCCAAATTAAAATTCCGCAATAATAAGTAATTCAATCCAAAAGTATGAACGTATAAGAGAACGCCTAGTTATCTTAGAAAACTACCCAAACAGCCGCTTTCACAGTAAGATAAGGACAAAAATGGAGGCAAAACAGGCCAGAGGCGGTCAGACAAACGCGCACAAACTTCCAAACATTCAATATAAACTAAAGTAATACTTGTATCAGGCACGCAATCATAAAAAAGGCGACTCGAACAGGGGCTTTCAGCGCACAAAAACATACATAGGATCATATCGTTCGTGAAGGAAAGCACTCAAACCGAACAGCGATAAAGAAGCTTGTCACTGATTGGCCGATTCACTTTCTATCAAAGCCAGGGATTGGACAGTGGGTCAAAGTAGGTCAATCCGGTTTTTGAAACGTTTTGCACAAAATTACGTCTCTAGAACAACCACTTTCAAGATGGACATAGACGATAAATAATGCAAGGCGGGTCAGAGGGCTGATTGATTAACGGGTACAAACTACCAAACAATAGATAGAAAGAACAAATAGACTAATATTGGACTCAATGACAGCGAAAAAACGGTTCGAACACTCGCTTCCTACGCACCAAAAACAACATATGATCTTATCGTACGTAATAGAAAGCATCCGAGCCGAACTGCATTATGAAAGCTTATCACTGATTGGATGAAATAGTTTCTAACACTAACAATGATTGGATAGGTAAACAGAGTAGGTCAATCCGTTTTTTGAAGCGTTTTGCACAAAATTTAGTCTATAAACCCTTACCATACATACAAGGCGAGCTAACAACAACGGATAAGTAGGTCAACCGCGTACGACATACGAACAGAGCAACAATAATAAGGAATTCTTTCGAGACAAATGATAGCCCTAAAAAGGGCTGTTATTCAAGTTGAAATATTAGTAAACACCGCTGCGAAAAGTCCACTATCTTTGGGATCCTCTTGATGCTTCTGTAAATACACTGTATTTCTGGAAGGATCAGGAACAAAAACCTGAAATAAAAAACAAATTAAGTATTCTCTCAGGAATATTAAAAACATCATTGTAGTAAGCAGATAATCACGGTGCAAATCAAATACGAATCTACAGTCCGAAGTTACTGCCGCCCGATAAAATACCCTAGCAGCAAGGGTAAGGCACGGAAGCAACCAGCACAAAATCCCATACAGCATAAGACACCGTGACGAACTGCACACCAGCAGACCGACCAACCGATCAATGTGCGAACCAGTCCACTGGTACGCACAATGAACGGCTGAACGGGATGCACACAAAGACCGGCACTGGCACATGTGTATGATAGACCCTTGGAGCCGGTCTAACAAACACTGACGCACACTGAGATACTAGTACCTAAGACCACTTGTCCGCAGGGCGGAGAGTACTGGCACAACCCAGGAAGCACAAGGACCGAAAAAAAGATAGGCCTTTGACGTCGGCCTACTAGCCACCACCACACCAGAGGGCCCGACATGGTGAATAGTGTTGATACAGCATGATAGACCCTTAACGTAGGTCTACTGCACTCAACTCACCAGCAGACAGATCGGCCGAGTAGAGAACGGACCGAACCGCTGGCACGCACATTAGCCCGCACTATGCACGGATGTCTGATCTGTGATCTCTAACGAGATTGAAGAAAGAAGAACAGATGAAGAACGCACGAAGATTAAAGATGAAGAGCCCCATACTGGAAAATTCTGGGTCTACACCTCAAGTGTTGCCCGGACTTCTGGTAGGGGAACAGATGAAGACCCCAGGCACAGATGAAGAACTCAAGAAGACTCACAGATGAAGACGTCCGGGCGCAGTGCGCCAAACCCTGGAGCCCTCCAGGGTCTGTCCGGGTCCGATTAGGTCTGGGCGATACACGTCCATACGTGTTAAGCCAAAAAGCCTACCGCGTAGGCTGATTTGCCCCTAAAACGCATACTAGGGACAAACACAACCCCTACGTCGAGCAGGCTAGGGAAACTAATTGTCCACAGGGTGGACAAGTACTGGCGCAACCCAGGAAGCATAAGGTCTGAAAATACAACAGGGCAGCGGTAGACCATTGACGTAGGTCTACCAACAACTGCCCCAGTCTAAAACTCAGCATGTCCGAAGCTATTTGTCCACAGGGTGGATAGTACTGGCGAAATCCAGGAAACATAAGGCCAAAAAGTGCCAATTCTACATGGTAGACCCCTAACGCAGGTCAACCAGCAAATAGGCCTTTAACGTCGGCCTACTAGCTACTAGCACGCAAAAGGACTCGACAGGGTGGTTATCTATGGGCGTAGCATGGTAGACCCCTAACGTAGGTCTACAATATGCACGGACGTCCGATCTGTGATCTCTAACGAGATTGAAGAAAGAAAAACAGAAGAAGAACGCAAGAAGACTACAGATGAAAAGCCCCATACTGGAAAACCCCGGGTCTACACCTCAAGTGTTGCCCGGACTTCTGGTAGGGGAACAGATGAAGACCCCAGGCACAGATGAAGAACTCAAGAAGACTCACAGATGAAGACGTCCGAACGCAGTACGGACAACAACCCCTACGTCGAGAAAACCAGCGAACCTATTGGTCCACAGGGTGGACGAGTACTGGGGCAACCCAGGAAGCGCAGGGTCTGAAGGTGCAGCACACTAAAGGTGGACCATTACCGACTGTCTACTAGGCAATGCTGCACTCAATGACTCAACAGGTCTGAGGCTATTTGTCCACAGGGTGGATAGTACTGGTGAAAGCCAGGAAGCATTGGGTCCGAAAGGTGCCGTTTAGTTTTATGATAGACCACTAACGTAGGTCTACCAGCAAAGTAAGCAAGCAGACCCCTAACGTAGGTCTGCTGGCTGCTACCGTACTTGGTGACTATCAGGCCTAAGGTCTGAGGCTTGTGGTGGATATATGTCAGGTCTGAGGATCTCTTGTTGTAATCCGTACACGTCTGATACAAATACACGTCTCCATTTTGCTCCATAAAAGCGAGCTCCCCAGTCCCCATGAGCTCCACAAAGGAGTACACCCCCACACCATACTCTTACACACTAGAAGCCTACAATGGGCGGTTCCCTCGGAGATGTCGTTGACATTTAAGTGTCTGGGTGCAAATGGCGATGCTGAATGATTCCTTCCTCCTCAACCTTCCTACAGTCAACAAACGGATCAACTTGCTGCTCCAAAACAACGGTGGCTCAGTGATATCAGGAAAAAGCGTATCACCAGTCGAAATTGACATGGGGATATCGCAATTACTTTTAGACGTCCGCTCAAAAACAAACAACTTTTTAAAAAAAACGTTTCCTATATTTTAGGCCGAAATTAGCCGCACACTAAGGGTAAAAGCACGGGTACAGTGCTTGACCTACTTTTAGATCACATAGGAAACGTACAAAAAATGGACTGCAGAGAGTGTTCAATTCTTAATTTAGTTATGAAGGCCCTGCAGTCCATAAACGAACTTGAAATACTACTCATCTGTATCGCTTCTCGGCCTTTTGGCTAAGATCAAAGTGTAGTATCTGTTCTTATCAGCTTAATATCTGATACGTCCCCCATTGGGGGACCTCGATATTAAACTGATTTTTGGTACTAGGTGAGATGTCAGGGGCTTGCTCCGCTCTCGCCACGGGTTGGCCCGGTATTGCAGTACCTCCGGGATCGGCCCACTTCCCCTTGGGGAAGAAACAATAAAAAAAAGAACTCCTCTCTAAACATAAAGGCTTTCTTGTCTGGCTATTAGTTGATGATTTACATCCCCCATTCAACAATTTACAGTCATATCGAGACATTTCCCTATTTTGAACATGAGGATAAAGTGTTGTTCGAGGACACAACACAGTGCTATGGAGAAGCGTCCAGTTAATGGAATTACTTTTCTCAAAAGGTCTTAATTACAGTCAGCTTAGAAATTCTCAATGATTATTGTGAGGGGTTTCCGACCAGGTCATATCCAAACCAGCTTGCTTAGCAACAGAGAGTAGCTAGAAAATTTGAATATCGCTTGTGGCAAGTTTAGATACGATACTTTCTAATAAGGGATTAACAAAGGCAGTGATTAGACTGCGCAGATGCTCAGGCTGGTCTGTGTCTTTGTTGTTTGCAAACCCTGAAGACACTGTTTTCTCACGTCTATGCCCAATTTATGCATGCATGGTTTTATGGATATGTTTATTAAATCTTTGTATAATACTAGATGGACTTTTCAATCTCAGTGAAGGAAATAAAGCCAGAAAATTTAACAAAATTTGTTCAGGCAACTTGTACCCCTGTATACAAACTTACTTTTAATCATGAAATGTGCAGTAGTCAGGCCAGAACTTTTTTATTAGTTGATTTACGAACCCTCCTACTGTAATTTTCCGGAAAGTAGGAAAAAAATAAAATTTAATTTCTAAAAAAAAATTTTTATTTTATCCGCCGACTCTTAATATTAATTGTTTGGTTGAAAAAAAATAATATTTTTTTGAGGTTCTGTCTGTGCATTTTTGAGAGTGACACTGTTAAAAGTGATTGTCCTGTCCAGATTTTTAGGAAAATGATGAAATATTTAAAGATTACCTTACTAGTTTTACTGTTTTTCTGGAGATATTAAAGAAAAAAAGAAAAAAAAAGCTCTGGAGAAAAAAAGCTCTGAAAATGACCAGTCAACTGGTCATTTTCAGAGCTTTTTTTTTCGTCCCCCGACCCTAGATCTGAAAAAAAATTCCCGTAAATCAACTAATAAAAAAAATCTCGCCTCATTTGTGATCTATTAAAGCACATATTAATCCTTTTTTAGAATTCCAGAATTCCAAACTGCTTCCATTATATGTTATCAGCTCTTTCCCTCCAAAACTTTATGTTACACACAGTGGTCACATGATTTCAAGTTCTGGCTTGCTTTTGACAAGAAGAGCTGCTAGTGATTGTATGTTTTTGTCTCAATATTATAACTTTTGAGTTGTGGCTAGTGTCTGGCAATAAGTCTGTCCTATAATATTAATGTTTGAGTTGTGGCAAGCTTCCGGCTCATAGAGCCGCTATCCGCTCCATTAGCCAGTAGCGGCTAGTACTTGCGGCTCTAGAGCTGCAATATAGCTGCTAGCCGCTACAATTGGCTTTCTTCTGGCTAATACTTGTGACTCTAAAATTTTATTGCAGCTCTAGTGCCACTACATTTTCATTTCTGTAAGGGGATGTATACTGCACTGCTTGTAGTGCTCTTGTGGTAAAGTATACTTGCTTCTTTGACTCTTTATTTGACGAGGCTCATAGACAGATGTATACTGCACTGCTTGTAGTACTCTTGTGGTAAAGTGTACATGCTTCTTTGACTCTTTATTTGCAGATATCTGCAGCCAGTATTATCATCAAGTGCCGGTCAACTAGTACCAGAGATGAAAGTGTCAGCCTGGAACATAAGAATGAGATTCGTTTGCTTATTCATTTTGATGGGAATAGTTTCTGTGATAGCAACTGTGTGCCCCATTGATTCTAATACAGTTATAGGTCTCAGGCATTATGGCCAGCCACCAATATGACCGTATTGTTAGTTATCATCATGGCTAGAAATGTTTGAAGGGGGTTTTTGATTAAAAAATTGTTGGTCTCCGCCAGCTCAGGAGATTACGATATACGTATAGCATATGTGAGCAGCAAAGTCTCAGACGAGCCTGCGCAAACGCGCAGTCTCATCAGAGCCTTTGTTGCTTACACACACAAAGTATAGCGCCAGTGCATGAGATTTCCAACAATATCGCATTTTGACATGTGTAGACTCCGACGAACCTCTGCAGCCTTCCTTTACGCTTAGAAACTCCAAGTGGTGTTCATTCAGTAGCTTTACAATCATAGAATGCATTAAGCCACTAGCAAAGGCTCTGATCAGACTGCGCATATGCGCAGGCTGATCTGAGGCTTTGCTGTCGCACATACCACATTGTTGGAAATCTCATGCATCTCATCCACTGACTCAGATGTTAAGGAAGACTCAGACCAAACGTTAAGCTTCTAGCCCCATTAGATAGCTGCACATACATATTTAAGAATGATTTTATTCATATGCAAAAAGGGCTAAAATCTCATTAATTTGACCATGTTTTACTTATTTCTCCTCAATATCGTTTGTCTGGTTACTCATTGGTAGTCTCCAAATGAAACACTACTAATGAGTACCCACATCATATGGACCATTTCACATGATATTTCAGTAATTATTACATATGAGCTGTGGCATGAGATTTCCAACAATGTGCCATTTTGACAAGTGTAGACCCAGACGAGCCTGTGCAGCCTCCTGTTAAGCATAGAAACTCCAAACGATATTCAGTCAGTTGCTTAACAGTCATAGAATATTCAAGTGACAAGCAAATGCTCTGATCAGTCTGCGCGTATGGGCAGGCTGGTCTGAGCCTTTGCTGGTCCCATGTACCACATTGTTGGAACTCTCATGTCATGGCTCATATGTGCAAAAGTTTCCTTTAAATGCTCATTCTGACATATCCAGAGGGGCTAGATATCTTATTTTTGGTCTGAGCCTTCCTCTACTTCCATACTTCATGCATGTGAGAAGTGAAGGCTCTAGCAAGTGTGTGCATCTGGACAGTCTTGCCTGAGCCTTGGCTATTCACTGATGCAATATGTACCGAAAAAATATGTGCTGTCCCATATGAGCCGTGACATGTGATTTCCAACAATGTGGCATTTTGACATGAATAGACTCAGACGAGCATGTGCAGCTTCCTTTTAATCTTAGAAACTCCAAATGATGTTCAGTCAGTAGCTTAACTATCAAAGAATATTTAAGCGACTGGCAAAGACTCTGATCAGACTGTGCGTATGCGCATGAAGGAGTGTCGTTGAAAAAAATTAATTTTTGACAAAATGACAGCTGTGAGAACTTAGACAATTATTCCCTTATATGGCTTTTGTATATGCATAGATGGTGCCTTCATGGGCCGATCAACTCCTACCGCAGCTTTTGATGGAGCAATTTGATACTTTGCCGATACAATGTAGACACATTGAACATATGCATGAAGGAGTTTTATAATTTTTGTTTGCACAGATTTTACTGAAATCTTTTCAAAACTAAGGTCCGCTGGTTTGAACTATAGCTTGCCAAGTTTTTTCACTGACTCTTACTGTGCAGGGGGTATCTAATAAGCATTGCTTATTGACTTTTTTCATTGTTTTGGGTGCTCAAAGAACCATCTCAAAGAGATTCTTTTGAATACCCCAACATATTTTAGTTTGAAAAATAATTGAAAAGTATGAACTCTGTGGTGGCCTGTATAAATTTAGCTATGTATGTTACATCCAAATTTCAAGATTCTAGCTGGTCTAGTCTTTGTCACTGAGCAGATTGGTTTAAGTGTCACCTGGTCCCAAAACCTGAAGACAGAATCTGATTTTCTCACAACCAGGCTTGATTACCAACTTAATGGTGATGTGGATGTTTTTCCAAACTTTAGCTGCAGTAGAAAATTGTGAGCCTATTAAGGCAGTCTGTAGTGCCATAGATTGATAGTCCTGTGAGTATGATAGGTCAGGTTCAAACAGAGTGCTCACTGAGCTTAAAAGTTGAGCTTTTGTGATCTGGCTTTGTCCGTCATGTGTAATCTTTTTCTTTTATACGGCATCTCCTCCTAAACCACTGGACCAAATTTGAAATAATTTCATACAAATGTTCCTTATAAAGCCCTCTACCAAAATTGACCAAAGAGTTCTGCTCTGCTGAACAACTTGGCTGCCTAAGCTAAAAACAGAAATCTTTAAGCTGCATTTCCTCCTGAATAGAACTGCTAGCCAAAATTCAAAACAATTTTACACAAATGTTCCTCATTAACGCTTATACCAAAATTGCCGGAATGGTTTGACTCAGCCTAGCAAATCGGCCACCAGAGTTTAAAAAAAAGTCTCTAAACCAGGGCTTTAGTTAAGAGTGCGTACCAGAAAAATGATTTTCTTATTTCTAAACCAAAACAAATGTTGTGGGTACTCAAAAGAACCGTCTCAATGAGACGGTTCTTTTGAGCACCCAAAATATTGTTAAAAATTATGGCTAAGAATATTTACAATTTTATGCTGAAATTTTTTGTTTATCTAAGCCTATGCTCTAAACACTATCTGCTCCTGAGCATAGGACCCAACTTCAAAATGATTCACATAGTATTCCTCAAAATGCCTATTATCAAAATTCCTCAAACGGTTGCGGTCAGCCAAACAAAGTGACCTCATGAGATAAAAATAGAAACTCTTTTAACAACATATCATCCATTGGCCTATACCTCAAAATAATTACACACAGATGTTTTATTGATCAAATATACAATACTCTTGATTCCTTATATTGCCCTCTACCAAAGATGCTCAAATGATTCCATTCTGTTGAACAAAAGTGCCTACAGTACTATGAATTCAGGTGAGTGATTCATGGGCTTCATGGCCCTCTTGTGATAGAGATTATTTGAGTGGCCATTCTCTCCCTACCTCTGTATCAAGTCATATTTATATATTGTACTTAACATGAAATACAAAAGAGCTCTATGATATAATTTTGTATGGATTTAATGTTTATATGATAACATTAATATAAATGTAAATATAAGTTAAATTCTGAATTTAAGCTTGCATTAGATGGTGAAATATATTTTGCTATTTAAATGTTTTCATGTATCGTAGAACAGAATATCTTTGCGGTGCCAAATGTTTAAGCTTTTGCCTCAAAAACATGAGGATAAATATTTGCCGTTTTTTAATTTTCGAGGTCTTATTTACCTGCGAAAATTATAACTGCAAATGTCCCGTGAATTGTCTTGCGAGCATTTAAGCAGTCATGTAGGTGGTCATTTCCATGGCTTTCCGTATTTCATCATGAATAGTAGTTTCTCGTAGGTCACAAGTTTTAGTGCATAAAATAGCAGTAAAAATTGTTTAAAAAACTGGGACATGGAGTGCCATTCACAATATTTGTCATGCATATTTCTTAAGAATATTTTATCCTATAAAAATATTTTATCACGAGAAAGCCTGGCCCACAGGTTATAAAACTTGAGTTCATTCTCAAACTCAAAATAAAGCGCAATGATTGACTGCTTGCAGACATTGTCCGCAAGTAGACAATCATTGCGCTATATTTTGAGTTTGAGACTGTACTCAAGTTTTATAACCTTCATTCTCAAACTCAAAATAAAGCGCAATGATTGACTGCTTGCGGACATTGTCCGCAAGCAGCCAATCATTGCGCTATATTTTGAGTTTGAGACTGTACTCAAGTTTTATAACCTGGGGACCTGTCTTCGGGGTTTCAGACATGGTTTCAGACATGGTAAGACTCGAGCTAGTCTGTTGAGCTACTGATACTAGCTAAAATATTGAAACTTTACAGGAAGCAAATTTAGCTATATTTTCCAGAGAGCTAATAACAAAGTACTGATCAGACTGAGCAGATTCATAAGCTGGACTGAGCCTTTGTTGTCGACATGCAACAAACTCAGGTTTTCTCGCAACTAGGCCCATTTGATGTAGTGTTAAGGAGTGTAATAATGTCATGTATTAATTAGAGGATCGTACATGAGTGCTCATGTTTTGTTGAATTTATTAAACAAGTTGAGAAAAAGAGATAAAATGCAAGGCTTGCTGAGCATTTTATCACTTTTTCGCAACAAGTTTAATAAATTCAATAATGCATGAGCACGAATGTTAGATTCTATTTATCATATGTCATTAAGATTACTTTGAAATCTCATTTCTCGCGTAAAACGTTAAAATTTTGTCATTATGTACGCAACGTTGTTATGGACGCCATAAACTTTCCAGAAAATCGATAAACCACTAGTGGTTTACAGATTTTATTGCATGGCATTATTTCACTCCCAGACGCGACGTAATATGATAAATACAGTACAAGTAATACACTAGTCTGCTAAATATGCAAAGCAGCTAGTTTATGTTATGTAAAGATGCTAATAACACCGTGTCACCGTAAAACTTTATTTTCGACCGTATATCTAATCCAAAGATATACCTCCCCAAATGAAAATTTTGAATACAGTTATCCCCTAATTGTTGAGCCCATATTTTGTTTCCGTCTGTGGTCACATGATGAACATTTGAAGAGATCTGTGATATAATGTATTCAACCTGATACTAGAAAGTGTAGATCCAGATCAGCTGGCTTCATTAGAATCCAGCTAATCAGGATTCATTTTTTCGTCTACACAATGAGTTTATATATTAACCCTTTTCATTCTGGATACCAGGAGGAGCCCAGTGGCTCAGTGGTAGAGTGCTTTACTCGGGATCCAGGGGTTGCTTGTTCAAGCCTCAACGGAGGCTCTGCCTTTTGTCCTTGAGCATCACACTTTATCCTCTGCTTAGTACTGGTTCAACCCAGGTAGACCCATCCCGATAGGACTGAAAAATGTTGCCTTGGATGGAAAGTGATTCTATCAAAAGGAACAATTTAACAAACACATTTTCAAAAATTCTATACACTCTTTTGAATAAAATGTAGATCCAGATTAGCTGGCTTCTGATCTGGCTTCATTAGAATTCGTTTTTTCCTCTGCACAATGAATTTGGCCGTGACGGGAGAAAACCTGTCTTCAGGGTTTTCGAATAGTGAAATGTCGCTCAAAGCAAGTTAAGATATGATACTTTCCAAAAAGCAAATAACAAAGGCGCTGATCAGACTGCCTGGATGCGCAGGCTGGTCTGCGCCTGTGTTGTTCGCAAACCCTTTTCTCGTGTCGAGGCCCAATTTATATTAACCCTTTCATTCTGGATACTGGTAAACTGGTACTTTGGTAAACAGTGAAGACCCAGATGAAATGCTGCATAAGGCAGCATTTCATCAGGATCTGCACTGTTTGCTATTAAAGATAAAAACAATATTCAGGAAAGAAATACAATGTACCTTATTTTATAGAAATTTCGTATGACTACCCCTTCAAATACAAAATGGACAATTCCATACTTACTGTATTGATATGTATGGGATAGAATGAACATGGCATACAATGAATGTAGGCCAGAATTTTTTCATAAATTGATTTACGGAAATTATTGAAATTGAATGGGTCGAGGGGATGAAATAAAAAAAAAAAGATGAACAAAGCTTCAGTCGATCAAATAAAAGTAAATTCTCATAAAGAATGCATCCAAATTTATATATTTTCTTTAAAAGTATTGAGGGTCAAGAAACAATATAGAAATAAAATTAAAAACAGCAATTTTATTTTTCTGGAGGGGCTAAAATCTTAGTGTAGGCTCTCACATAAATCCATTTATAAAAAAAAATCTGGCCTTACACCACTTGATTGACTAGAAACAGATCCTCATCTAGTAAAAACAGTTTGTAGTTATATAATATTGTGATGAAATTAATTTAAGCACTCTGTGATGACATTAACTTTGTTTCATTTTGCGAGTTGTCAATAAAATTTCCTCAACTTTATGTGGTTTGTATATTTCCTTATCCTTATGGAGATGCCTTTTTATAACCCTGTGTGAAAAAGTGGGGCTATACTAGATTTTCCTTGACAGAAATACTTCTAAGCTTGTACGAGTAAATGCACCTCCTCATCAGTGTATATCAATGTACACTGGGTGTATCAAGATATTGTTGCTATGTAAAATATCACTGCAAATTTCTCTCAGTTTAATTTTCAAGCTTTGTAAATTTTGGAATAACTGACATATCCAGGACATTGTTTGCATATTGGAGAATATCTATCACCATAAGACATAGTCAAGATACACTTGCATGGGGCTATAATTGGCAATTTTGATCGCCCTAATCACAGATATCTTCAACCTTTCCATCACAAAAATTGGATTTAACCCTTAACTTCATAGACTTTTTTAGGCCAACATAAGGTGAGCTATTGTCATCGGTCTTTGTCTGTTGTCTGTCCCTAAACTTTTTCTTTAAACGACATCTCCTCCTGAACCACTGGTCCTAATTTCATTTAACTAAACATGAATGTTCCCTATCAGGGATGATCCTAGGATGGGCTGGATCCATTTTTTGAGAAAACTATTAATGTTTTGCTAAAATGGACTTTATTTTTGGCTGGGCCCCATATAGCTATTCAAATCTCATGTCAATTATGCTCTAAAATGGATATTAAGGATTCTTGGGCCCATCAAATTTTGCAAAGGGCCCATAAAAATTTAAAATGGCCCATTTAAATTTGGAAATATTCGTGTATTTGAAAGGGATATGGGCCATTGGCCCATTTTAAGGGCCCATCATCATTTTGGGCTAAGATTATCCCTGCCTATGATGCCCTCTTTCAAAGTTGCATAAATGGTTCCGCTCCACTGAACAGGAGAGTCGCAAGAGCTCCAGATTAGAAATCTTTTAAAAGGCATCTCCTGAACCACTGACCCAAATTCCAAATAATTTCACAGAATTGTTCCTCTTTATACCCTCTATGAAAATTGCACAAATTGTTACGCTCCAACAAAAGGGCTGCCACAGCTCCAGATGAGAAATACCTTTAAACGACATTTCCTCCTGAACTACTGGTCCAAATTCAAAATAATTTCACAGGGTTGTGCCTTCTTCCAATATTGCACAAATGGTTCCAGTCCACTGAACAAAGGGGCTGCCAGAGCTCTAGATAAGAAATGTCTTTAAACGACATCTCCTCCTGAACCACTGGTACTAATTTCATATAACTTCACATGAATGTTTACCATGATGCCTTCTTCAAAAATGCATAAATGGTTCTGCTCCACCCAATAGTATGGCTGCCAGAGCTCCAGATAATAAATCTTTTAAACAACATCTCCTCCAGATCCATTGACCCAAATTCAAAATAATTTCACAGAATTGTTCCTCAAGATACCTTCTACCAAAATTGCACAAATGGTTCAGGTCCACTGAACAAAAGGGCTGCCAGAGCTCTAGATAAGAAATGTCCTTAAATGATATCTCCAAAAGCACTTGTCCTAATTTCATATACCTTTCACATGAATGTTCCTCATAAATGGTTCTGCTGCACCAAACAGGAGATATGCCAGAGCTCCAGATAAGAAATCTTGTAAACCACTGACCCAAATTCAAAATAATTTCACTGAATTGTTCCTTATGATGCACTCTATCAAAATTTCACAAATGGCTCCAATCCACTGATCAATCATTCTCAGGTGAGTGACCCAGGGCCCAAGGGCCCTCTTGTATACTTTTAGACAACATTGAAAAAAATCAAGAAAATTTAAGTTAAGTTTTGAGTACTTTTGAAAAGATGGAAAAATTGAGTATTTGCTCCAAAAGAGCTTAAGGCTCCATTTTCCATAACATTTTCAAATACATGATATTTCAAAGGCGTCAAAAGGCATCATTATAGAGTAAAGGGTTAAACAACAAGACGGCCCATGGGCCCTGGATAGCTCACCTGAATCCTTGTCATTTTTGGCCCCAGGGGCATAATTTAAACAAACATGGTAGAGGTCCACAAGGTGATGCCACATACCAAATATCAAGACTAGGCCTTGTGGTTACAGACAAAAAAATCATGTTTTCCCTAAATAAGCCTATGTTAAACATGTGACCCCGGGGATGGGCCTAATGTGGACACAGGGGCATAATTTAAACAAACTTCATGGAAGTCTACTAAATGACGCTACATACCAAATGTCAAGGCTCTGGACTTTGTGGTTTCAGACATGAAGATTGCTTCATGTTTTCCTATTTAGCCTAATATGCAAACCATGTGACCTCTAGGGTGGGGCCACTTTTGGCAGCAGGTGCATAATTTGAATAAATGTTACACTGGTAAATGTATACGTCGATTTGGAGGTATTTAGGCGTTTTGCCGGTACTTCATAGACCGGAAGTGGTAGATATTGGTGTTAATACAATATAGAAAAGCATGCCATATGCCTAAAGGACTATAGAATTAGATCATTTTTAAGTATTCAGCATGCACATGGCGATTTATGTAAGCTTTTAGGAATAGATTCGAGTACTGATCAGGATGATTGGTACTCGAATCTATTCCTAAATGCTTCAACTAGTCAAAGATTTGAAAAAAAAATCAAATCAAGTATAAGAAAATGCTTTTTCTGTGAATCACTTTGGTCAAAATTTTCATTTTTTTTTCATTGGCTGTTATTTACTGGAATTTTTTGGATGGAATTAAAGCGGAGGCCTATATAAAGCATCAGGCAAGTTAGCCAATTTTCATGAATTCGAGCATCTGTGGTTTTAGCTAAGTCATCTTATGTTAGCACAAATAAAATCAGAGCATGAATCTGAATATGCCAGGTACTCCAAACGCCTCTAGTGAGTATTACATTGAGTGCGCAGGGGAGGTCTGGATCCCTGTATATAGCCAATTTAACTGTACAGGTAAAGGTGTGAAAATTTATTCAGCCAATCAGGGGACAGTGAGACGGAATCGAGACAGTTCACCGACAAGACAATTCGCCGACACCTATTTTGAAGACAGTTCACCGACAGAATTGAAGACAATTCACCGACACAATTGAAGACAGTTCGCCGACAAATTAAAATGAGATTCTTATGTTTGAGAACGAATTTATTTTGTACAAAAAATGATATGATGCCGTTAAAATGTCAAAAACAAAGTAATTTACTGTAATTGCGGGATTGTTCGGCACTAATTGGATTTTATCTGAACTGGCCATGCACGTTGTTATTACATGAACGATGGCTTGTGACTGTTAATCATAGCTGGTTATTGTAAATTAGCAAATACTTGTGTACGTTGTATGTTTATTTAATCTGTAGATGTCTGTAATAGGCAGAGAATTTCTGAATAATTTTGCAACTTATTTTGACCTGACAAGTGGAACAACTGTATGTACCATATAGGACATGGCATATATATGCTTGTTTAAATTTCAATGATATGGAGCCATCAATATAGAGCCGAAGCCGCATTTTAATATTCAAAAAAAAATTAGTGGATACTGTGTGTCATGCATGACTTTGTATAATTGAATACAGCAGTTTCAGGAATTTTCACCGTTGGACAGGAGACATAAAACAATGAAGTCAGTTAGAATATTTACATATTTAATTATATTATTTCTTCAATGTGATTTTTTCATATTGGACGAGACACAAAAATAGCACATAAAACAAAAAACAATGATCAATGACATGTGATTTCCAACAATGTGGCATTTTGACAAGCGCAGACACAGACGAGCCCGCGCAGCCTCCCCTTTAAGCTTAGTAACACTGAATGATGTTGAATCAGTAGCTTATCACTCGTTCTAGCGACAAGCAAAGGTCCTGATCAGACTGGACATGTGCGCAATCTTATCTGATGCTTTGCTGGTCGCACATACCACACTGTTGGGAATCTCATCTTGTGGCTCAATTATTATAAAGCACTTGATATTGTAACGCAACGTATGTTAAGATAATCTCAAAAAGATTACGACAGTGTATCATGCGATATAGCCTATGTACTGTCGGAAACAGTTTGATTTTATACCTCACATTTCGTTGCATGGTGAGACGAAACTGCATAAATGCATTAGAATGGGGATAACCATATTCAAACTTGGCATACGGTTGGATATAATGTCGGAAATGAAATGTTTGAATATAGTTTTCCCCTAATTAATATATACAGATTAAATTCTTAGCATATCTAGGGATGGCTTGCCCGAAAAACGAGGCGTGGCATCAGGTTCTGCGCTATTTGCCACGTTAAACACATTCTTGGTAAGGGTGGACCACATAAAATAATACATGAACCAGGGTCTTGAGCAGATAATACCATCACAAAATTAGATCAGATACGGATTTCCTTTCCGCTTCAGCGGATCCAGAGGCAGAGGTGGTCGAACTTTGACAACGTTTTTGTCACTATAAGCGGGCCATCATCGGCCCGCCAGCGAAACGCCATATAAATGGTGTTTCGCTGGCGAGCCGATGGTGCATCAACATTGAATACTGGCTTGGTAGCTTAGTACTGCTCAGAAACTCTGTATTTTCCGGACCCCCTGTCCCCCCTCTGGATCCGCTCATGTTGTATGCGTATCTTCAAACTAACTTCAGAACTGGAATACTGCTTTTCTAGTCAAATTTGTACGCAAATGCGTTTTTTGTATATTGTAGCTACGCCTCAGAATTACTATTATGTGAGCTTCTTAACTGTAAATAGCGGCGACTTGTATGTCGTGTGCTGATAACCTTTGCAAACAGATAGACGTCGGCTTTGATCTGGATCCAAATATAAGTAAAACTCGAAAAAATATATATATATATATATACACACTATCTTTTGGACCTTTTATGACACATAGTTGGAACTATTGACAGACAGTATCTGCAAATGAATGAACTCTACTTTGATTTTTCAGTATTTTGAACTACAGGGGATTTAAAACTTAGTTCATGCTCAAATGTGACTCACCTGAGCATGAAATTTCAACTGCCATAAAACTCATGTTTTCATCCTGCGTATAAATTAGTTGAAATGCCAAGTATTGTTTAGCATTACAGAATTTATGAGCCTGATGAATTTCATGTTCAATTGATGTAAGCATGACCAAATGTCTCAGATGTATATCGTCTTTGGTAAACCATAACATAATAGGACTGCGACGCGAGAAAACCTGTCATCGGGGTTTATACAAAGTGACAATCAAAACAGCCTGCTCAACTACAGAGACTAGCTAGAATAATGAACTTTTGTGTTTAGCAAGTTTTGGTATAAAAGTTTCCGATAAGTGGCTAACGAATGTGCTGATCAGACTGCACATATGCGCAGGCTGGTCTGCGCTTTTATTTTCAACCCCCCGAAGACAAGTTTTCTGGCGCCAAGGCCCATATAAGACCTACATATTGGGGATAAAGTTTTTAATTTAATGCAACAGGTCCATTGATACGAGCACAGATACGAAGGAGTTCCTTCAAAGTTAAGTTTTCTGCTTCAAAATCTTCCCATGCCTTAACAATCACACCCTGGTGCCTGACATATCTGCACCTCTGGTACCGAAGAATCTTCCCCTCTGATACAAACCTAACCTGCCGATTGATGAACCGAGTTTCCCTATACAAAATCTGAATCAAAAAGTACAAATTCAAGCCTGATTGTCCCGGAGCCAAGTTATTCAATCGACGATGCCAACCTTCACAATCATTATTGGTACGAACAGTTCTTTTGAAAACACACCAAGATTCAATAGGCCAAACAGAGCTTTTCATCCAAGTTTGATCAATATATTCCATCAAATTAGCGTAAGGACCCGATCGAACAGTGGACTTAAGAGAGCAAAACATAGGGTAGATAGATTCAGCAGGAAGAAACGGAAGAGCCATGACACGTCTACAAAATTTATAGGCTGAATCCTTCTTCATATAACTGCTGACAAGACCAAGATGTTGTAAGTGTCGCCAAATAGCCTGATTCCAATGGAACAAACAGCCTCGCAGACAAACAGAGGGGAAGACATTCCTTAACGCTAGCCAAGTTGCAGCTTCGAAATCCAAAGTGACAGTTTTAACGCCAAGATTCTCACCAGCTAATAATCCAAGAAGAGCTTTAAAAATAGCCTCATAGTCTTTAGTAGACTTGCCCGACATCAAGAAATAAACCAGAGGGATCTGCTTAAGATTATCACCCTGTCGAATGAAAGCATGAATAGAAAACAGCTGAGTGAAAGGAGCACGCACAACCTTGAAAGTACCATCAACGAACCAATTCTTGGCAGTCACCAAAAGCGAAAGCATGAAAGAAGTTGCAATAAGTAGATGTCGTTTGCCCTTAACCTTAATGTCAGCTTGCACGAAGTCATCTGGAATAGCGTCTAAATTTAAATCAAACTTCAAGTTCTCTGGATGATTTGGTCTAGTTGCCTGTCGTACTCTGTTCGCGGTTCTATAGAGAGACTTTGGGTTTGGTAGTTCACACGGATTAGATGTATTTACATGAGTGTGTGAATTAGGGTGTAACAGTCCGCTGCGGCGGCTGATCTGTCATACCTTGTATTTCAAAAGATATCATATATACATATACTTACATCAGATGGCTGTCTATTCGTGCAACCTTTGCAGAACCACGATGATACGTCTACCCCGTCTCGTTGTTGCTTCATCATGACTCGGTACTGGACCACACTGATTCCTGAAAAATAATAGTACATCTATGAATAACAAGTATTATATTTCATATTCTCGCTGGGCCACAGAAATAAATTGATCAGTCCATAGAATCATACATATAGGGTGTAATGGTCTAATGATGGATCTATCTAGTGTATTCTTGGGCCATAGGTCCGATGTGTACCATAATTAGTAAAAACTTAGACAGCGACGCTAACGGAATTACGTAGCTTCGTCAGAGCTCTCACATCCGTTTAAGTAAAAATATGTATGGTTTACTAGGTTACGGAGGGAAAAACGAGATAGCAAGCATGTTTAATGAACCCTATGTGAGCCGGACTATGGGATTAAAACGTTTCAAATTATTAACTTTTCGAAACCTCTGAAAAAAGACTCAACGCTATAATGACTAGCTAATATAATGGGATTTGCACATATTAGTCATCGTATCTCAAACGTTTCAAATTATAAGATTTATATTGGCCATCGTTCTATCCAAAGATCATATAACAAAAAACGCTGATCAGACTGCGCGGATGCGGATGCTGGTCAGCGCCTTTGTTCTTTTCGATTGCAACAAAGTAAGATAACCTTAAAAATGATATTAAAAAATACTTGCCTGAATTGCATTTTCTGTGTTGCCATCTATCACATTCATCACACTGAAGAGCATGTTGACGCGGTCTGACTTCGCTGGAACAATCTATACACGCAGCATCCATTTTCAGACGTTGAGAGTAACTGATGATGAGCTCCGTTGCTATCTACCTTATATACACGTGAAAGCACTCGACACGCAAGCTGACAGGTGAGTTGAGTAATTTGAGCTGACATTGAGTTCGAGTCCCTCTAATTAATCAATTATTAATTAGTGACCACTCCCACACGCTCATTAGGCCTGATTGCACTATTAACTAACGTTTATTAATTAGTGACCACTCCCACACGCTCATTAGGCCTGATTGCACTATTAACTAACGTTTATTAATTAGTGACCACTCAATCATTAGACCTAATTGCTATTACTCACTCTGATATTCTAAATTTGATGATAATGGAGTTAGACTTAATCAGAAATAAAATTGTTTCTTTTTTTCTTTCTCTTTTTTGTTGTCATGTTTGTCTTCTAAGTACAGTTAAACACGAATATTACACTGTTATCTGAAAGTCGGACGGATAATGTTTGCTGGAAATTTTGTTGTATTATAGGGAATATATAAGCATCGGTAAGTATTTAACTTGTAAGCATTTTCCTCTTCATGCTTCTTTCCTCATGTATGTTCATATAAATTTGTATCTTTCATTTCCTCGTGACTGTTCAAAGATACTCAAATCTTTCATATCTTGTAAATGTTGTAGAAATAAAGTCTATCCGCGGTAGTACGGCATCAGAAGCTTTGTGTCCGTTTCTCCTAAAAATCAATCACATGTATAGTTCCCTAAATTATTTACTTACGAAGAAAAGTGTCATAAGCATTGTTTATACCGATTGATATATAAAAATAAATCGTTTTTCAAATCCTTGAATACGAATAAATTTGTCGACGAACTGTCTTCAAATGTGTCGACGAACTGTCTTCAATTCTGTCGGTGAACTGTCTTCAAAATAGGTGTCGGCGAATTGTCTTGTCGGTGAACTGTCTTGCACCCAGTGAGACAACTTGATTGGTTATCTGGAGATGCTATCTGTAAGAAACGAAGGTCTTTTTGTGAACCGCTAAGTGACTTACTCAGCTTTAACACCTTTTGTTATTGAATAACATTGCATAATTTCCCTGTCTGAAGCCTCAATTTCCATGCGAAATATGATTGGTCAACACGGTTTGTTTTGACGAAATCTATTCTGCTTACGTCATAGGCTGAATCACGATCTAATATGGCGGACTCTGTGGATATCAAACCAAAACTTACGGGTGCGCAAATTGAGGATATGCTTGCCCAAAAGGAACAGTTGAAACAAGAGACTCCGACAGTGATGTATAAAAGCAGTGGAAATCCAGGATCAATGAAAAGACCGACTAAACTATTTATCAAAGTGGACAGGGAGGGTTTATTGACCGACACGATCGCCATTTCTGACGTCGTAAATTTTGATTGTTACGAGAGTATTGTGAGCTCAGCATGTCGTATCATTGCTTCTTTTCAAAGTTCAAAACCAGAGAACATTGAAGTGGAATCATTGTTCTATTACAAGAAGCGTGCGAGATCCACGAGAATGAACCCAGTGTTGATAAGCAGCACGACAGACGCTTTCAAAGCTGTCGCTGAACATCCAGTGGGTGAGGTTCCTCTTGGGGTCAGATGGACACAGAATTTCAGGCGTAAGCGTGGAATAAACCAAGAAAGTCTCAAGTCAGCAGTGCAGAATGAAGGAAAAAAGGTTAGATTTCAACTTTACTTCGCATGCTAGTAAGGCAATAGAAATTTACTCCATCTAACGTGACCTACTTTCGTTTTTACTTTCGGTTTAGTCCTAATTGCCTCCCTTTGGCCAACAAACATTGTGATCACTGAATGTAACTATCTTGATAATATCAAATTATTAGAGCGATGACCCATAGTTTCAGTAGCTAGACTAACTATACATGTGTTATAGCTGCTACCGAGCATAACCCTTACCCTAATCTAACCCTAACCATAAATATTAGAAGTTCATTCTTTTTCATGCAATTGTATGTTAAAACACATTAAACCAATCAAACCGACGGTCTATCCATATCGAAGAAGCAGGAAATACCTCATTCACTCAGAGTAAACCATCCAATGGCACCCTGAGGAAGAGCCGCAACATCAATTCTGACAGTTTTTATGTCCTGATGATCTGGGTCCTAACTGTTTGCACAGGTTATCAGCAGATGGCGCTAGAGGGCAAAGCACTTTTGCCAGCAGACAAACTTTGGAGCAACTTCTGAATGTGTCAACTCTTGATCTGTCCCATTATACTTTTGAATCTCAAGAGTTTTGAATCAGTACATGTAGCTGAAATTAATATGGATATATTAAATTTACTACCAAACAAGCCCTTATTACACAAACCATCATGATAGATGTAAAAATCTTGTACATTGTCACAAAAACAGACCTGTAAATGTAAAAAGGGCAGTGATTGGTGGGTGGGATTAGCTCCAACTTTACTATATTAAGGATATTCATCTGGCCAATATGGCGTGGTGGCTAAAATCTGCGGGTGCTTTGAATTTTGCGCTGTCACAAGAATAATGCCTAATTTCGCTCTGAATTTCAGAAATAATCATAAGATATATGTAATATAGTTTACAATTTTGTTGCTGAATGAAATATACACAAACAGTAAATAAGTCAAATACTACCTTGAACTTGGTCAATTTTTGAACACAGAATTCTCCTATTTTCCTCCATCAGAAATTTAAGTTCTTTGCACAAACATGTAGTGTGATATGTGATCTAGTACAGCCGGAATTTAAAATTTACAAAATTTTATTCACAAGGTCACTTTTCTTGCTAAACCGATAACACCTAACACTCATATATAATAGCCACTGACAATAATATACATGTCAGTTATATAGGTAAGTTAATTTACATACACGTCCACTAATCTATCTCTTTCTTCCGCAAATACAATGAATACAAAAAACATGAGGGGATGTTCGTGTATAATGGAGCTTTTTGGTTTCTGTAAAGGCGGTAACTTTAATATTCATATCTGGGCTTGGTTCGGCTATTTCATCTGCTCAAAAAGGGAAATCAGGTTCTATCTATTAGTAAAGAGTTATTAAGTTGTTTTAGCCATGCAAACAAGCGTGATTTTCATGAAAATCCTGACCATACATATGCTGAACTTACGTTTATTAATCCTTTAAGCGTATATTACAAAAAATCGTATGCCTTTGTCGTCTGTTGAAATATTTGAAGACCCTTCGATATACAGCGTAGATCCAGATCAGACTGCTTCTATAGGATCAGTCTGGTCTGGGTCTACACTGTATGCTTCTATATCTATGTTAACCAATAAACAGATATTTTTCGGATGCAGTTATTTTGCTGGTGTTTTAAGGGTTAATTCATATGATTTGTATCTTCGCTGAGGTGTTCTGGCGCAAGATGATAGTTACTTTTGATTAAAACCACGCCTCATTTTCAGCTATTACATATGTCTTTAGAAGGTTGACCAGTCCTAATTTCCCATTCATGAGGTGCCGCTGTTACAGTACCCCAAAAGTCCTATAATTATAAAATTAAACAAAACTTACCTTAAGTTGCAGTTTGATTATAATTCTGTTGGAACCAATTCACTGAGAATCATGGGAAATGAACATGTGACCCTTCACGTGATCGATCTTCAGACTTGAGAGAAGAAATTTTCAAATCATGGAACCAATAATCACTTTCTGGGCGGGCAAATGGGCGGGCCCATGATTCTCAGTGAATTGGTTCCAACAGAATTATAATCAAACTGCAACTTAAGGTAAGTTTTGTTTAATTTTATAATTCTATTGGAACCAATTCACCAATGAGAATCCTGGGAAATTTTTAGAGCCCATGATTGGAAATTTGTGTACCTTTCTAAATGATAATGCATAATTATAATACTAATTATTTATTATGCCCAATTATAAGCTATTAACACATAAGATCATGATATAGATCAATCATACAGTGTTTAAACCTAATAATTGCCGCTATCCCAAAAAACATAAATCATCATGAAGTTTTCAATCATAGCCTGTTTTTTGAGTTTATAAATAATCAATATTATTCTGAGTATTTATTATTGGTGTCCCAATAATTGTGATGCTCTATGTACCAATGCCACTCAACAATTGATTACTGAAAGTTGAATTGTTAGACACAGGTCTCTTATAAAACTTCCTAAATGTGCATTCACTTGTCCATCCTGCCGTCTTTATGATAGTATCTATAGGAATCCTGCTAACCACTGCACTGGTAGAAGCACTCCGTGTGCTGTGTGGTGTAAATAAATTCATGTCAATTCCTGCTAATCTTAACCCCAGTTTTATCCAGTTGGCAATTGTGCTTTTCGAAGCTGCAGAATGAGGTTTTTGAGAAATAATGAACAGATCAGAATCCTTACGAATACTTTTCGTCTTTTGAATATAATACTGCAATGCCTTAACAACACAAATAGAAGAATTCTGATTGAAAGCCTCAATATAGATTTCCTCTAAATGATGTTGAGGTTTTGTTTGTTTTAAAATCTCCCCTATTCTAATTTTTACATAATTGCTATTAACCTCCATATTTGTGATATTCATGGATTTTAGTGTTTGACACCTTTGCCCTGTGGTTAATATTAGCAGAATAGCCAATTTAACTGATAATAATCTTAATGATAAGCACTTATTATCTAGACTTTCTAGGAAATTGAGCACTACCTTAACATCCCAGGTGAATAAAGATTTGGGGAATACTGGTTTTATATGGTAAATTCCTTTCATAAACCGCTTAATTAAAGTTTCCTTGCCAATATCCCTTTTATGTATAATTTCAAACATAGAAGATAACATGGACTTCGCGGTATTAATCGCACTGTAGCTGAGACCCTCATCATGCAGTTTTGTGAGAAATGCCAGAATTTCTCCTAAAGATGGGTTAATTTTATCAATCTTTTGTTCATGACAAAATTGCACCCATCTTTTGAGATAGCACCCATACTGTTTTGTTGTTGCTGGTCTCCAAGACTGCATGATGATATCTGCAGCTTTTTGCGATACTCCTGCACTAGTAAGGCATTCCCCGATAATTTGAATGCCCCCAATCTCATGGTGGTTAGTCTGTGTTTCCTTTTGGTTCCTGGCAGGTATAATATCTGGGCTGTTTTGGGGAGAACAAAACTTGGTCCACTTATCTGCTGTAGAATCTGTGGGAACCATGGTTGGCTCGGGAATAATGGTGCAACCAGAATAATCTCCGCCTTGTCTTCGCACATTTTCTGCAGTACTCTGCCAATGATGCTGAAAGGTGGAAATGCATAGTGCAGTTTATAATTCCACAATATCGAGAAGGCATTTACGGCTATAGCCCCATAATCAGGTATATATGAGATGTAAAGCTTGTGTTTGTGATTTTTTGCCGAAGCAAATAAATCCACCTCACTGTGCCCCATTTTATCTGAAATTCTTTGATATATCTCTTGTTCTAAAGCCCATTCCATATCATCATGACACTTTTTCTTAAGTTTTGAAACACTACATGTATTTGTGTTCTTTAATCTAGACAACCTATCTGCCCTGAAATTCATGTGGCTCGGAATGTGAAATACAGATAACCAAATATTTCTGATTTCACACCATTCCCATATTTGTTTTGCCAATTCATTTAATTTTGATTTTCGGCCGCCCATTTTGGAAATATATTTAATAGCGACTGTGTTATCTATAAATAAGTAGATGTGTTCGTTCCTAACCATATGACAGAAATGCTTTAGACACACAAATGCTGCTTTTAATTCCAAAAAGTTAATATGGTGCAGTTTGTCTTCTGTTCCCCAAATGCCACTAAATTCCATCTCATTTGTAACATCAAACCCCCCATATCCCATTAATGAGCTATCTGTTTCTATTCTTCTGTTCATAGGGCCAAGGGATATAGGTCTAAAAGCTGTTTCTATGTTATCTATCCACCACTTAATGCACTGTTTTGCTTCTATCGAGAGACACATTGAAGCATTAAAGTTACCTCTGTTTAATTTTAAGGCACTGGCTTTCTCTAATTCCAATGTTTTATAATGCAAAGCAGCATACTTCACTCCAGGTTCTGCTGCTACCATTTTGCCTATAAGTTTAGCTAATTCTCTAATTGAAACTGATTTGGCTTTCCGAATACTACATGCTAATTCTAAAAAGTTTTGAATTTTTCTAGGAGCCAACCTCACTGTCATGTCCTTTGAATTTAGTAGAAATCCAACAAATTCAATGCACTGAACAGGGATGAGCATAGACTTTTCAGGATGAATGGTTAATCCAACTGAATCTATTAATCTAACAGTATCTTTAACATTAATCAAACATTGCTCATATGAATAACTTTGTAACAAACTGTCATCTATATATGCTACGTTTAAATGTCCCATTTTGCGTAGAGCAGCAAAGACCGGCTTTAAAACCTTGGTGAAGATTCTACTAGCTATTGAAAGGCCATTTGGGAGACAAGTGAAAACATATAATGTCCCTTGCCAAAGGAATTTTAAGTATTTTTGAAATTGTCTATTTATTCCAATGCTATAAAATGCCTCTTTTAAATCTACTTTTGAGAAAAAACATCCCGGTCTAATCATTTGTAGGGCTGACTTCAGTGTCTCCATTTTAAATGTGATCTTCTCCACATGATCATTTAATTTACTTAAATTTAAAATCAGCCTATGTGATCCATCTGCTTTTGGTCTGATGAAAATGTGTGATATAATTTCCCCAGGTTCGTGGTGTGATTTGACGATGACTCCCTTTTCTTCAAAGTTTTTAATAATTTTTGATATTATATCCTGTTCTTTTAAATTGAAGTTAATTGGAGATCTGTTACAAAATACACAAGGTTCTGATGCAAATTCAATGTTATACCCAGATTTCACTATATCCAGAATGAACTTGTCTTTTGTTAAGGAGCACCATTTATTATAGTAACGGGATATCTTTCCAGCAAAGAAATTTTGAGGAGTGTTTGTTAAGCATAATAAGTTAACACTTACTTGTCCACTTTCTGATTGTTCTACAACTGTTTCTGGCTCCTTTTGTTGTGTCTGTGTGGCCCCGGTTTCTGGAACCGGGGTTTCCTGTCTAAAAAAGATCCCTTATCTTTGGTCCTGAACCCTTGATGACTGTGCTTAGGGTATTTACTGTTACTGGGTTTCTCATATTCCTGCTTGTAGTTGTACTTCCTTTTCTCTGGTCTTTTGGTCAAATCTTTCCCAACTTTCCTCATCTCATCTAATGTTCTTATCTGTTTCTCTAAGTCGTCTCCGAGCAAATTTTCTGATAAGGTTGTGGAGTCGTTACATAGTGGACGATATTTTTCGGCCACTACCATCTTAAGTCTCTGTCTTCTGAGATTTGATAGATCCCTGTGCGCATATGCCAACATTTGAAAAGAGTCTCTGGCTATTTATCTTGCCCCCTGAGAGTTATTTTATAAAAACCCGGAGAATGCTATTCGATGGGCCAATGACATGACTTCAATGACCTGTGGGCGCTTCAGAAGGCTATCATTTCCAATTAATATAGAATATATTTCTCTTAAGATCACTTTTGTCTCAGCAACATAGGTAAACAAATACATGCAGTTAAGATTAAGACCATATTTTAAATAAAATTTCATATCTTTTGGCAGCCTTTATTGTTTGAAAATTACTGATTTGGGTGTTTCCAGCCTTTAAGGTGCTAATGTTCAAAGAGGTTGTGGTAGGTTTAGCGTTCCGAACAAGTACTACTCTAATTCTTACTTGAGTGTTTGGTACTTGTTGCATTTATACATAGAACCTCCTTTGAAAGCCGACAGACCTTTCCAGCGAAGCCGGTGATCTAAAATTTGGCGTGGGTCTTCGACTGAGAAGCGAAATGTCAGGCAAGTCTATGTATTTGTACAGGCTCGCCTAAGCTTTTGTTGCTCTATAATGAGAGAGGTGTCATACTCTCATGTGCTGGCTCATTTATGGTGTGTGCGTTTTACAGAGCTTTATAGCGCAAAATTTGAAGCCATGTCATCTTACTAAACAGAGCTCTAGATTGGCAGGGTTTTAGCGTATAATTGTGAATGCTTCCATATCTATCGGTCCAAACATTTGTGTTGGGTGCATAAAAGAACCGTCTTCTTGAAACGGTTCTTTTGAGAAGCCACAACATATGTTTACTTTAGAAATAAGAAAATAAAGATTTAATGGTGCACTATTGGCAAGGGCCTGCTTAATGTGAGTCTGCATTCCTTGAGTTGATTCTGATCAGCCTGAGCATCATCACAGCCCTACTATAAGCAAGTGGGGATGACCAGTATATGCCACACTCACAGACAACAGACCGACCCATGGCCACAAGTGGAAGAGACACAAGGTAATTGCAGCCACACGACAGCAAGTACAGTAAAGCAACCAGCTATCTGTTCTTCATCCAGATGATTGCAATAGTATATACTTAATTAAGTCAGTGCACTTAAGACAAATGCCTTTTTTTCAGTGTTTAAGGACCTTAATTTGCTTAATCAGTCAACAGAGACTCTATCAGACTGGAGACATCTGCAGGATTTCGCATGTAAAATTCGAGCATGACTTTATTTTCATTTGTGAGAGCTGCTTACTGCGTTTCTACATCGTATTATACTTACCTTTATACAATCACTGTCAACTGAGCTCTAGGGTCTGATGCGATATGTGTTTCACTAAACGTGTTTGTACGAAGTCCAAAATCAGTCTGATCACCTTTACTGTAGAATGGAATGTGTGAGCTGGTACCAAAAGAGGTGATGGCTAAGCTGCTACATTTTTCTTTTTATTAAACCTTGCACGTTCTCTTTTAAAAAACTTTCTGTGCTGCTCTATTCATTGTCTGAAACAATACAAACTTATAGACTAAAGCTTTTGAGGCCACTCTGCCAGTAGCTGCTTAGCTTCCACTAAAAACCTCTTGTTTTCAGTGCATGGAGTCTAACTGGTGAATTTATTGTTCATGCATTAAATGATGTGTCGTTTTCAGTGTGTTGCACAATGAGGATCATGGTCATCGGTCTGGCGGTTTGCACACACGTTTTACTTCATTGTCATTCATTGACTTTTATAAAACGCTGTGTCATTTTTGCGCTAAATTTCAATTCCTGTATTGAAATGTATATCATGCACTAATATAAAATGTTTATTTTATTTGTTGCCTAAGCTTTTCTTCAATTTCTTAATTTGATTATAATCTTTGGCATTAATAGTCAAATTGAATCGAAGGCTGTGAAAGCTCACACGCTCTTATGTAAGCATTCCTTTCCATTGAATCCAGTGAGCAGTCATCATGTCACAGAGGATCTATTGGTGTAAAAGAGAAGCTAAATGAGCAATCGAACAACAATCTCCGAACTTTGAAACATCTAAGAAAATGAGAGTACTTGTAATCGCGTAGTCGATGGGATGCCATCGCAAGCACCCCACGTTCTCGAAGAAATTTAATGATAATTGACCTATTGACTATACCTCAAGGTCACAAATTTGACCATAGGGTGAACACTTAACTTGTGTCCTATTCTGCTCACCATCCCCTTCAATTTGATATGCCACACGACCATGTTTGGAAAAAAAATTTGACCCCCAAGCAACCCAAAGTCCCACCCCCTGGAGTATGACCCAGGCGACATGATGAAAATCCCATTTCTTTTATTTTTGAGAACAAACATAAAGTTTGGTATAAAAATCTTTGAAATTGACTTTTCAAATATGATTGTTGACCTTTGAACCCTCCCCGGGGCTCCAGGGGAATGGCCAAAAAAAGTGCTGTCGCACACCCCACTCATATGAAAATCTCGCACACCAAACTTGGTTGGATTTCATCCAATGGTTAAGGTGGATAGAGCATAACATACAGACGAACGGACAGACGGGCAGAGGCGATTACAATACTCCCTTTAAAAAGGGGTGGTGATAATAAAGAACACCATGTCACATGCACTAATTGGATTCTGCTTTATATTCATACTAGGAAGTCCAGCTCATAAATATGTATTACAATTATACATGTATGTATTATTTGTATTTTCCTATTCAGGATATGGATTGGTAGCCCTGTTTACAGGTGTGGATAAACATGTACATTACGCCTGGTCGGCTATTACATGTATATGAGTGTTATGTACTTTCGGATTAGCAAGAAAAGTGACATTTTGAATTAAATTTTGTTAAATTTAAATTCCGGCTGTACTAGATCACATATCACACTACATGTTTGTGCAAAAAACTTAAATTTCTGATGAAGGAAAATAGGAGAATTCTGTGTTCAAAAATTGACCAAGTTCAAGGTAATATTTGACTTATTTACTGTTTGTGTATATTTCATTCAGCAACAAAATTGTAAACTATATCACATATATCTTATGATTATTTCTGAAATTCAGAGCGAAATTGGACATTGTTCTTGTGACAGCGCAAAAATCAGAGCACCCGCAGATTTAGCCACCACGCCATATTGTTTTTTGACATTGTCCTTAAGATAAAGTAAGGCAGGTTTAGTATCTGTTAAAGATATTGTTATGTCGCAGAATAGCTCGTGAGCTAATGTTGTCTGTTACATTATAAGCGACGTTAAATAAGGCTTCTTTATCTTTATATTCATAAAGTAAAGGGCTACCTGACTGGTCAAAGTTAAACATACGGGTAAACAAATCATACTTATTTGACAGAAATGTATTTGCTGCAATTTGAATCATCTCACAAATTTTTTATTCCCTGCCCAACACTTTTTGAGGTTCTGAGGATATAGTGATCAGCGTGGTGTCCATCCGTCTGTCTGTCCATCTGCCAGTAGACAAAAGCTTGTGCGCTCAATAACTTGAATACCCTTTGAGATATTTTGATAATATTTGGTAGGCATGTATATCAGGTCAAGAGGGTGTGTCACATGCAAGAATGGTTGTTCTCCCTTGCTGGACTTTTGAGTTATCTCCCTTAAATGCGCTTTATAGGGGATAGCTTGTGCGCTCAATAACTCTTATACCCTCTGAGATATTTTGATGATACATATATTTGGTATACATGTATATCAGGTCAATTCAATTTTCACCTATTGCACTGATACTACGTGCATCACACCAGAGGCTCAAAAACAGCGTTCAGGGAGTCAGAAAAATAAGCATACAATAAAGCCCAAACCGTCAATGATCCTTTTCAATACTAGTTGCCTCCCCAAAAAGGCCTAGACAAACAGTACAGACCCACATTAGTCTGCTTCTTCTGACTTTCAACCCTGAAAACCAGCATTTTATTTGAGAACACATGGTCTGGGATCTTATCCTTTTAGGTCAGTGTACATCTAATTTATATAGCCGCAGCAAAATTTTTGAAAATCTCCTGAACCACTGGACTGAAAGAATAATTTTATTTACATGTACCGTAAATGGTCCTCTGGTTACACTGTGCCACCAGAGTTAAAACATAAAAATACCTACATTCACTCTGAGAGTCTGACTTAAATGCATACATCATCATCACTGATAGTAAAAAATTACCCAGAATATCTAACACTTTGCATGCTGGGTAATTTTCCATGCTTTTTATACCCCGCCTCTTAAAAAGTGCAGGGTATTAAGTTATTATAGTATACCCTTCGTTAGAAAATTTGCGTTGAGTGTCAGTCTGTCCCTCACCACTACCTTTCCGCTCTCTATCTTGAGCATTTCTTGACAGATTTTCTTCAAACTTTGTATAAAAGTTGTTATTTGGGAGGATTGGTTTGGGATTGTAGATGGGTAAATTCCGTCAAATTAGCACAGAGTTATTGCCTTTGATTCATGTAGAAAATTGGTTTCTGTGCTCTTTATCTCACACATTTATGGCCGATTGTCTTCAAACTTTATATATGAGTAGATATTTAGGAGTGGGTAGGTAAATTATGTCAAATTAGCACAGAGTTATTGCCCTTGATTCGTGTAAAAAAAATGTTTTTTTTGCTCTATCTTGAGCATTTTTTAGCCCATTGTCTTCAAACTTTGTACACAAGTTAATATTTGGGAGGAGTGGTTTGGGATTGTTTTACTAACTTAACCCATAAAGTGCCACCTATAATTTGCAGCAGGCGACAATTTCAAATTTTGTTGCTTTTTCAAAAATAGCACTGGCAGACGATTCTGATGAAATATCATACCTTATTTTTGTCGTAAATTTTACATGAAAGCTGCGCAAAATTTGTCTTCTGCTGCAGTCGTGATTGGCGCTTTACAGGTTAACTATTAAAGTGGCTGCTGACAAGCGCCGCCTATAATTTGCAGCAGACAAATTCAAATTTTGTTGCTTTTAAAAAGTAACAAATAAGGCATGATATTTTATGAGAATCATCTGCTGGCAGACGATTCTCATGAAAAATATCATGTCTTTTTTTTTAAATGTAATGAAAGATGTCGCAAAATTTGTTGTCTGTTGCAGTCATGATGGCAATTAGAGGATATTCAAGGCTGAAAGTAAACACAGCTGTATGCCTGTTACTAATAAATCATTTATTGGAGGCAGAAAGATAGCAGCCTCCAGATATAATTGCTGTGTAGCAGTACACCCTGAAATTCTGATTTCCATAGATTTTCATGTGTGCTTGTTGCCAAGAGCTCAGGTTGCTAAGGACTTTTAATCCTTCTGCCACAGTCAGGAACCTGTAAATATCAATAAACTGTAAATAGAGTGGTGGTGGTTTATTAATAATTTGGTGTCCTGGATTTTGTGGTGACAGAACTGTATTTTTACGAGTTGAATTTTACTCCGCAAGGAGGTGTGCTGAGACGGGCAGAATTTATGAACAACAACAACAACATGGTACACAGTTGTTGCATGGTAGGCTGTTCCAATAGGCAAAATAAAGAAGCTGGCATATCTCTACATAGAATCCCACATTATCCTGTGCAAAGAAGAGAAACTTGGATAAAAATTATTAATAGAGCTGTTCGAGAAGGTGGTGAAGAAAAACAATGGAGGCCAAGTAACAGTGCTTGTGTTTGTAGCATCCATTTCCTTGAAGGTAAGCATATTTTCTTTCATGGGCGGATCCAGAAACTGAAAGTTTTATCAGCAGGTAGAGGAAAGATTTTTATTTATAGATATACTATAAATTTAAAGTACATCTATCAATGCATAGAAAAATCGTTCTATAAATTTAAAGATATCACAGAAAGATCGTCCCTAAATTGGTTTTAAATAAAAACTGCATTCCGAGTGTGCGTTCACAAATGCGTTTAGGGTTAAAGATACACTGTCGCTCCGTTTATTCTGGCCCAGGATGTGTAAAATGCGAAAGAGGCTGCATGCCAAAAAGCATGATTGCTACTGTGTCTTTTTTAGTGAAATGGCAAATAAAAAGCGGAAATTTGTTGATATTCTGGGACAGAGCCTTTCTCAAACTCGTTTGTGCGCCATCTTTGAATTCATAGACTGGTTTACAATTAATTACATGTAGATACTGCGGCTGACCTCAAGTAAGTACAGTCTTCTAGAATCCTGCCAACTACCTGCCAATGTAATATTGTGTAAAATGATCGATATCGACGTATGCCCCTTTTGGACATGAGTGGTCCAAATAAATATGCACATCTAACTGCTTTTAAATGAGAACTATTAATACTTAAAACGGAATCTAATTTATCTGGAGCCCACTTCAAGATTACTGGATCATGTAGACTGGTTCTCTCCCTTTAATAGCTTGTCAGCATATTAAGACAGGTAACTACTAGCCGCCATTGCGCCTACGTATCGCATACACACTGACGTCATGAGTGACGTGTATTGGAAAATACCCTTGACATAAAGTGCATTTTTTAAACAAGCCGTTTTATTAAGTTTATTTTGTTCTGGGAGTTTATATTTTTTTCTTTTACTTAATTATCAAATTATAGTAACTGAAAAAATACTGAAGTTTGTGTTGAAAAATCTTTTCTAGAGCATGCGCAGTCGGATGAGTAGGATTCTTTACCACGGGGGTAATACCAATTTCGCTATTTTTGCTAGCGACCGGGACGGTACTGCGTAAAGCTGCTATCGACCGAGGAGTACGGCTTGCGACCGGTCGGTACGGCTGTCGGTATGGGGGGGTCACGAGTTGAACGCTTCTGGAGGGGTCATAGCGTATGTTTTATCGTCTACACACGCTATAGATTTTTTTCAAGAGGACATGTGCTATCTGTCTGATTAGTTATTTAGAGTTTGTGACTTAGAAAAACACTATAAATTACAGGTTCTCTCGAAAAGTCCAGTTTTCATAGATTATCATAAATCTAACGTATTAAGAATGATGCAAAAACAACGAAACGCCCTATATATGTTATTTGTCATTTGAGCTTCTTCAATCAAGTGCGAATGGCATATTTTTTGCACTATGGGAGATTTTATGGACCCTAGAAAAATGCCATGATACGGCTGTCAACTACCAGTGATACGGCTGTCGAGGATTTCATATTCTGAATGATACGGCTGTCGACGAGATATGAAGAATATCTATCATGCACTGGGCTTAAAATACACGATTTATTCTATGGCTACAACTGAAATTTGATTTTTCAGGCAGTTTCCACTAGCAGCAATGAACAAAATTATAGGCTTAATGCGGATTGGTATCTAAAAGGCGCAACATTCACAAATAATTACTACATTCCATCTCTCCCATATATTTAAATCCACACAGCAGGTCAGTGAAGCAAACTCATAGGTTAAGATAGACTTTAAGGGTAAAATTGTAAACATTTTCTAATCCATCAGTTTTAACATACGTTTTAGTGCACAAAAGAAGTGTCTCAATGAGACGGTTATTTTGAGAACCAACAGCATATGAGCCTTGACATGTGATTTCCAACAATGTGGCATTTTGACAAGTGTAGACTCAGGCAATCCTGTGCAGCCTCATTTTAAGCTTAGAAATTCCAAATGATGTTCAGTCTGTAGCTTAACAGTAATAGAATACTCAAGCGACTAGCAAAGGCTCTGATCAGTCTGCGCATATGCACAGGCGGGGCTGAGCCTTTGCTGGACGCACAAACCACATTGTTGGAAATCCCATGCCGCGGCTCAATTATGTTTTGGTTGAGAAATTAGAAAAAAAATTGGTTACTCTCTATAAACTTAAAACCTGGCCCAAAATAAAAATGCCTCCTTATTGTTAAGGAAGACTTAAGTTAAGCATTGATATTTCAACATGCTATATATTAAATGCTAAATAAATTGACAGGATTTGTGCATTACTTGTGGTCAAAGATATCTTTGTGAGCTACAGAAAAAATGAAACTATTTTGTTTTTACTCAGTTTGAAACGTTATTTTTGTCATCCTAAACAATCAATACTTGATAAAACTGCAAAATCTATGTTAAAGGAATAGGATTGCAAATAAGTGTAGAAACTATTGAAGAATGATGTTGGAAAACCATGGCACTTCAAGTTTAAATCCAAAAATGAAAGAAGTTGAGCCATTTCGAAAAAATAACGTTGGCGTATAGCATTTTTGAGGGAGCGTGATGAGCACAGAACTTCAAGCCTTTGTAGAGTGAGCACATTTCTCAACAAATTATCTCTTGCACAACACGCTTATTTAAAAAAAAAGCGAGCATCCATTTACATGTACAAACTGTAAGGTTAAAATAATTGCATACGCGGATCCAGATTGTTGCTTCAAGGGGAGGGGACCAGGTGTTTGGCTGGCGGACAGAAGAATGCTGGTTGGACAGCTTTTTGAATTGTCAGGGGGGGGGGGGGGAGGGAGGGGGTCAATACCTGTATTCCTAAGCAAACCTACATCCCTGTGATCTGCCAAGACGCGCGCGCGCATGTGTGTGTGTTTGTCTGTGTATGTAGGGTGTCCAGAACCCCATTCCCCTCCTCTTGATCCGTATATATTGGACACATGTGATTTGTTTGTGCTACTATGTCACATGCTAGGGATGTCGTCTATAAGAGTGAAATTCTCGGGGTTGCTGTATATTCATGCGCGCTTCCAGAGGGGGAGGGGTGCGGACCCATGCGAAATCACAATACTATAGGGTTCCTTAGCAATACTGGTTCGGAGCCCACTAAAACTTGCAAAGCTACGAAGTCAGCATTTAATGTTGGGCCACAATCGGCCGGCCAGCGAAACGCCATTTCAATGGCAAAACCGCTGTAGGGCCGATAATAGCCCGCTCTCCAGACAAACGTTTCTGGATCCGCACATGGCATTTTAAGGGAAATTTCTTTTGCAGTATAACGGAACTTTTGATACCCACCTACAAGTATCAGCTTTTACAAAAAAATGGCCTACGCAAAGCTTATACAAATTGTTATTGTCTTGAGCAAGGGCAACATTGGTTTATGACAGACAGACATACATTCATCAATGCAGACAGGCTAGCCAGGACCTCTTAGAACCATCAACTACACCGATGGTCCAAAATCCCAACCACTTTCTTTCTTTGTATTCGACCATTTGGAACGTTTTGACATTGGAACGAGTCAGGCAAAATGGTTTGTGATAGACAGAAACACAGGCAGACAGGCAGGGGCATGGTTAAGTGATTTAACCAGCTAAGCTGCTCTCCTAGCTACCCCGGTGGTCTCAATTGTAAGACTCCATCCGCTGTTTACTCTGGTAGGGACTATAGGTATACCTGCTCACTATCCATCCGTTCATCTGTCTGTCCGCTGTAATCTAGAACCTTATATAACTAAAAAAAAATATTCAAACTTGCTTCATGAAACTTGGTATGTGATTAAGTGGCAATATGCTAATTATGAATGTTATTTTTTCGCCGTTGTAAGAACATTGCGTTTACTATGGTACATGTAACAGAAATAGTCAAATTGTTGCGAAAACAAACTTATCCCAGATAAAATCAGCTTGATGAAACGTGGTATTTGAACAGGTGCTGGTTATGCACGTCATTTTTGACGTCACATAAAATTGATTGTGCTGTGGTTGCTATGGTAACAAAAATTGCCAAAATGGTGTATCGGTAGGTGGTGACTCACGCGTTGGTGACAACACCTGCGCTTGTTTTTTTTTGTTGTTGTTGTTTTTTAAACCAACTCGGGCCAGTAAAGAAAATCAGAGGTCAAGGCTGATTTCAAAAGAAAAGTAGATGTCAAAAAACAAGATTAGCCTTTATTCACATTCATATTCATAGTGTTTTGACTAAAGACGTCCCCTATAAGCAGTCACAAATGTGGCAATACCACACGCGTCACACTTCCAGCTACATGCAAACGAGCCAAACTTCGATAGTATCCCAGCCACTGGGCGTAGACAACTGTATCCTTGTAAATTAGGACTGATTAGATTGATTTGCGTTAAAATAATTCTCATTCCAAGACCAGTGTTCATGTACATGTTTGTTATCCTTCTTCTTATTATAAAGCTTGACTGATTTGACATCTTCCCATAAATTGTGTTTATTGCTAAAATAATCGGCTAGGCTTGAAACTGTATAGTTTACGTCTAATTATATTTCGGTTCTGTTCTGCTCTGTGTCTCTTCAGGTTAAAGCACTAGTTGTGCACATCCCTGGATTTTCGGTGACTTACTTGGCTACTATGTTGGTCAAGCAAATGTAGGAATACTGGCTAACATAAAACAAATCAAGGGTGCAAAATTACATTGAGAAAGAGCTAAAAATGTAATAGAAACATATAAAACTTATCAAAATATGTCTACTTCAATGGTGTTCGAAGCTGTCTTAGTGAAGAAACTGTTCTGACGTCACTGTGATGAAAATATTCCAATAGCGAATTAAGAATATCTCCATGGCACGAGAAAATGTTAGTTTCACAAGGTATTATTATAAAGTACTTATTGGGGGGGGGGGGGAAATTGACGTGTGCACCAAAAAGCACGGGCGTACAACTCGGGCAGCGTGGGACAGGATTCTCTACCAGGACCCTTGCATCTGCTGGTTCAAATTGTAGCGATACCACCAAAAATCCTAAAATGACCCGAAAAGAAAGAGCCCAATTTTTACTCCCCCCCCCCCACACACACACATACCTGCGCAGGCGCAATACACAAAGGATCGGTATTTGAAAAATGCTTCCTATCAGAGGTAATCACCCCCATCACCCTAAACACAAAATTTGCCCCCTTATCCCCCCACAAAAATATATCAGACCCCCCTACGCACTACCCTTCCCCCTCTGCGTGCTTTACCATAACATAGACTCGTCTGATCAATGGCGGGTCCAGGGGGATTCAGGGGGTTCGCTTTGAACTAAAATTATTTCATTTTCATGAAGAATTTTCAGAAAAACTATCAGGTAAAGTTAACAAATCCCCCCCCCCTCTATGAAAATTTGAACCCCTATCAAATGATCCAGGATCCGCACTTGCTGATCTGCCTAGCAGGCACACATCGCTGACTCAACAAAGAATCAACATTGATTCAACCCCATACATTGAATCAATGTTGAGTCAAGGTTAAGTGCCTGCTTGGTGATCACCGGTATATACTCAGAAAGTCAACAGGAAATGGGATAACCGCGAGAGTATTACGGTTTATAGAGGCTATGCAGCATACATCAGGCACAAACCAAGAAAAGGGTCATTCAGCGTCTCTATTGTCGCATGTTCAGCCCGAACAGGCAGGTTTAGATAAACAATTTTTGGAGAGTAAAATATTATCTACCTGTTTAAACATACGCTGGTGCTCTAAATAACTGTCTCATTGAGACGGTTCTTTTGAGTACCCACAACAAATATTTCGATCGAGAAATAAAAAAAAAAAATTATGCTACGCATTCTTAACAAAATGTCTGAACACTGGTCACATTGGCATTTTTCTAATTTTTTTGTTTGATTTGATTCAACACTTTTTCAGTTGAACCACTACTAATCAAGGATTAATGTGACTTGCTCAAGAACACAACGCCAGTGAGGCTCGAACCCGCAGCCATTCAGTCTCTAGACATGCACATTACCACTGAGCCATTGCGCTCCCAGCAATTTCGTATGAGAATGTGCAAATGCACACACGTCTAAACATTTGCTGTACTTATATGCAAAAACTGCCGTTTTCCACTTTACATTTAACATGCAGAAGTTAGTGAGCATGGTCAGGAAATACCACAATCACACAATGCAGACTAACCAACAGCTACACGAGGAAGAGCCGCAGAACACAGTCACATGACATAGGGAAGACAATTAAACCAAAACAACCATCTCTCTCTTCCTCGTCTATATAATTGCAGAACTAGAAAAAACATGACTGATTATGCATATTAATAGTTCCTTACAAGCTGTAGTCCAATATGTTAATCCAAACGGCTCGTACCAATCACAGTGGTGGCTCAGATTGGCAAAGCGTTGGACTGGGGATCAAATGGTAGATAGTTCGAGAGTCGTCAGAGACAGTGAGCGATTTCCATGAGCCAGACACTATAACCGCTGTTTAGTGCTAGATCAACCCAGGAAGACTGGAAATGGTCAAAGTATGACTAAAAACTGTTGATAGGGTCCTAAAACATGACCACAAACTAAATGACGTAGAAAGTTAGTTTTTTCTGTGTTAAACTGTTAATTTTCCAGCAACGAAATCTTTTTACATTCTCGTTGAATCGTCGACATCCGTATCCAGTAAACGGCGACAACCGTACCCAGCAAATTTACTGTTGGTCGACAGCAGTATCACAAAAAATATGAAAATACCACAGAGGCATATAACAACATGCACATTCACAGATAAAAGGTAATCATGTAAGTTTATGATATATCTGCATCATATCGCCTTGATTTGCAAATTTTCTTGGGAATACTGATTTTATTTAGTTTTTGGTGAATATCCGTTGAAGTATGCCCAGCGTTAAAACAGGCTAATAGCCAGGCCTGCAAATCATTCAAAACAATAGCAAGCTATCCAAGAAACGGTTTAAACTCCAAAGTGTAGGAACACACACTAAATTAGCACACTTACCGTCGAATTTGATGGTTTGTTTATCTGTCGACAGCCGTACCGACCGGTCGCAAGCCGTACTCCTCGGTCGATAGCAGCTTTACGCAGTACCGTCCCGGTCGCCAGCAAAAATAGCGAAATTGGTATTACCCCCGTGTTTACTTGTAAAAAATTACTAGTTACCAAACGTTATATGCGTAGCGGAAGTGGAGCTTTATCAACGAGGGGAACCAATCTATGGATCATGTTGCACATGGCCATATATTAATTATACTTGCTTGCACAGGCTTAGTAACACTATTTCAGAGCTTATTGATTATTTAGACAGTTAAGTCACAGAATTGCCCATGATGCTCGCATGTGCAACCTCAGACTGTACTTGATCATATCCTTTAACATTCTGAAAGGGCTTTTGGCAAAATGGTTGTGAGGACCACTTACTTTTACATTAGAACTTCTTCAGCTCAAAAACATTTTTGACCATGAAATTTGTCCAAGATAGGGTAGTTAGAGTCACAGAGAGTTAATAATTGCACCAGATCCGGATGCTTTATAAGGATAATATTTTTGACCTCGTAGTTTTACTACGGTCAGTATTTTCATTTTTGCGACGACGAATCATGTTAACCACTGCCTCATCACGTGATCAAGCAAATTCAAAACGGAAGACGTGTAAGTGTGGAAGCTGATAAAGACTTTAAAAGAAATAGAATGTTCACAAGTTTGTAGCCTAATTAATGTTGATTGCGTTTTCTCAAAAAATAGGCATTTCAAATAAAATTATTATGTACATTATGAATTCTTACCTTATCGATGTTCATTCTTCCAAATATTGTGTTGCGGTTTTCGACATGCACGATTTTCACCCAATTTTACCTGGTGATTCTATAAATATATAGATCGATTTTTCTATGCATTTATAGATGTACTATAAATTTATAGTATATCTATAAATAAAAATCTTTCCTACCTGATCAGAGAGGGTCCAACTTTGACAATTTTTTTTAGGGGAGGGAGGACACTCCAATAGTGTTCCTGAAAAGTTCATTTTGAAAACAGCAGAGGACAAACATCGTGAAAAATTACCCAGCAACACTTACATATCAAATAAATAATGCTTTCTATTTACAGATTAGGAATTCTCTAAACAAATACTTTTACAAACTGTAAATCAGTATCCCCTGACCGACAATGTTCGGGGATATAGCGATCGATCAGCCTGTCTATCCGTCCGTACTCACGAATGGACCCTTGTTGGGTACTTTGAATTTCTGAAATATGAAGGAGCTAATAAACTCAAAATGAGGTTTGCTTTTAAGGACTCATATTATACTGGCTTGTCATTTTAATAACCGGTGTGTTGATTGCTTGTCTTGGGATGGTACTTACCCAAACAACTTTTAATGATAAGAACGAAAATAACAAAATTACATTTATCTCCCATTAGTTTACATTCGGCGTCCTCTGTTCGAATTCCTAGTTCAGTTAACAATTTTCGGGATATGCTTCCTACCATTAGGTTATCTCCTCTTGGGTCACCTATTATCAGGAAGTATACTAAACCATTTAATGCATTCAAAAGACGCGGAATGTATCCTAATGTTTCTAAGTGCAATGCCAAGAGGTGTGTCTGTTGCGCACATTTATGTACTAAAACTACCATTACATCCTTTGTAAATGGAAGAAAATTCTCCATAATTAATAATAATGATTTGGACTGAACTTCATCGGATCTGATTTATGTTATAACTTGAACTGAAACTAACTGTGGAATGCAATATGTTGGACAAACTGGCCGATCCCTCAAGACTAGGCTTCGTGAGCACTTTCGTAAAATGAAAAAGCCTAAAAAATTTGACACATTTCTTTATCGCCATTTCAAAAATAATGGTCATTCACCTAGTAAAATTGTAATTCAGCCTGTTGAAAAAATTATATATGATCCTAATTCATCAACTAGATAAAAAAATATTAAGAGACATGAAACTGAACTTAAATGGATTAAATTTTTGCAATCACCTTTTCCTTTAGGCTTTAATGATAATATATACCATGAAGGCAACATTTCTAAAATGCCAGATTTTGATGTTTTTTCTGTTTTGGAATGTAAAAAACGTAAAAGTAGATCTCATGGTAAACGTAAAAATGGCAACATTAAGCGCAAAATTTGTACTGAAAAACGCTTAAATACTTCTCTAAAGGATCTTTCTTTGGCTTTAACTAATCATGGTCGACATGGCTTATTTTCATTTTTAAGTTCCTTGCCTATCTCAGTTTTACGCAATTTAGAGTTAGAGGCTAATAAACCTTATAAAGCTGCTAACAATGTTGTAGTTGTATGACGATTGTATTATATTAATACTCTTAAGCGTGAGCTTGTTGACACTAATGCCTATAAACTGCAGCCTTCTTTAAGTGAAAGGGTGATTGTTGATGGGCATGGTTGTCATACAGCCCTACATTTTGGTGTCAAAGCTAAAGAAAATCAAGACAAAGTTCCTACGTTGTACTGGTTACCTAAACTCCATAAAAAACCCTATAAAGCAAGATTTATTGCTAATTCTAGTTCTTGTACTACAACAGAACTTTCTAAATTGTTAACCTCGTGTCTTACAGCTGTTAAAAGACATGTTATCAAATATTGTGAAAAAGTATATGAGAGATCCGGTAAAAACCTATTTTGGTCGATTAAAAATTCAGGTGAAATTTTAGATAAACTTAAAGCTAGAGATTTCAATGTGACCAGTTTGTCTACTTATGATTTTTCTACTCTTTACACTACTTTACCTCATAATTTAATTAAAGATAAACTTATTGATCTTATTGAAAGAACCTTCCAGAGAGAAGGCTCTCCTTACCTTGCATGTAGTGACAGAAATGCATTTTTTACTTCAGAAAAACCTAAAAAATATCATGCATGGTCGTGTCAAAATGTATGTGATGCGCTGACCTTTTTGTTGGACAACATTTTTATTCGATTTGGCACCAAGCTCTATAGACAAGTAGTTGGGATTCCTATGGGCACTAATTGTGCTCCCCTGGTTGCAGATTTATTCCTGTTTTGTTATGAAAGGGACTTTATGATGTCTCTTTCTGATGATAAGCAGGCTGATGTTATTGATGCGTTTAACACTACTTCCAGATATTTGGACGATATTTTAAATATTAATAATGTTTATTTTGAAAATATGGTTAGTCAAATATACCCTTCAGAGCTCCAACTTAATAAAGCCAATGCCTCTGATACCGAAGCCGCATTTTTAGACTTGCATTTGTCAATTTCTAATGGTATTGTTTCAACCAAAATTTATGATAAACGTGACGACTTTGATTTTGAAATTGTCAATTTCCCATTTTTAGATGGTGATGTTCCTCGTTCTACATCCTATGGAGTCTATATCTCTCAACTCATACGTTTTGCTAGAGCATCTAGCTATGTTACTGACTTCAACACCCGCAATAAATTGTTAACTCAGAAACTTCTTAAACAGGGCTATCGGTATCATAAACTTCGCAAAACATTTTCAAAATTTTATAGACGATACTTTTATTTGATTTCTAAATTCCAAGTTGGACTTAAATCTCTCTTGCGCCAAGGACTTTCGGAACCTGATTTCTATGGTGACTTGGTGTATAAGTTGAAGAAGATTGTTGGCTCTAATAATTTTTCAGCGCAGTTCATTAAAATAATTTCCCATTATAAAAAGATTGGCTATAACATTAATGTATTGCAACAGACTGCATGCTTGGTAGTCAACCCAATCACAGGTGGCAACTTTGCTTTCCTCTTTAATTGCACGCCGGTGGGTCGGACTTCAGACTCTATGATGGTTCCGACTTAAAGACTTATCTATTGATGAGATGGTACGGGCCTGATGCTTTGGCTGTTTGTCGGGCCCACCGGGGTTTACCTGTTGGATTTATTTTGCTCCGGTATTCAGTTTAATTTACTGTTGAGTCCTTATCCTTGCTTTATCTCCTTGTTATATCTTGATTTATATGTTTTAGGAGATGATGCATTGATAAGTTAGGGGTCTTTCATGCAAACCAAATATTTATGTGTCTTGATCCACATCTGAATTAAGGGTGAGGTTGGCGCCGTTAAACCGGTTTAAGCCCTCCAGTAAAAGTATTTTACTGACCGTTCCAAGGCGGTGCTTCTTTTGTGGATCGTTTTTGATAGTTATGGTTCATGTTTGTGTGTGTTTCAAATGGCGTGTCTGTTCTTTGTAGCCTTGTGGTCACCTGCTGGGAAAGGGCTGACCTCTTGGCTGTCGTGTGTGTTGTGTTTTGTCACTTTCCCAAATGTGTCCTGGTCCACATAAGAAGCAAGGGTGAGGTTGGCGCCGTAAAACTGGTTTAAGCACTCCAGTAAAATGTTTTACTGACCGTTCCAAGGCGGTACTTCTTTTGTGGATCTTTTATGTTTTTGTTCTGTCTTGTGTTTGCTATGTTTTGTGCGCGTCTGTTTGTATGTGCTTCGTGGTCACCTGCTGGGAAAGGGCTGACCTCTTGGCTCTCGTTTGTGGTGTCTTCTGTGAGTTTGTCACTTTCCCATTGGTATCCTGGGTCAGGTGTGGTACTTGATTGTATCGATTCCTGATCTTTGCAACCTTACTTACTTTATTCCGTAAAAAATTACTGGGATTTGTTGGGCACCTACGCTTTCTTGGCTACTTTTTCTAACACTGTAAGTACCCAACAAGAATCCAAATGTAAGAACGACCGTCCATCCCTAGACAGTAGCTTGTGCACTCAATAACTTTAATACCCTTTGAGATATTTTGATCATATCTGGTAGGCATGTATATCAGGCCAAGACGGTGTATCGCGTGCAAGAATGGTTGCTCTCCCTTACTGGCCTTTTGAGTTATTACACTTAAGTGAACTTTATAGGGGAAAGCTTGTATGCGCAATAACTCTTATAAGTGGGAAAAAAAAAAATAATTTCTAATTTTTTTTTATTTTATCTGCCGACTCTAAATATTATTTGTTTCATTGAAAAAAAAAATATTTTTTGTGTATTTTTGTGTATTTTTGAGAGTGACACTGTAAAAAGGGATTGTCCTGTCCAGAGTTTTAGGAAAATTATAAAGTATTTAAAAAATTAATACAGACTGTTGGTTTCCCTTACTAGTTTTACTGTTTTTTCTGGAGATATTAAAAAAAAAGCTCTAAAAATGACCAAAAAAAAAGCTCTGAAAATGACCAGTTAACTGGTCATTTTCAGGGCTTTTTTACTTATTTTTTTCGTCCCCCCGACCTTAAATCTGAAAAAATTCCTGTAAATCAACTAATAAAAAATTTTGGCCTTAATAATTTTATATTACCAGGTAAACCAAGTGATAAAGTTGGTCATCCAGATTTTGTGCCAAGTCAGAATTTGAAAGGAAAAGAACATAAGCAACCTACCTCTGAAAGTTCAGTCAAACAACATGAGCGTCGGAAAAAACAGAAAATATCCAATGAGTCACCCACACCAGAATGTTCAACATCTGCATGGGAAGGTGAAGGAAAATATCCAAGGAGTCACCCACACCAGGTTGTTCAAGATATGCATCTGAAGGCGAAGGGAAAAAATCCAAAGAGTCACCCACGCCAGAATGTTCAACATCTGCATGGGAAGGTGACGGAAAAATTTCCAAAGAGTCACCCACACCGGAATGTTCAAGATATGCATCTGAAGTCGAAGGGAAAATATCCAAGGAGTCACCCACGCCAGAACGTTCAATGTATGCATCTGAAGGCGAAGGGAAAATATCCAAGGAGTCACCCACACCAGAATGTTCAATGTATGCATCTGAAGACGAGCCTGCTTCATTACTTGCTTCATTACTTGCATCAAATGAAGGAATAGCACGCTTAAAAGAAGAGGAAAGGAAGAAATTGAATAGAAAAAAGCGGAAGGATAATTCTGGGGAGATAATGAGAGAAAGAAACATGAAAAGAAAACTACAGAAAGTTCCCTTAATTTCTGGATTACTGAGATACTATGTGTCAAATGAAGTAGAAAAAAGAGAATTTATGAATAAAGTGGACAAGGCAAAACTCTGTGTAAAAGAAAAAATCTCCAGTGTTAGTAATTATGATATATTGACCAGTGCACTTGACTATTTTTTGAAACATCATCACAATACTGTTACCAATGTCAGTAATGGGCAAACGGCTATGGTTACAGCCAACGGCTCAGGAGAAAATGAGAGATTGGTGAGTTTTGTTTGGAACATGCCTAGATCCAGAGTGGGGACAGGGATCCGGACCCCCACTGAAAAGCACACAAATATAGAGTTTCTTAGCAATACTCGTCCAGATCCCCTAAAAAAATAGCAAAGCTACCAACCAGCTTTCAATATTGGGCCATTAATGGTACGCCAGCAAAATGCCATTTAAATGGTGTTTCGCTAGTGAGCCAATAATGGCCCGTTTATAGTGGTATTTGGATCCTCCCCTGCGAAATGGTCTAGAACTGCTCTGAAACTGTTCTAGATAATTATGTTCTAGAATGTTTATGGGACAGATGTAGAATGTTAAATGGGACATTTTTTTGTTCTACAATTGTAACGTCTCTCTCCTCATCAATTGAGAAAAAAGGAAAAAACTCTAAACAAAACTTTCTGGATACGGGCATGATTTGAGCATAAAATTGTGAGTGGGTTTATACATTTGTCTGAAAGAAACTACAACATGTCGTCTGGCAGAGAATTATATTTTATCCCCCAACAAAGTTGAAGGGATATAGTAGTTTTGGCCTCGTCCATTCCATCTGACCACTGGGACCATACATTGTATATCAGTACTTATTGGTAGAATTTGAAGCATTCTTGGTATAAATGCAATACGTTTCGTCAAAATCATCTCATTAAGGCTAGAGTTATTGCCTTCGGCTCAATTGAATAGGCAATTATAGTGTATAATGACTAGTGTATTGAACCTCCCATTTCCCCCAATGCGATATATCTCTGTTCTTCCTCGCTCACCATTCGATAGATAACTTGAGTATACAATCATGTTTTTTTTAGCTCACCTGAGCCAAAGGCTCATGGGTGAGCTAATAGTATACCAGTCACTCCGTCGTCCGTCTGTCCGTCGTCCGTCCGTCAACATTTTCAAACATCTTCTCCTCTGAAACCACTGGGCTAATCAAACTCATATTTCATATGGAGACTCCTTAGGACGCGGGAATTAAAGTTTGTTCAAATGGCTCTGGTCACATGACCAAGATGGCCGCCATGCCCATATATGGTAAAAACCCTTTAAAAATCTTCTTCTCCAGAACCAGAAGGCCGATGACCTTGGGACTTGGTATGTAGCATTGGGGGTGTTGGGCCTACCAAGTTTGTTCAAATAATGATCCTAGGTTGACCTTGACCTACTTAACGTCAAGGTCAAATTTGCTTCCTAATGCATTTAAATGGGAAATTTTATTGAAAAGTTGATTTTTTGAATACTGTTGAAGCCAAAGTCATTATTCTTACATGATATGTAAAAACTAATGAGACAATGGCTATAAATAAGTTTCAAAGGTCAAGGTTGACCTTTCCCCTTTCAGCCAAGGTCGCTCATATTGTGGTCCAATCAATATATTAAACTTAGTTTTCTCACAAACCATTGGCCCAATTGAACTCTAATTCCATGTGAAGACTCCTTATGATAAGATAGCCTAAATATATTCAAAACATTTAGGTCACATAACCAAGATGGCCGCCATGCCCATATATGGTAAAAACCTTTAAAAATCTTCTTCTCCAGAACCAGAAGGCCGATGACCTTGGGACTTGGTATGTAGCATTGGGGGTGTTGGGCCTACCAAGTTTGTTCAAATAATGATCCTAGGTTGACCTTGACCTACTTAACGTCAAGGTCAAATTTGCTTCCTAATGCATTTAAATGGGAAATTTTATTGAAAAGTTGATTTTTTGAATACTGTTGAAGCCAAAGTCATTATTCTTACTTGATATGTTAAAACTAATGAGACGATGGCTATAAATAAGTTTCAAAGGTCAAAGGTTGACCTTTGCCCTTTCAGCCAAGGTCGCTCATATTGTGGTCCAGTCAATATATTAAAACTTAGTTTGACCCAATTGAACTCAAATTTCATGTGAAGACTCCTTATGATAAAATACCCAAAATGTATTCAAAACATTTAAGTCACATGACCAAGATGGCTGCCAGGCCCATACATGGTAAAAACCCTTTAAAAATCTTTTTCTTCAGATCCAGAAGGCCAGTGACCTTGGGACTTGGTATGTAGCATTGGGGATGTGGGACCTACCCAGTTTGATCAAATGATGATCCCAAGATAACCATGTCCTACTTAACGTCAAGGTCAAATTTGCTCCCTTATGCAGTTGAATGGGAAAATGTTAAAATGTTCATTTTTCTAGAACTGTTTTAGCCGAAATCATAATACCTGTGAGAAATGTTTAACCTAATGAGACAATGTTTTATATAAGTACCAAATGTCAAGCTGACCTGTGACCTTTAATCCAAGGCCACTCATTTGGACCACTACATACCTATCTAAACATCTTTTCTCAGAAATCACTGGGCTGTTAGATTGTTTAGGTTACTGGACCAAAATGGCTGCAACCCCCATATATGGTAAAACAAAATATGTTTCATTATAAGCTGTAGTTGACCTTGACCTATTTTACAATTATTAAGGAGATCAGGTGAGCGCCTCAGGACCTTCAGGTCCTCTAGTTTCCAGTTTTTGCATACATGCTATAAGGGGTGAGTGTTGTCATTTTTAACAGAGTTATTGCCTTTGTTTGTATTGGAAAAATCGTTTCTGACCTGTTTTTCTTTACTGTTTATGATATTTGAACTAAATTTCACATGTATGTTTAACATCAAAAACTACTTGTATCATGACTTTGCCGCCCTTCCTTTGATCCAAACTATTCAATAATTTCCACAAGACCCTGTCAAGGGTGGAGCTTATAATTGACTTGAATATATGATGAATAAATTAAATCATGATTGTTTTATTGGTCATGATACAAGAATTTTATTGTACAAATACTCGTGAATATACATATTCCCTCTTGTAGCGGGAAACTCGTCTTCGACCCGTCCCGCCCACAAGAGGAAATATTTGCATATACACTTGTAAAATTGTACAATAAAGCTAACATATTGTGACTAAGGATTGTCAACCTGACTGTTCCAACTCTTGAGTTATCTGCCCTTGATAAATCTGAAAAAATGGCTTTTTTCCTGTACATAGTCTTTTTACTTTATGGAATAATGTGAATGATACCACAGCTATGTTTCACAGCAAAGGTTATGTATTATGACAAAAACCCATCACTCTTGCCTTTCAAGTTAGTGAGTTATCTGTTTCAGACACATGAACTGTTACTATGGATTGCCTTTTTTGGAGTTATGTCCCTTTGAAGCTGAAAAAAAGTAGATTTTGCAATTTACTAATAATACTAATTCTTATATATCTGTTTCATGTTTATTAGATAAGGTGTAAAATATAATCACGGGTGGGCATCTGCGGAACTACCGCGAAATCGCGTAAACGTAAATTTGTTCCTTCGTCACATCCAGCACCTTTCGCGGTAGTGGCATCGTCACGGAAAAGTAAAACAAAGGTAGGTACTCTCGCTTGTTTAATTTTTTGTATCCGAATGAGCTAACTAGGTAAAAAAAGGCAATGCTATTCCATGTAGATATAATTTACCTTGCTAAACAGGCCAAACGCGATGTTGAAAAAAGCTTTGCTTTGAGATGAGAACCGTAACCAAATCGAACACAGAACGGGATTTCTTCAGTTATTTGTCAAAACAAAGAAAGTATGCAGATGTTTTGTCAGTTTTAGCTCGGAACAGGAGCAGTTTACACATGGCATGTACATAACAGCCCGTATTCGTTCATCGGATGTAAAAAATCGAACCGATCATGTTCTGTGAAGGAATAAATACCAAAGTTTTCAGGCGCAGTATCGCCTTCGTCATCGCGGTAGTTGTAAGGTCACACTCTAGTTCCTTCCAAGTTCGAGTATACCATATCAGTGCATGCAGTGCATGCAAGCGCGGAGAGAAATTTGTGTTATATTGTAGTATCTATACACTTCAAGTATATTTTGGCCTGTAGACAAGACCTGATACTTACATCTGTAGCGCATCATTCTGCGCAAAAAGGCTGAGCTACAAGTTGTGGGGGTCTTGGAGGCAAGGACTTGGAGTGGGGCAGGGGTAGGTGTGCTAATTTGTACACGGGGAGCAGCAATTGAGATGGGTTAGTGCTGGTTTAGGGTGTTTCAGTAGATACTACAATATTACACACATTTCTCTCCGCGCCTGCATGTACTGACATGGTATACTCGAAGGAACTAGAGCGTGACGTTACAACTAGTGCGATGGCGAAGGCGATACTGCGCCTGAAAACTTTGGTATTTATTCCTTCATAGAACATGATCGATTCGATTTTTTTTACATCAGAAGAACGAATATAAGGGCTGTTATGTACATGCCATGTGTAAAATGCTCTTGTTCTGAGCTAAAACTGGCAAAACATCTGCATACTTTCTACGTTTTGATATAAAACTGAAGAAATCCCGTTCTGTGTTCGATTTGGTTACGGTTCTCATCTCAAAGCAAAGCTTTTTTCAACATGGCATTTGGCCTGTTTAGCAAGGTAAATCATATTTACATGGAATAGCATTGCCAGATTTTTACATGGTTAGCTCATTCTTATACAAACAATCAAAACAAGCGAGAGTACCTATCTTTGTTTGACTTTTCCGTGACGATGCCACTACCGCAAAAGGTCCCGAATGTGACGAAGGAACAAATTTACGTTTACGTGATTTCGTGGTAGTTCCGCTGATGCCCACCCGTGATAATGAGCCATGACATGTGATTTCCAACATTGTGGCATTTTGACAAGTATAGACTTAGACGAGCATGCGCAGCCTCCCTTTAAGCTTAGAAACTCTAAATGCTATTTGGTCAGTAGCTTAACAGTCAAAGACTGCGCATATGCCTAGGCTGTTCTGAGCCTCCCCCCGGAACCTTGGAATATTCAAGTTTTCTTTGAAATAAACCATTGGACTTCTGTAAAGATGAGGACTAAAAACTAACAAAAAACGACAACATCACAGATGGACCTGGACCCCCTGACGAAAAATCATGGATCCGCACACATGTTGCCTGATTAGAAAACATGCTTTTGTTGCTGTGCTTCAGAGCAGGCTTATCAATATGTTGGGTTTTCATTGGCTAGATGTAGATAGTACAAGCTCTCTGGTAGCAGTTGGTATGGAAGATGTGGAATGGAAGTAGTTCACACTGGTAAATGTATACGTCGATTTGCTGGTATTCACACGTATTGCCAGTACTTCATAGAAGTGGTCGATATTGGTGTTAATACTATATAGAAAAAACATGCCATATGCCTGAAGGACTATAGAATTAGATCATTTTTAAGTATTTGGCATGCACATGGCGATTTATGTAAGCATTTAGGAAAAGATTTGAGTACCGATCTGGATGATCGGTACTCGAATCTATTCCTAAATGCTTACATAAATCGCCATGCATATACTGAATACTTCAATATGATCCATTTCTATAGTCCTGTAGGCATATGGCATGTTTTTTCTAAAAAGTATTAACACCAATATCGACCGCGTCCGGTCTATGAAGTACCGGCAATACGCGTAAATACCACCAAATCGACGTATACATTTACCAGTGTGTAGTTGGTATATGGTTTCATAGAGCAATACCACATGGGTGAACATTGTCAGGATTAATCCTGAATTCAGGATTTGAGGCTGACATCCTATAGAAATTATTTTTCCATAGAAAGTCAGCCTCAAAATGCTGAATTAAGCATATTATTAAAGCATCTCAGATTTAATTTCAGTTTCTGTGAAGCCAGTTGATCATTAAACTGAATTTTTGTCTTATATTTTCTAGGCATAGTGCAAGTTTTGAGATTGAAATACTAAGTTCAGGATTTTTGAAGTTTTGAACTTTCACCCATGATACCGATAATCCAGGAAACCCAATATGATAAGTGGAGGACATCCCTTGATATTTCCTTTCATTAGCTCACCTGAGCCATTGGCTCATGGTGAGCTATTGTGATCATTGGATGTCTGTCTTCCGTCATGCTTCGTCCATTGTCAACAATGGCTTCAAATGACATCTCCTAAACTACTGGTTGGATTTTGACCAAACTTGGCAGGAATGATCCTTATATGGCCCTCTTTAATAATTGTTCAAATCATTCGGTCTGTTGCATATCTAGATCACACAGGCTAAAAATAGATTTTGGAGATGAAAACTTTAAAATTCTTCTTGTCTGAAACCGCAAGGCCTCGAGCCTTGATATTTGGTATGTAGTATCACCTAGTGGACCTCTACCAAGTTTGTTCAAATTATGCCCCTGGGGCTGAAAAATGGGCCCGCCCTGGGGTCACATGGTTTACATAGGCTTATATAGGGAAGACATGAAAAAATCTTCTTGTCTAAAACCATAATGCCTGGAGCCTTGATATTTGGTATGTAGCATCACCTAGTGGACCTCTACCTAGTTTGTTAAAATTATGCCCCTTGGGTCAAAAATGGGCCCGCCCAGGGGGTCACATGTTTCACATAGACTTATATACTGCCTGAAGGTGTTTTCGCGTTGCATTTGTTCTCACGTTAGTCTCGTTTCTCTGTTATTGTATATTGCAGCGCCACCTACTATCTATCAAATTTTAATGAATAATGGCCTATTTCAGAAAATGAAAGTTGAGTTTCCTGACTGATTTAATTTCATGATAAAATCATGACATGCATTTACTTGGCAATAATCCTTAACAATCTCATACCCCACCCATTAAAATCAAATTTACGGAAAGAAGGAAGATCCATCATGTGTCCATGTGTCATCAATCTGACAATAATAGATTATTCCAAAATGGCGGACATTTGTTTTGCTGCTGTATGGTCACGTGACAATTTTCCCGCCAAAATTAACAAGCTAACGCGAGATCACATTGACCTCTGAACCAAAAATGTCGACGGTAGGGTCAACATGTTTGCAACAAGATACAATCAATCTGAGTGATCGGAATCATATTATTTTTGCTCATAAGGATCAGTCAGATATTGATGAAGGAAAATAATGAATTTATACACATTTTTCAAGCATGGCCAATCTTGTCTCAAGCCAAATAGCTTAGCTACCGCGAGATTGTCAGTAAGCTCAGACCTTCATATAAGGAAAAGCATAAAAATCTTCTTTCCTGAAACCATGAAACCTAGAGCCTTAATATTTGGTATTTAGCATCTCCTAGTGGACCTCAACCAAGCTTTTACAAATAATGCCCCTGGGGCCAAAAATGGGCGGGGCCCAGGGGCCACATGTTTAACAAAGGCTTATATATGGAAAAATATGAAAAAAATCTTCTTGTCTGAAACCATAAGGCCTAGAGCCTTAATATTTAGTATATAGCATCACCTAGTAGATCTCTACACAATTTATTCAAATCATGCCCTGGGGCCAAAAAATGGCCCCACCCCAGGAGTCACATGATTTACACTTATGTATGAAAAACATGAAAAAATCTTCCTTCTTGTCTGAATTCATAAGGCCTAGAGCTTATAGTATGTAACGTCACCAAGTGGATCTCTACCAAGTTTGTTCAAATTATGCCCCTGGGGCTAAAAATGGGCCCTTCCTAGGGGTTACATGTTTTCATCATCATCATAATCGGTTTTTTGATTAACGTGCAGGTGCAGGGGCATCATCCACATCAGTGGACCCTTTCCAGGTATTTGGCTGGCTGCACGCATAGGAGATCTCACACCTGATCTCCAGGTGCTCCTTTCTTGAGGGTCAACTGTCGTGAGCTTCCACTCACTGCAGTCTTTCTCTGTCAGTTTCTTCCATGTTAGCTTGGGCCTCCCTGCCCCCCGCCTGCCCTCAAGCTGTATATCACATGCTGTTCTGACTGCACCATTAGAACGCTCCACATGCCCAAACCAGCGAAGCCTTCTCTCTCTCAAAATGAGATCGAGGTCCTCAAGCTCAAGCTTTGTCAGTAATTCGCTTGACCTTACCGTGGCCACATCCTCTGGCTTGATACTGCAGATCTGTCTGATCATGGCCCTATCATTGCGCTGCAAGCGCTGCAGGTTCGTCTTGGTCAGTGGCCAAGTTTCACTGGCATGGAGCATGGCTCTCCGCACGCAAGAGCTGTATACATGGCCACAGGTCTTGTAAGAGAGATGGCGGGATGTGAGAACTTGTAGGAGCTCCCTGAACTTCTTCCAGGCTGTTTTCACACGAGTAGTGACCTGGACATCACTCTGTGGCCTGCCATCAATAGGGCGGGCATTTCCCATGCACCGTGCACACCTATAATCAGGATTTGGTGTCAGTGGTTGTAGCCCACTGCATTTCTTATGCACCCAAAGTTTGCAGCCATTGCAGTAGATGCTGTTGTTGCCTACTCCTGTACGACAGACAACGCATGGGTATTCGCCTGAACTCTGCAAGAGGTCCAGGCCTGTACCACATATCATGACATTTGTCTTTCCTGCATTTACCCTCAACCCCTTCTTTTCCATGGCTTCTTTCCTTATCAAGAGCCTCCTGACACATTCCTCTAGGGAGTCAGCCATAGGGCTGCCACGTTTACATGTGTAAACGGCATTGTTTCGCGTTTCTGCAATAAACGTTTACAAAATTGACCTACCGTTTACATGTACTTTAGCATGTGACCAGCGTCTTGGTTTATTAATAGCATTTCCTATTGAAAAATATTCTCTTAAACAGTGATGTGCCACATCTCAATCAGGATCATCAATCAGATTGTTAGTTTTCTCAGATTCGGCTGTATTTGATAAAGTATCTACTGCAATTAGAAATTACGGGGGACATGCTCAACGGGCCATAAAAATGTCCTGAGTATTGTCTCACTCAGCCACGGCTTGGAACAATAATATTCCTGCATTTTTAATAGATATTTAAAGAGAAGATGCATGTGAAAGGTTTTTGTTTACTTCCTGTCGGCGTGTGTATTGATGCATACGAGGCAATTCACAGTTATGTCTTGTGTCAACTGTTTGTCCACTCTTTAATTACACGCTTGCAACTGAAGAAAATGGTTTTTTAGGGAAAATATCGGCAATTTTCGGAGCTGCATAATGAAAAAATATCACTCTGGAAGTTACATGTAAACGGAATTGTTTCAGTTACTGGAACTCGTGTAAACATTTACCAAATTTTGTAAACGTGGCAGCTCTAAGCTGACTGATGACAAGATCATCTGCATATAGGTCCTCCCAGGGAACACCAGCCCGAAACTCATGTGACAAGGCCTCCAGCACAATGATGAAGAGCAATTAGGAACTGAGTACGGATCCCTGGTGGACCCCGACCTTCACCTCACACTCTTTGCTGAAATCCTCGCCAACTCGAACCCGGCTTCGCACATTAGCATACATTCCCTGGTCTAACCGCACAATCCAGTCCTCAACACCTAGCTTTCTCAGGGCCCACCAGATAACCTTCCGAGTGACACGGTCAAATGCTATATATAATTTGGTAACAAGTTAAAATTTTATGAGAAAGTTAATACTTACATCTGAATTACCCACACCACCTCCCCGCAGTTCTTGGTGATACGCAGGTTGTCGCCATATAGAACTGAGGTATTTTAAGCGTCAGGTGATTAGGTCACATGATTAGTTACAGAGACACTTGATTTTTTAAATGCTAGTTTAGCTAGTCAAAGGGAAATAAGTCCAGATGTAAGTATTAACTTTTGAAAATGAAATTGAACAAAATAAAGATAGAGGGTTCTAATTTTTGAGCATACATAAATGAGGACGGCCTTTCTAATCACTATTGAGTTGCAGAGGCTTTAATCCAGAATCTACACTGCTCAAGATTCACCTAAGCCTTTGAAAAGGGGGAAAAGTATGTAACATCCACCTTGTGTGGTTATTACATTATATTACCCCAAGAGCACCTTTTTGTTGGTATTGTATTTTTCTTAAATTTTATTATCCCCCGACAAAGTCGGAGGGATATAGTTTTGGCTGCGTCCGTCCGTCCGGAACCATATCTCAGTACCTATTGGTCAGATTTGATTCATTATTGGTACAAATGATAAGTACCATGGACTCTCAAACATCCAATAAGTTTGGTCAAAATCAACCCCTTAACACTTGAGTTATTGCCCTTGTTTTAGTATAGGCAATTATAAGGCAAAACCTATATTAGCTTTTTTGTGTGATGATCTTCACATTTTATCAAAGCTATTATATTTAACAACTTCTCACTATTAGACCATGATTGCCAAGTGCCTGTAGATAAGCATGGCAGTGTCAAAGTTTTACCCCACCCCCTTTGACCCCACCTAAGGGGTCAAAGGTCAAATATTTAAATTTCGCAATAACTAAGGCAATTGTTAATATTTTTTGCTGAAATTTTGCATACAGGCAGAGCAGCAATAGATATTAAACATATCAAACGGGATTTCAGTTTGAAGGCCTGGGTCCGAGCCTGTTGGGTGGACTTAGGGGGTGGGGCCGAGGTCAAAATTAAACTTTTTCAGAATATGGTCATGTTGCATATCAAATTAAAGCTGACGACGCTGGCAGCAACATGGTAGCAAATATTTTGCCCACAGACACACCCTCGACCCAGGGGGTGGGGTCAAAAGGTCAAACTATATCTTTTTCTGAAAGTAGTCATATTGCATATCAAATTAAAGCTGACAACGCTGGCAGCAACATGGTAGCAAATATTTTGCCCACAGACACACCCTTGACCCAGGGGGTAGGGTCAAAAGGTCAAACTATATCTTTTTCTGAAAGTAGTCATGTTGCATATCAAATTAAAGGGAATTGATCACAGAGCACCATGAAAGCAAATATGCTGTCATTACACACACCAACGACCCCGTGGGGTGGGGTCAAAAGGTCATTTTCTTTTTCTTTTCTAAAAGTGGTCATGTTGCATATCAAATGAAAGAGGAAGAAGTGTAGACCTACATGCAAGGTAACACTTTGAATTTACACACACCCTTGACCTCTGGGGTTGGGTTTAAAGGTCAGATATTGAAATTGTGCAGATGTAAGTATATTTTTTATTAAATTAAGCACTAAAGCATACTTGACAGGTGTTTGTTATGATCTGAATGATACTGAAGGTGAACTAAGACTTAGATAAATGGGATTTATGTTTTGTGATTTACATGTTTCTCTCAAATAACCCTTCGTTGGGGGATATAAATTCGTCGAATTTGTCTTGTTCAACAATTATGCCCACAATTAACTCTCCTCAAGATAACAGTAAAATAATTTGACCTATTCTCCTAGAAGAAATGCAGCAGCATCTGGGAAAACTTGAACCCTACAGGTAATCTCTACACACAGCATATAGACTGCCAGAGCAGCCCTTTTATCACTATGATCATTTTGTAGAATGTAAAATGCATACAACTGACAGGCACTTTGTGATAAAGCATGATGAACCTCCATAACACATTAAATGGAATCATGCATAAGGCATAATACATATTTGAATTATGACCCTGATGCCCACATTGACAGAGCTCTAGAATACACTAAAGCAGCAATATTCTTCTTGGATTGATGAGAAAAAATCACTCTGGAAACAGTTTAGTGCATATATCTAATGCAATAAAGTGGTTTGATGGTTTAACCAGTGTATTCTGTTGGAAGTAAGTCTGGGCATCAGCCTCTAATTGCCTGTGAATAATAAGGTTTATTACCTTGTGGTCAGTTTGATCTTGGTGTATTTAGTTTGCTGAGAAAGTGTGTAGTGAGCAGAGAAATTTTACAAACATAATATGAGCCAGTGCATGAGATTTCCAACAATGTGGCATTTTGACAAGTGTAGACTCAGACGAGCCTCTGCAGCCTCCTATTAAGCTTAGAAACTCCAAATGATGTTCAGTCAGTAGCTTAACAACTATGAAATACTCAAGCGACTAGCAAAGGCTCTGATCAGACTGCGCGTATGCGCAGGCTGATCTGAGGCTTTGCTTGTCGCACATACCACATTGTTGGAAATCTCATGCACTGGCTCATATAATTCTGAAGATTTTCAATAATTAAATCAGTGTATCTACATGTATTTAGTTACAGACCCGGAGATACAGGTGTAATTTGCTGTACTGAATTTTAACACTTTGTATTATACTAATGGATTAGTCCATCTGATTTGATACAATAAACTTGGGATAGTCCAATGTTCATTTTTAGGAGTGTCAGGTTTAAATTTTTAAGAAGAAAACTATAACATGTGTTACATGTTATAAACGGTAAACGGCGTTGTTGAAAGGTTCTTATGAGTAATAATAGATGAAGGATAATAATGAAGTTTTTTTCGAAATGTGATATACATTAAAGTGGCTTTGAAATGAGTCATTAAATGCTTGACGTTTGGCTAATAAACTATTCAATCAGACGGTGATGGGGAAGCAAGCTTTTGTGAATACTTGTTATCTTCAGTCTTTTATGAAAACCAATACTTGTCCGCGCGGAAAGAAAAAGTTAGACTGCATTACGTCCCTTGATATACAGTATTGAAAAAAAAGAAAAGTCTAAGAAAAAGTCAACTTTTGTGAGTTCCAAAAGGATATCCCATGCATTTTCCTCCTTCAGATAGAGAGAAATCCAACCCCAGTCATGAATTTGCGGGTGATATGAAAAATCTACTAGCATGATGATGATGCTTCCGCACATTTCGATGACATTGAAACAAATAGGAGCAGTCTGTTCTGGGTCCATGCCGTTTGCTTCTATACTTAATTCGTCGGTAATGTTAGGCAATTATTTGCAGCAGACGACTTCAGCAGGCGCTATTTTCAGATGCATTTTTTTTCTTGGCGCTTTAAGGGTTAACTCTATCTACCAGTGTCATCTGCTGAAGAAAGATACAGAGGCTTGAAGATATTTCTGCAGGTGGTATTAGATACCACATGTTGTTCCAAAGTACACTGACCGCTTGAAAAAGGTCAGGGTAATAAAAGTGATAAATACCTTGTCAGTATCGACCTGTGAGTTGGTTGATGAATACTCTAACTCACCAGTCTGTGATGTCCAAGCTGAGAACTTCTACTTGCAAGTAAAGTTTTATAAATTTCTATCTTAGAGAGATTATCAGTTTTACTAAAAAAATTGACATTAGAGACTTGGGCCAGTCTATCTTTTGTCTGAAGATCTTATTTACCTTACAAACAGTGCAGACCCTGATGAAATGCAGTATTATGCTGCATTTCATCTCGGTCTTCACTGTTTGCAAAATGAATTATGAGTTTCCGGAATACGAATAAAATGGATTTTAATAGAGATTTTTACAAGATGAGGGCTCAAATATAATTTCAGTTGATCGGGTTTGTCAATATAAAAATGGATAGAGATACTGTTAAAACTTTCACAACAAAAGAGTTCTTGTGCATTTTTTGTGGTGAGCAAATAGAAAATGCTCAATATAGACTTAAATTGTTCAACAAAGTAAAAACATCACATTGCCTATTGTTGGAAAAACTTATGAACATCACAGTTCCCACAACACACTTTACTGATCATATATGTAGAGCATGTGCGCGAAAATTGTCCTTTGTTGAAAATAAGCTTAATAAATTAAAAGATGTGTTCCTATCAACACAACAGAAGCTTGAAAGCAGTCACGGAAAAACGTCAAAGAAAAGATTGCTGAATCAAAGTGAAGCTGGCTCAAAAAAAACTTTATTTCCAACTGAGAAAACCAGTCAAGATGACAGTAAAAGAGATGATGGACTCACTTTTGAGACTTTTCTGCATAAGGTAGGACAGATTTTTTTTTCAATATTCAAGGTTGGGCCTTATTAGAGGCTCAATTTTTGGGGAAATTTGCTTGAAAAATTAGCATTTTTGGCATACAAACTGAGGGATGGGCCATTAATTGAATTAAATGTATTGCGGTAATCTATAGTATTATTGAATTTAAACTCATTGTAAAAAAGCGTAAAAAAGTGATAAAATGCTCGATGAGCCTCATATTTTATGGATTTTCCTCAATTCATTTAAATTGATAAATTCAATAAAACATGAGCACTCATATTAGATCCTCTTTAAATAAATAAAAATATAAATTAAATAAAAAAAAAAGCCAAGTGTTTAAATGTGCATACACTGCTATCGAGTGGGTATTCAAGTCTAACGTTTGGTCTGATCCTTCATCTACTTCAATACTTTGTGCAAGTAAGCAGCAAAGGTTCCAGCTAGACTATGCAATTTTGTTCATTCTGTTGAGAGCTAATTTCACTGATTGAGGAGTCCTTATAAGATTACAGTACTTTTCAAAAAAGTACCAAAATCTTATTTACAAGTGAACCACATTTTTGTTTGATTTGATTCTTAACGTCCCATCAACAATCTTTCAGTTATATAGGGGTTGAACCAGTACTAAGCTAGAATTAATGTTCTTGCTCAAGGACACAACACAGTGACGCCGGTGAGGCTGGAACCGCGGCCCTTCGGTCTCGAGTCAAGCACTCTACCACTGAGCCACTGCCCTCTCAAGTGAACCACATGCAACTATTTATAATTGGCGGCTTTAAAATATTTCATAAGCTTGGATCTGAAGATTTCAAGAAATTTTTGGTATTAAAAATGTCTACAGTATTCAGAATTTCTGCCGGTCTTCAATCAACCCATCAAGGTCTACTTTGCCATTAAGTTTAACCCTTTAAGCGGCAATCATGACTGCAGCAGACGACAATTCTTGTGACATCTTTCTTATTTTTCGAAAAAAAATAAGGTATGGTATTTCGTGAGAATCATGATAGCAGATGATTCTCATGAAATATCATGCCTTATTTGTTATTTTTGAAAAAGCAGCAAAATTTTAAATTGTCGTCTGCTGCAAATTATAGTTGGCGCTTTGAAGGTTAACACAGTTCTACGTCAGACTGGATCCCTTTGTCTATCACTAAATCTCTCAAAAACTGCTTCAGATTTTAACAGATTTGATTACACATCAAGGTATCTTGTAGCCAGAAACACTAGCAGAATTCCATACACTGTGTAAACTTTCCCAGAGGGTACAAACTTTTCCCAGGTGCAGCTGCTGTATTTCTGTTGCTTTACTCTAGGAGAATAGGTCAAGTTGGGCAAAATCTGAAAAAATAAGACAATGCCAACAAAAAGGTGCGCTTGGGGAAAATGCAATAGTGACAGCCGCTATCACCACAAACCACATATGGTGGGTGTTAGATTTTTCCCCTTTCCAAAGCCTTGGATGAATCTTGAGCTGTGCAGATCGTGGATTAAGACCTGTGCAAGACCTCATCATCAACTCAATGCTGATAAGATACGTCCTCATCATTATGTTTGTTCAAAAGTAAGTACCTTTTTTCAGATTTCTCCCTCTAGTAAAGTTGTGCAATGCTTTCTGTTTTTAGCTCAGTGTGAGCTTTTGTGATCAGTCTGCATCTGTTGTGTGGTGTGCATCGTCCATAAACTTTTTCCTTTAAACAATATAGACTTTTTCTTTTAACAATAATTTATATCTTCTGAACCAAACTTGTTTTTTCAGGAATGTTCACTATAATGCCCTCTACAAAAATTGCACAAATAGTTCCACTCTGCTGAAAAAAGGGCTGCCAGAGCTGTTGATAAGAATTTGTTTAAATCTCCCGAACCTCTGATCCAAATTAAAAGTAATTTCACAGGAAATTAATGTCCCCCATAATTCCCTCTACCAAAATTGCTCAAACTTTATGGCCACCAGAGCTGAAGATAAGAATCGCTAAACATCTCTTGGTACACTGGTGCAAATTAAAAATGAATTCACAGAAATGTTTCTCAATGCCTGCTACCAAAATTGCACAAATGGTTCCACTCCGCTGCATAAAGGTACTGCCTGAGCTGTAGATAACAAATATTTTAAACTACAGTTCCTGAACCACTGGTCCAAATTCAAAATAATTTCACAGAAATGTTCGTGATAATGCCCTCTACCAGAATTGCACAAATGGCTCTGCTCTGCTGAGCAAAAGGGCCGCCACAACTGATAAGAAATATCTTTAGATGACCTCTCCTGAACCACTATTCCAATTTCAAAATAATTTCACAGGTGTTTCTCAAGCCCTCTACCAAAATTGCACTAATGCGGATAAGGGTGACATAGTTTTCCTTTGAAAAAAACTGCTTCAATATTTTTCTGTTGCCTCGGGGAGACATATTAGTTTGTTGCAGATCCTTTTTGCATAGATGCAGTGTCGGAAGATAAGATTTATGTAACATTCACCTTTTTTCAAGATCACAAATGTTGAACAGCACTTTGAAATGTCAAATTTTAACCAAAATAGCAGTTTCACCGCTTTAACTCTTGAACGGTACAATGGATATTTGCCAAACTTTATATGTTGCATCATGACACAATAAAAGCTTGATTAGATTTTGGTGCCCTTGACCTAATTTTCAAGGTCAGTGTAATGTTCGAATGGATTAAGACAACAGAGAGAGCAAGAGCGATTTAAACACATCTGTATTTATTGTGTAAACGTGGGTAACTGACTTGTTATTAAAATGCATTGAGTCAATAGAATATAAGCTCCGCCTATTATAAATAGATGCCAGCTTCAGTGGGTGTATGCTAATTCTAAAGGTTACTAAATACTGTATGCATTACATCTCTTCCCCAAACAAACAAAAAATGAGACGTTCCCAGTGAAATTAATTGGCCACCCAACATTTGGTGCTGAAATTAATTTCCTTGACATCTGATATTTGGAATGTTTGTTTATGAAACAACGTTGCCATTTGAATGACATAGTTAACACTGAAACTGACATTTAAATTAAAACATAAAAGTTTATCAAATTATCTGATTACCTTCCGACAACCTCATGGCAAAATCAAATAAAACACAAACATGTTTCATTCAGATTTTCCATCAAGCGTTAAACAACTAAATTCACTCCAGATAAGTTGAGAAAAAAAAAAAACTTTTGGATTTATCAGACAATTTGAATGAGTTCTTGAGAAACAAGTTCTTCAGTTTATATTCCTCAAAACACGTGTGATCACATCTGATAGTCCCTGAATCGTCTAGGTAGTACAGTCATTCGTTTCCCTAGTTCATGTGAACTACGATTAGTTCCTCTCAAGTCCATTTGTCTTTGGCGTGGTTCATAATATGGTCTCACATGTGTAACGTTCCTGTAAACCAAGTCACCATAATTTGACAGCAATTTTAAAGCGGTGCCCTTCTGACTAACAACCTGATAGATTTGTTTTTCCCAGTTGGCAGACATTTTGCTTTTCCCCATTTTGAGAATTAGAACCTTTTGTCCTACTTTATACTTTCTATAGCCCTTTGCTTTTGACCTGTCTGCGTAGTGCTTGATTCTCTGCTTTTGCAGTGCGTCGCGAAATCTAAGATCAGACGGCGCTTTTTTGTTATCGAACTGAGGCAACTTAGTTTTTATCTGCCTGTTGTAAAGTAACTGAGCAGGCGATTTTCCTGTGGTTGTGTGTTCTGTGGCCCTGTAATGTAATAGAAACGTGTATATTTCAGTTCTCCAGTTCTTATTTTGAACTAAAGCGGTTCTCACGGCTTTTCTGATGCTTTTGTTGAAATTTTCAACAAGCCCATTGTTTCGACTCCAATAAGCCGAAATACGAGAATGTTTAATTCCATTTTCACGCAAAAATGCTTTGAACTCTGATGAGGCGAAGTAACTAGCATTATCAGTCACAATTTCGTCAAGAAAACCGTGCATTGCAAATATTTGCCTCAGTCTGTTAATGATGGTAGTGCTTGTTGTTGATTTGATAATTTCAACCATTGGAAATCTCGAATAATAGTCAATGGCAGCAAAAATAAATTCATTATTTGAGCCATACGGACCACTCAAATCAAGACCAATCTTTTTCCATGGTCCAGCTGGTAAATTGCTCATTACTACTGGTGGTGCGCGTGTTGGTGTTGAAGTCAACTGACATGTGTGGCATGACTTAATTAAGTCTTCGACTTTTGCGTCGATGTTTGGAAACCAAACCTTACTTCTTAGCAATTGTTTTGTTTTCTTCAGACCACGATGCGATTCGTGTGCAAGGTCCAAAATACGAGTTTGAAGTTGTTTGGGAATTACAAGTTTATTTCCTTTTAAGACTAAGCTATCTTTCACCAAAAGCTCGTTTCTAACTTGAAAATACGGCTTCATATTTCCTTGTTTCTGCCATCTATTTGTATGTAGGCATTTCTGTACCTGAGTTAACAATTTATCTTGCTCTGACGCAGTGTTTATCTCTTGTAATGTAATAGCTACTGGTAGAGTGCTCTCTGTCAAACCAGTGATATATTGTTCTGTTCTGCTACTGAGTCTGTTATCAAACTCATTACATTCCCGTGTCGTTGTGTCGTTGCTCGTGATAAAGTATCAGAGGGGTTAAAACAACCACCTTTGAAGTATTTAACAGAAAATGTGTATGGTTGTAACTTTAAAATCCATTTCTGAATTCTAGCAGGTGCGTCATGAGAACTTGTGAATATTCTCTCAAGCGGTTTATGACCTGTGTAGACCACAAAATTCATGCTTAACAGATATACACTAAATCTTTGTATTGCCCATAAAATAGCAAGGCTCTCGCGTTCAATTTGCGAATAACGTCTTTCCACGGGGTTTAAGGTCCTTGATGCATACGCAACGGGTTTGAACTCCCAATTACTTTGTTTTTGATTCAATATGGCCCCAAGACCATACGGACTGCCGTCTACAATCAGCTGTGTCTCAGCATCTTGATTGTAGTACGCTATGACTTCTGAACTAATCAAACATTGTTTTAATGTTTCGAACGCGTTTTGCTGTTCATGTCCCCAATGCCATTCTACGTCTTTTATAGTCAATTTACGTAATGGTTCAGCTATTGTAGCGAGATTTTTAATAAATTTCGAACAGAAATTTATCAATCCAAGAAATGACTTAACCTCAGAGGGGTTAGTTGGTGGGGGTGTTTCTTTTACAGCCTTGACCTTATCATCAGAAATCTTAATGCCTGAGCTTGAAAGTGTGTGAGCCATAAATTTCAATTCTGATTTGTTGAATTCGCATTTATTTCTGTTTAATGTCAAGCCTTTCTCTCTCAACCTTGTGAGAAGCATTCTAAGGATTTTGTCATGCTCTTGCTGATTTGAAGCATAGATGATAATGTCATCACATTGTCTTTGCGCAGGCGCGATACTAAAGAATCGACCTGTCTGCTAAGGCACATCACGACGGAAAAGACGGATTTGTGTCAATACGCGGTGTGCATTACCCAAAACACTACGTTAAAAAAGTAGCAAGCACTAGATGGCTGTAAATAATCCGTTTATGGAGACATCAAGTAACCTTTCCTAGCTTAACAATAACAATGTTTGGTATTACAGTATTTAGCGATACAATAATAATATTTTCTGCAGTAGAATATATTTTGAAACATGTCCCACATGGCCAGGTCAAAAAAAGGTTTCGGTGACGCGTGATGACGCAGATCAATAACAAGTTTGAATCGACCAATCGAGCGAATCACATGATCTGATGACGCTATTGTTAAACAAGTATGTCGCACGCACCCACAATGCTCTAATCAGATAGGTCGGTATGCGATAGTCATGCCACCTAACGGTTAGATATTGAATGTCATCAATTATGTTTTTGCAGCCAGGTATGTCTTGTATTACCTGCTGGATTATACGCTGATAAGTTTCTGGTGCAGAGTTCACACCAAAAAATAATCTTTTGTAGCGGTATAAACCATTGTTTGTGGCAAACATAGTTATGTACCTCGAATCTGACTCTAACTCGACCTGGTGAAATGCTTGTGCTGAATCTAGCTTCGAAAATACAGAAGCTCCATTCATTTGCTCGAGTGTTTCATCGATATTGGGTAAAGGGAATCTTTCACGCTGTATAGCTTTGTTTGCACATCGCATATCAACGCATAAACGGATATCATTGTTTGATTTTGGTATAGGTACTAGAGCACTGACCCAAGGTGTAGGTCCTTCTACTTTTTCGATCACGTCAAGGTCTTCTAGTTCCTTTAATTTGCTTTCAACCTTCTCACGCATTTTGAATGGTATTTTTCTCGCAGGTTGCGCTACGGGTTTAACATTGTCATCAACATACAATTTTAACTGGAAATCTTTCAGTTTACCAAGACCTTCAAATCTGTCCTGAAATGATCTTAAAATACTTTCAGTTTCGCTACTGACGGACGCGATGTTGTCATCAGTTAATGCAATGCGTAGGATACCTAGTTCTGTTGCAGTTTTATGGCCTATCAACGGTTTTCCTGAGCCCTTAATTATGTGAAATTCTACATTAAGCGATTTTGTACCAACTTTTACAGGAAATGTGGCTTTGCCAACAAGATCTAACGAGGTTGTTTTGCCATAAGGGTATATTTTAGCATTGGATTGTGTTCTAAGATTTTAGCTGGTTAAATAGGGTGTGATCAATAGCATTTACTGATGCACCCGAATCTACCAATATACTCAAATTTTTACCTGCAATATTTACTGTCACAGTGGCGTCCTGATTTCCAAGCACAAATATTTCCTCAATATTATCCTTATACTGAAAGTTATCACTACACTCATAATTATAATCCTGATTTAATCCAGTTTGATCACTTACGTTAATTGAATTGACATTTTTCACTTTTGTTTTACACATGATAGCAAAGTGTCCCTTCCGTCCGCAGTCTCTGCATATAGCGTTCTTGGCTCGCGTGCACTCTCGTCCATAGTGGTTTCTTCCTCCACATCTGTAGCATTCTGCCGTTTCTCTCGTATATGCTCGACGTTGACTATTCCGTTGTCTGCTGGGTTGGCTGGGTCCCTGGTATGATCCTCTGAACGACTCAGAACGTGAGGTCCTACGTAATTGATCTGTATTGGTTCGAGGTCTAGATCTTGAGTGTTGGTTCCCCGTAGACTGGCGAGTGATTATATTGATTTCACTCGACTGCGACTGATTTGTTTGGTTGTCTGCAGCGATTTTCTTAGCATGCGTCGAAGATAGTTCATATGTCCTTGAAATAGTTCTTACTTTCTCGAGCGTTAAATCTGACTCTGCTAAAAGTTTCTTTCTGAGATCTGTTGATCTACAACAGTCTACAACTTGGTCACGGATCATGTCCTCTTTTTGAAGCTCACTGAAGTCACACGAAATGCTCAGCTTTGACAATCTGACTATAAAATTGTCCACTGTTTCGTCTTCTTCTTGTTTTGATTGTCTGAAAACGTGACGTTCGAACGCAATATTCTTCTTGGGCGCAAAATACTCATTTAGTTTGTCAATGGCGTGCGCATAAGTTGTGCCAGTGTCTGTTAATGTTTCGAAGAGGTCCTGAACACGTGCAGTAACAGCGCTCTCTTCTGCTCATCTCGAGTCACCCCTGATGCTTTGATATAATAGTCAAATCGTTTGACATATTGGTCCCATTTCTGTGCTAAACTCGTCTGTTCTCCTAGCACTTTAAATGGAGCTGGAGAAACAATATCCAACTTCAAAGCCATTGTTTTGTTAGTTAAGTATTAAAACTACAAGCAAAATTGTTTTTCCATCCAACATCAGTTTAACAATACGTTTAGTGTCCGGAATTTAATCCTCACAGGTTCTTAATACAATTCGGAATTTAATCCAATGTAATCCCAATTCTCGTCGCCAATGTAATGTTCGAATGGATTAAGACAACAGAGAGAGCAAGAGCGATTTAAACACATCTGTATTTATTGTGTAAACGTGGGTAACTGACTTGTTATTAAAATGCATTGAGTCAATAGAATATAAGCTCTGCCTATTATAAATAGATGCCAGCTTCAGTGGGTGTATGCTAATTCTAAAGGTTACTAAATACTGTATGCATTACAGTCAGTATCCTATTAAGACTGTAAAAAATTAGCCTTTCCCACACTCTTTTGAACAGGTTGGTGGATTTTTAACAAACTTAGCCCACGCGACTAAAAAGCATGAAAAATTGCCCAACATGATTAGAGCGGTGTAGAACTGTTCCACAGTGTAAAACTATATGACATTGTGTCTGATATATTTTTACATATTTATATCTTTCAGCATTTTTCAGAGGGCGGACCAACACCAGACAACCCAAACCCTGTTGCTGCAGAGCCCCTTAGTGGGAAAAGGTCAAATCAGAGGAGACATGCTCTGAAGAAGAGGACCATACCTGTTGTAGTGAAAAAGGAGCTATTTGAAAAGGAAAGGCCTGACAATATTGAAAACAATGTTATGGTCAGTTTTCCCTGGGCACTGGAAGAAAGCGTAACTGCATGTTCCCGGAAAATAAAGGGTTTCCTTCTGTCACTTTAACTCTTTGCCTGCCTGCGTCATCTACTGATAACCTTTGCAAGCCATTTGGGCCCAGGTCTGGCCCAACTAAAGGTTTGGCCTAATCTGGAACTTAACTTTTTGACACTGATGGTATGCCTGAAAGAATATTTTTTAAATTTTAATTTTGAAAAAAGAATGAAGAACACAGTGGCTCATAAATAGATTGCTTGACTTGAGATAGAGAGGCTGTGGGTTCAGGCCCATAGTTTATAAAATCTTTTTTCATGCTCAACTTGGCTGAGCATGAAATTTATCCTGCTCATAAATGTTAAAATGCCAACAATTGTTGGCATTTTAACATTTATTAGCAAGATAAACATAGCATATAAGAGTTTCAAAAGAAGAAAGACTTTAATTCTTCAGCAGGTTAGCTTTTATGGGCAGTTGAAATTTGATGCTCAGTTGAGTTGAGTATGAAAAAAGTTTTATAGACTTGGGGCCAGGTCTCCCAGGGGAGGGGCACTGCATTGTGACCAGGAGCAAGACATGTAATCCTCTGCTTAGTTGTGCTTCAACCCTGGAAAAATTCCGACATGACTGAAAAATTGTTGATCAATGCACAAGAACCTTAACCTCTGACTATTAAACTCGAATACATATTTCCCTTTGAAACATGAAAATAGTATTGCCAAACATAAAGCAGCATGTCAGATACTGGTACGCTATAAAGATTTTGCAGTGTTTATTAAACTCTTTCATTTGAGATATTGCTTTGTTAGCTCACCTGAGCCATAGACTCAAGGCGAGCTATTGTGATACTACGATGTCCGTCGTCTGTTGTCCGTAGTGGTCAGTTTTTATAGGGAGTCTTGTAATGGAGATAACTCTTGCAAAAGTGGTTGTCTTATTAGTAGAGTTCTTGATAGATTAGTGTTTAATTCCGCATTAACAGACGAGTTACATCAAATTATGTACCTCCCAATCCTGTGGGTCACATGTTTTACATAGGCTTATACATGTATAGAGAAAACATGAATAAATCTTTATGTCCTAAACCACTAGGTTGATTTAGAGCCTTCATAATTATTATATATGTAGCATCATCTAGTGAACAACTGCCAACTTTGTTCAAAATATGCCCCTAGGGGCAAAAATGGCCCTAACACAGAGGTCATATATTTACTTAGACTTATATATAGAAGAGTTGAGGTTCTACATCCTGTTAATTTTGCCACCATAATCACAGCGTACAACGGTAACACTGGAAGTATGGTCGAAGCGCCGGAACCTCAGTCATTTCAAGCCAAATTTCGGTCGTTTTCAATGGATTCGCCGCCATTTTTTTGTGTTTTGACGGACGGTAGGTAAAAACTATCACTTTTTATAAATAATTGGATACGTTCATCGAACATGAAAAGTAGCCTATCCGGATCTACATGCATTTTTCTAACTGCCAAATATTCAACTGAAACATAAAATTATTGATCAGTGATGAATGATAAACGTATTTGAAACTGACCTTCTATCATGAACTGGCCATTGCTAAGATGTTTTTTTACCCAGAAAGCAAGGGCAGAGGCACAATTCAAGAGGAATTTAAGGTAACGCCGGATACAACGGTCATGCATGCTTGCGTTTGTAGATGAGTGGAGCAAAAGACAGCTTTGAATGTGACGTGGTCCATGCCATTGGAATACAAGTTTTATTTTAAAGGAGATAAATAAGCTCATTTAGCTACAGTCTCTGACCAGAATTTAATATAAATTTTGCTACTATAGTCAAGACTTTGCACTTGATAGTTATAGTAGCTTAGGCTGTTCTCCTTTCTTTGGCGGTGGCTCTTTTCGCTGTTGATTCCTTGTATTTGTTGCTCCCATTATCTATGAGGGTTCTGTGTTTACACTACTTTTTGTCCTTCTAGTTGGGAACAGGGTGCTGGTTGCTTTAATTGTTTTGCTGATGTCTTTTGGCTTTTTGTGTTCTGTGACTCTTTTTCATGGTTCCGTGGGCTAGTATGCAGTGTGTGATTGAAGCAGTTCCTGATCATACTCTCTTCTTGTTAACACTGAAATACATGTTGCATGGGAAATGTACATGCGGCAGCATTATGTATATGTTGATCTTTGCTTGCTGCAAAAATTCCAGGCTGTCTAAAAATAAATATTAATTCTACCTTGGACCGATACAAAGTGTTTAGACAGAGAATTTATACCGGGACAGGATCGGAACCTGGTCCTTGGTGTTGAGGTCGTCCCAATTGGAGCGGTGCTGGTTCGGTCCATCATCCAAGTGTTTAGACGAAAAAAATTGTTTCGCTCCAAACCCTTGGATCGGGCCTGGATGCATCATCTAAACAGGGTATTAGACTCAACGCCTTACTTACAATGAATTTAAAACAATATAAGCCTAGCATTCTTTTTGTCAGTACAGACCCTAATCAGACAACACAGAACACTGCATCTGATCAGGATATCTACTGTTTGCTTACAGAATGTTCTATTAAGATTTGAAATAAAATAACACCTAAAAAAAACTTATAATTTGAAATGACTCGTCCAAAACTCCCATTCATGAGAGTTCTGTGTTCCAGTTGTTCATATTTCACATTTAGATATTGTCATTTTCATTTTTTATTATCATTCCTAACTCATTGCACATCTAGAATATTAAAAAGTCAAATCAATAAATGAGTGCATGTGTACGTCTAACCTGTTGGACTAACTCGTCCAAATGATAAGGATTTGAAAATCCATTTGGCATAAATGAGTTAATCTTGTAAAGAAGATACTATAGATAGTAGATAGATTCATCAGATCCCAGCCAGCATTGGCATAAAGCAGGCTAATTTTTATTTTCAGTTGAGATGAGTCACAAGCCCAAAAAGACAGAAGGTTGAAGCACTGAAGCTCTATGAAAGAGTATCAAGTTCAAGGAAGGTTGCCAAAGAATTGGGGGTGGGAAAGGACCGAATTCGGAGGCTGATCAAAAGGAAAGCTGAGGTCCTTGAGAGTTATGAAAACAATGTTCCTAGTGACAGGCAAAGGAAAATGCGTAAAACCAGGAATGAGGACGTCAATGACATGATCTAGAAGTGGTGCCAGCAAATGACGTCAAGAAAAGTTCCCATGAGTGGTCCACTTATCCAACAAAAAGCCAGAGAATTTGCAAAAGAACATGTTATTCCAAATTTCAGTGCATCTAATGGATGGCTTCAGGCATTTATAAAGAGACACAACATTGTCTTTGGTACCAAAAAAGAAAAAGATTGCTCAGGGAGCAAACAGTCCAAACACAGGCTGACAGTTTCTTTGCATACCAACATGGTAGGTTACTAACTTAAAGCAAAATTATTTTGTTGTAAATATTTGATGTTCATTATACCCATAATTATGTCAACATTGAGGTGTGTGGTCTATAACTTATTGCCATGATGACATCTTTGACTCAACCTTGATAAGACAATCACCTGTGTATAACAGCTAGTTTAGTCCCTCCCAACGGTGGTGCTCTTATAGTTTGTTATAATGGTTAATATGACTTGACCATTGATCTGAAAATAAAAGTATATCACCGTGACCTATAAATTTATGGTTCAGTGTACTTCATGACTTTTAACTTACCAACATCAATATGTGAGCTGCAACATGTTTTGTTGCGTTACGTCCTAGTCAACAGCTATGGTCATGGGGGACGGTCAGTTCACCTAACCTCACTTTTTCCTGGGCAAGCTTGGACAAGCTGTTAACCAGTACTTCGTGCACATACTTTCGCTGGGATATGTGATTTCAATCAATGTGGCATTTTGACAAGTGTTGACACAGACGAGCCTGTTGAGCCTCCTTTTAAGATTAGAATCTCCAAATGATGCTCTGTCAGTAGCTTTTAAAACAGTCATAGAATATTCAAGCCACTAGCAAAGGGTCTGATCAGACTGCACATATGAGCTGGCTGGTCTGAGACTTTGCTGGTCATACATACCACATTGTTGGAAATCTCATGTCGTGGCTCATTTGAGATTAAGCATCAATTTTGTCATGTGCTGATAACCATCGCAATATGAACCCAGACCAGGCAAGACAAAAAGTCGGGCCTGATCTGGATCCAACCTGTTTGACACCTGGGAGATTTTCCTGAAAATACTTTTTGAAAATCAGCAGTCGACAAAAAAAAAATTAAAAAAATACCAAGCTTGCAATTAGTTAATGAGTACTCTGCATATTATTGTAGAATGCTGCGGAGGAAAATCTATTGATGGTGGTCAAGTTGGCACTACTCGGCACTGCTGCTATGCTCTGTGTAGGAGGGACAGCCGGTTTAGCCAACGAGAATTCATGAAAGGTGTCTCCTGGCACACGTTTCCAAAACCACATCGAGATTTAGAGAAGTGCCAACGATGGCTTAAAGCATGTGGAAGACCAGAGTTCATAGAAAAATGTGTTAATAGTTGGACATATATATGTAGCAAACATTTTTATGGCAATTATGGACATACCGAGGCTCATCCAGATCCAATTCCTGTAGACAAAATATTGAATTTAAAGGTACATGCTGTTATATCTCCAAGAATGCAGCAGAAAGGGGCACTACGGGATTGGAGTGTGGTTTGAATGGTTCCCCTTGCTACTGCAGCTTTCAGGCTGTTCACCTTGCTACTTACCGTATTTAACCCTTATAAAAAAAACTTGTACTCCTTTGAATGAATTTAAATAAAATATTTATATTTCGGTTTTAAGTGTACTTTTCTTCTTCCAAACTAGCTCTTAATTTTATGATGGTGGTTGGTCACAGACTAGATTCATGCAAGATGACCATGTTGCAATTAGTATGCTGGGTAACTTAGCATGTTTTTTACTTCTTTTCAAAAAGTCATTGAATACCATCAGTGTCCAACAGTTTTGGATTCAAATCAGGGTCAACATTTTGTCAAGCCTGATCTAAATCCAAACTGTTCGCAAAGGTATCAGCAGATGACAAAAGTCATCACTGGTTTCATTGCAGCCTTCAAACAACTGCTTCAGATGGGACTGAGGAAAGCATCTAAATCTTTGTAACTCTCATACGTATTGATAAACACATTTTTTGAGCGTATAGTTGTAAATTTATTACCCATCAGTTTTAACATGTTTTGGGTGCTCAAAAGAACCGTTTCATTGAGACGGTTCTTTTGAGTACCCACAACATAAATAAAAATTGTGTTTTGGTTGAGAAATAAGAAAATTGTTTTTTTGGTACACACTCTTAACTAAAAGCCTGAAACTCTGATGGTAATCCTGAAAGACGGCAAAAGGCTTGAAAAATTACCCAATAGGCAAAGAGTTAACCTTTTTGTCAATCTAGACCGACTTTTGGGGAAATGTAGGATTACAGTCCTTGTTTCTTGTTTCAGGTTCCTGACCAGTCTACAACAGCAGCCACGGTCAGATCCACGGAAGAAAATGGAGTTCGCGAGAAGAGACTCAAACTTGTGGAAAATATACAGAGATCACAGGTTAGCAATAAAGCCCTTTAATCCTTATCCTATTAAAGTAATTTTAATGTCATGTGATAATAGAATCTAACATTCATGCTCATGTATAATTGAATTTTATTAATCTTGTTGCGAAAAAGCAATAAATTGCTCGACAAGCCTTGCATTTTATCCCTTTTTTCCAACTCCGTTAATTAATTCAACAAAACATCAGCACTCATGTAAGATTCTCTATATGAAAAGGAGATAAGCTTTATGGCGACTGGTCTGCTATTTGCTCTTACATACATGTATCATTCAGGCTTGTAAAACTGATAAAATGGAAATTGTCCAACCACGAGTTGTTGACTGTCAAATAGTGACAAAATATAGTGCCATATCTTTTGCAAATTTTGGTTTTGTTTGTTTAATTTGTTTCTTTACGTCCACTCAACAATCTTTTAGTTATGCGAGACGGTTCTTCCTGGGTTTAACCAGTACTAAGCTAGGATAAATGTGTCTTGCTCAAGGACCACAACGCAGTGACGCCGGTGAGGCTCGAACCCGCTACCCTTCGGTCTCGAGTCAAGCACTCTACCACTGAGCCACTGCGCTCCCACAAATTTTGGTGAATAATTCTCTGAATTTATGCTGTGATAGTAATCAAACTTTTTTTTTTTTCAATACATAGAGGATCTTACATGAATGCTCATGTTTTATTGAATGTATTAAACATGTTGGGGAAAAGAGATAAAATGCGAGGCTTGCAACGAGGTTAATAAAAATTAAATAATACAGGAGCACGAATATTAGATTCTGTTTACCACACAACATTAAAATTACTTAAAAATCGTAACTTGGGCGTGATCATCTTTGTCATATTTAACGTACTGCTATAATGGAAGTCATTACGCAAGGTTACTAAATCTGTAAACCACCAGTGGTTTATTGATTTTATTGCATGGGGTTATATCACTCCCAGGTACAACATCATGTGATAAATTAATTTCATGGGCTGCCTTGGGAGATGCTGCAAACTGCTGTCTTCACCCTAGCTTTTCACATCACCAATGTTTTGCATGTGATACTGTTTGATTCCTAAAGGGTGTTAAGAAAGTTCGTTCCGCTCATCATCATAGAATTCAGAATCATTTAAAAAGAAAATGATGCTGAAAAATTGAAATTTCATCAGTGTGCATAGCACACGCTCATGAAATTAAAATTTCATGAGTGAACCGATTAGATATAGTAAATTATAAAAGTGTTTAATCTCTCCGTATAATAATTAAACCAGCCACTTTAAAAGCCTCGTTTTCAACACTTCTTTTTCAGGATGTCAGAGAACAAAGTAAGATACAAGCAATTTACCAAAATAACTGGTCACCTGTATATATCTCTGAACAAACCATTGTGAAAGAGAAATAATAGAAAAACAAGGCCAAAATAATATATCGAGTTTTTATTTTAATAAATACAGGTCAACCTCGTTATGTCAAACTTGCCTATCTCGAATACACGGGCTATGTCGAAATAATCGTCCATTCCCGAATTTTTCCCCTATATTGCATTGTATTTCGACCTTGCTTATGTCAAACTCGGTTATCATGAAAACTCGGCTATATCAAAGTGTTTTTTCATTCCCAAAAGTCGGTTTTCCCTTTGTTCACCACTGCTTGTATCGAAGTGGTCAAACAGTGAAATGGTCCGAATGACAAACAAAATAATTTACCTGATTGATCGAACAATAGCCTTAATTTCAGCCCAATTAATCCATTGTTGCAAGTAATCACCAATTTGTTGGCGGCCATTGTTTATTGATCAGCTGTTTGTGTAGATAATTGACCCAATTGTCATTGACATGACCACTCAGGTGTGTTCGATTGGAGCATCAGAAAATTAGCGGACCCTTTCAAATTTTAACAACTTAATATTGTTCATCGGTGTCTTTTGATGAGAGATGTTTTGTACAGTCTTTAATTTTTTTCACAAACATCTCAAAATTAGTGTCAAAAATGAGTAACTCAAACAGAGGTTATTTAAAGACAGCTCTGTCAACTGCTCAATGTCGCTATATAAGCTTTGTGCGCAGGGACCGCGGCACACCGACATCATAACCGGACAGCGGCACACCGGCATCAATGCTCAATGTCTTTCGAGATCTAATATCTGCTCCGACATCATTGACGTTTTTTCAGTGAAGTGTGCTGCATTGATCTTGGTTTTTAGCTATCTATATGCTCTCGTATATGGAGATATTAACTTGTTTTGTTTGATGTTTGTTTATTTTATTTATTATGTAATCAAAATGAAAATAAAACAACTCAAAATATTTTTCTTATGTCTTTATTTCAATCCAGTTTTGAGTAGAAACAGTTTTACTACATGTACGTCTGTACTGCAAATGTATATCGTAGGAAATTTGGTTCAACAAAATTCAACATGTATACTGTATTTTGGTGACGTCACATTTTGGCTATGTCGAACTTCGGACATCTCGAAGTATTTCCTCCATTCCCTTGGACTTTGAGATAACGAGGTTGACCTGTATATCAAAAGGATACTTGTAAATAAAAAATTCAAGTAGAAAGTCATAGATCTGACTAAAAAGTCAAACCATAATCAAGAAAGCCTTCAAAATCAAATATTGACACAGCCCTATCTATAACAACCATGGTACTGTGTGTAACTGTAGTACAATAACATCGCATGTTACAAGTGCCATGTAACTGCTCTAACCTCCCCTTCTTGTAAAACAGTAAAATAAAGGAAGGTGTGACAACACAGACAAAGACGCAGTTAGGCAAAAATATATAATATCTGTGAAAAAGGGAGGGAGGGTGTGAAACTTACTATATCTAATCGGTTCACTCATGAAATTTTGATTTCATGAGCGTGTGCTACGCACACTGATGAAATTTCCAATTTCATATCATAAACTGATTAGATATAGTAAGTTATAAAAGTGTTTGTTTAAAGTTAACCAAGACAACACTGCTGTCTGGAAAGAACATCTCAGTCAGCAGCTATGGACATGCCGAGACAGTCAGTTCACCCAACCACAAGCTTAACTAAGCAATAAACCACTTAACAAATGTGCAAGAAAAAACTTTGAAAAACTATTGTGTGAGGTGAAATAACATTTTTATATATATATATATATATATATATATATATATATACATATACATTTACATATACATATGTCTAAGATTCACTCATTAATACCATTTGACTGATATATCGAGTGTGAGTACTTTAGATAGTGCAAAAAGCCTATCATGCATGGCAAGTTTCCAAGTAATGAATTTACATGATATGTATATACTCATGACCCTCTTATCCCTTGTGATACTCTATAGCATTTAGCATCGTGTCTGACATCGAATGTCTTCACACAATTACATTTACTTTGGATACTTTCTTTCAATCGTTCTTAAAAAATCTTATATTTTCAAAAAATTGTGACATTTTTTATTTTGGATGTTTGTTTACAGCCCTGTAGTGTCACACTGGTCAATGTAAACGCACCGGTGGTTGCTACAACGAGCGGGTGGTTGCATTTTTCAGCACCGGTGGTGGCGTAAAAGGTGAAAAAATCTATACCTGTTGACTTTATTATTTATTTATAAACTTGCATTTATTTTATTTGTGATGACACCTGGCGCACAGACCACCGGTAACATTGCAGTTTATGGCTCTGCCAAGCAATTGGTGATTTAATCCATGGTTTGGACTGCAAATCCAACAGAGTTCTGGAGTTTTGCCGTGACAGGTGTTTTTTCTAGTGTAACTGCCTAAATTGAGTGAAATCTGCACATCTAAGCGCAGCTGTTGTCATATTCCCATGAAATAACATCCAAAAAAACGATTACTACTTTGGGTTTTTTTCTTGGTAAACTAGCAAATGTTTTATTGAGGAATTTTTATTACAACGCACTGGGAGCATTTTTTGACGCATTGATACAACGCACTGATGGTTGCACAGAATTCCTGTGGTTGCTGGTGCAGCCTCACAACAGCATTCACTGTTCTTATAAACGGTACATAAATCGTTATTTGAGCCAGCACATGATATTTCAGTACCAGGACGAAGACTCAGGTGAGCCTATGCAAATGTATAGACTCGCCAGAGCCTTCTCTGCATAGAAAAAATAGAGAGTAGTAATCGTTTTTGGATGTTATTTCATGGGACTATGATAACATAGCTGCAGCTGTGCTTAGACATGCAGAATTTTCTGAAGTTAGGCAGTCACAATAGAAAAAGCACCTGTCACTGTCAAACTCCACAACTGGGTCAGATTTATTGGTCAAACCATGAATTAAAACGCCAATTGCATGGCAGAGCCATAAACTGCAATGTTTCTGACGGTTTGTACGCATTGGGTCATCAAAAGTAAAATAAAAGCAAGCTTATAAAGAAATCATACAGTCAATAGGCATAGATTTTGTGGTTTTTGTACACTGATGAAGGCTCAAGCGTGACTCTGCAAATGTGTAGCCTCACCAGAGATGCTCCAGAGCTAGCCCTGTTCGCACTTTGAGAGTGTTTCCGCCTATTTTTCAGATTGGCCCCAAAACTTTTAATTTAATGAGATTGTTTGTCCGTTATGATACATTACAATAGTTAAGAAGCCTCCATGCGAGCTTAAAATTTTTGTGCTTCAACAACTGCAGATTCTAGGGCGAAGATTTGGTACCAGTAAAATGCAATTTTAGCACCCCAGAGGTATAGGCTGCTGTTTGTTCTAAGGCGGTGATTCTGTTGTTGTTGATTCGTTGTTGATTGTTACTCCCATTACAGGATTCTGTAATTGTTCTATATTTTGTTACTTTATGTCCATTCTTGTTTTACAATCATCTTGATGGGGAAGAGAGAGAGAGCTGGCTGCTTTGCTTATTTTGTCTTCCTGGTGTCTCGTGATTGTTGTGTGGCTATTCCTCTCAGTGCCATGGGTTTGTCTGCAGTTTGTGGTACTCACTTTTTTTGGGTGTCATTCATGCGAACAGCGATGGCTTTGGCCACATTTACTTGGTCTAGTCTGAGCCTTCGTCACCGTTTAAAATTCTCATGTGGTGACTCAAATGGCGATTGAATGCCATTTTGTGCGAGCAGCGAAGGATCTGGCGAGTCTGCACATTTGCACAGGCTTACCTTAGCCTTCGTCACTGTACAAAATCTCTTGTGCTGCCTTAAATGGCGATTTGTGTGCTATTCACGCCAGCAGCGAATACTCTGGTGAGTCTGCACATTTGCGCAGGCAGTCACTGGACAATGTAATAAATATCAAGATCTCTTGTGCTGGCAGCAAAGGCTCTTGGGAGTATGCACATTTGCACAGGCTCTCCTGAGCCATCTATACAGTATCGAAATATCATGTGCTGGTTGAAATGGCGATTTTTGCAACGTTTATGTGAACAGCGAATGATGTGGTGAGTCTGCACCAGCAACCACAGGAATTCTGTGCAACCATCAGTGCGTTGTATCAATGCGTCAAAAAATGCTCCCAGTGCGTTGTAATAAAAATTCCTCAATAAAACATTTGCCAGTTTACCAAGAAAAAAAACCCAAAGTAGTAATCGTTTTTTGGATGTTATTTCATGGGAATATGACAACAGCTGCGCTTAGATATGCAGATTTCACTCAATTTAGACAGTTACATTAGAAAAAAGCACCTGTCACGGCAAAACGCCAGAACTTTGTTGGATTTGCAGTCCAAACCATGAATTATATCACCAATTGCTTGGCAGAGCCATAAACTGCAATGTTACCGGTGGTCTGTGCGCCAGGTGTCATCATAAATAAAGTAAATGCAAGTTTATAAATAAATAATAAAGTCAACAGGTATAGATTTGTTTACCTTTTACGCCACCACCGGTGCTGAAAAATGCAACCACCAGCTCGTTGTAGCAACCACCGGTGCGTTTACATTGACCAGTGTGAGTTTAGTAAATGTACTAAAAAAAGGTTTATATAAGATAAATAACAACTCCATTTAGGAATTTTTAACCAATTAGGAAATATTCTTATCACTATGGCCTTTGCATTACAATGGTTCTTTGTCATAATTACCCCCATTTTGCTCCTTGAGCACAAAAATTTCCGAGGGGTACTTGATTTTGAAGATCATTTATTCTGTGGCAAAATATCTGATTAAACATCCTGTTGTTTATTTCTTGTCAAGTGAGTCGAGTTTAAAGAATCCCAGTGACATTTATGTCATTAGACACATTATAAATAAAATAATAGGAACATAATTTTATTGCCGAACAAACTTTCTTAACACCCTTTATATTGTTACATTACAGCAAGAGGTGAGGGTTCAGATGCAAAATGCCACCACTGACATCAGTCCATTTAACCAGGCCTTCCCGGTCGTCTCGTGGGAAGCTTTCAAAGGGAACCAGACAGTCTTACCCCATTCAAATTCAAGGGCTGTACCTTCCCAGGGTATGAAGGTTAGTACTTGTTAACCCTTTCCTTCATGAATATTCATGTTAAGCTCCACCTACTATGAATAATTATATCGATAAACTTTCATGTTGGTACATAGAACTAAGAAATTATTTGTCAGGTCCACCAGTGTAGGATCATATCTAATCATATTTCCATAAGCTAACAGAGCAGACCCAGAGCAGGCAGCTCTAGTAGGAGTTGCCTGACCTGGGTCTGCTCTGCAAAAGCGTCAAAAGGCGTCTCTATGAGGTAGAAGGTTAAGCAGGAATCTGTTATCTTTTTTTGTACTACTGTAAAAGTCCTATAAATTTGTACATCCTAAAATTACGATCACTAAAATTATCGCAGAAAATAATTTGTAAAATGTTCTAAAATACGAGGGTTGTCCCAGTAAATCGTGGACTTTACAAATATATCAAAAATCTAATGTCGCAGAACAATAAAACTTTTCGCATATATCAAGTACTTTATTACACGCACAATAAGTAAATTTGGAGAGAATTGACGTGTTGGTTTTGATTATAGCAGCATTTAAATATACCCTGGTAGGGGTGTACGGACCACGTCAAAATTTGCTTAGATATATAGTCATAACATTTTCTTTTAACAACTGTTTTCGACACAGTTACTCTAAAATGTGCAAAAACGTCACGGACAGCGGACATCATAATTATTCTGATGTCAGCATGTCAAGTTTCGGACGTCTTACGTCATTTTTGTACGAATGCGGCAAGTTATACATGCACCACTGCCTTTTGAAAATTGAAGAAAATGACGACTTTTGACGACGCAACGGTCCGAAGAACAGTAATGAATTTATGTGGCGAGGGTGGAATGACACCCATACAAACATTAAAACAGATGCAAAGCACGGATAGATATAAGAATGTGTCTAATAACTTGTGCACAGGTTGCATTGCAGATTTAGTAATGGGTGGAGAGACTGTCTGAACTGAGTTCTCGTCGTGGATGACCACCATGCAAGGATAAAAAGCAAACTCTGGCCGTCATGAACGCCATTGAAAGAAATCGTTGGAAGACAGTGCACAAAGTAGCTGTTAGTGCCGGTTGCAGCAAGTCTACTGCTCAATGCGTTTTAACTGCAGACCTGGGTTTGTCGCACGTATCAGCTAGCTGGGTAGCGAGACTACTAACGGAGGAAGAAAAATCTGCTCGTGTAGGCGCATCAAGGCGATTCTTGGATACAGGTCGATCAGACCCAACCCTTCTCCATCGCATAAACACTACGGATGAAACGTGGGTGCATTATTATGAACATGAGGATAAAAGGATGTCTATGGTATGGAAGAATCATGACAGTCCATCCTAAAGAAGGCGAAGGTAGTTAAATTGATGGAAAAAGTGATGTGTGTCGTATTCATGGATAGTTTGGTGTGATTCTAGTCCACATGGTACCAGCTGGCTGCATGGTGAAAGAAGCATTTGCGAGGAAAACGATTTCAAGATCGCGAGGAGATCAGATATGCTATTTGAGCTTAAATACTGTTTAGTACAAAGAAGTGTTTGAAAATGGGTGAAACGCCACCAAAAATGCATGAACTATGCAGGAGAATACTTCGAAAAGGAGTGAAAAGAAATGACGTTACGTCATAAGATTCTGGCGTTGACGTTTGGCGTGGTCCGTAGGGCGATATGTGGTGCTGCTAGAAGTTCGCTACAAACCATAATCTTTGAGCTATTGGCGTCAAATTTTCAACATTTATTCTTAAATAATACATAAAGAATCTATGAACAGTTGAATTAGATAAGTCGTATGGTTTCAATACAGTGCAAAAAGTCCACGAATTAGTGGGACGACCCTCGTATAATGCCATTTTTAGCTCACCTGAGCCATGGGCTCAATGTGAGTTTTTGTGAACAGAGGATGACTTTTGTCAGTCTGTCCGTCAATTTCTTGGCAATTTCTCCTATTTTGATTTTAAATAGTCATGTCATATCTGTATCCAAATATTTTAACCATTCACCTGCTACGCAAAAATGCATCTGGAAATTTTATTTGCTGCATGAAGTTGTCTGCTGCATGTAAATGTTTATGTCAATGATTAATTTCCGCTTCAATCAGCCATATTCACGTATTACCGAAAGGTATCCGCTTTACCAGTCTATGTCACTCTACTCTTATCATGTGCAGTCTCAAGATTGCAACATTACTATTAAGTATAGATATTTGAATTGTAATACAAAAAATGGATACTAAATTCTAAAACTATTTACAGATGTGCAGTGTATAGACTACCTGTTATTTCCTAATTCATGGGATGAATTGGAAGATATATTCAGTATTAAAATATTGTGAATTGTTGAGGTTTCTCTTTTGCTACATTTCTTCATATACTTATTACAATAATTGTCATTATCATGAACTTTTGTTATTCTATGTATCATTTTACTGTATTTTTGTTTGTTGATATATCTATTTATTTTGTAAAAAATTGTATATTATTGTAACATATATTTGTATCATATATGAGGGCCTCATGGAAGATTAGTACCATTGTTTGCTAAATGTTGTTGCCCTTGTTAAATAAAGACTTTACTTACGCATACAGACAGTGTGGACCCATGCAGGCCACGCTGCTGTTAGAGGATTGTAAAATCTATTTAAGTTCACCTGAACAAATACAAGGAAGGGGTATTATAGTCACTATGGTGTAGGTGCTAGCCTCTGCATTGGTTATATTTTTGACTGACTTTTTAAAATTCACTATTTAAAGCCATATCTTCTGAACCTCTTGACCAAACAAATTCGTACTTAGTTTGATGTTTAATGCTGGTCTTAATTTGTATGTTGTACCATCTGGACCCACATCAGTGACCTTAAAGGGCAGGTCACAAACATAAAAATTAAATGCTTTAAGTCAAAGCCTTTACCTAATGCATGGGTGAAAGTTCAAAATTTCCAAAATCTTGAACTTTAGAAATTCTATTTTCTAAACTTGCAGGATGTCTACATAAAAATTATTTCATGTTTATATGGTTTAAAATTGTGTTTAGATAATCTGAAAATTAATCATAGAAGCTATTATAATCTCCCTAATTCAGCATTTTGCGGCTGACTGTCAGCCTCAAAATCCTGAAAACTTTCACCCAAGTTAATGTATCTTCTGAACTGATGTAATAATCTCTTTATTTTTTTTTTTTTTTTTATCAAATAAGAGTCTTAACCCTTAAAGTGCCAAGAAAAAAATGTATCTGAAAATGTCGTCTGCTGAAGTCGTCTGCTGCAAATAATTGCCTAACATTACTGACAAATTTAAGTATAGAAGCAAACAGGGTGGACCCAGAACAGACTGCTCCTATAGGAGCAGTCTGATCTCAGTCCACACTGTTTACAATAGAGGCTTCTTAAACATTTCAGCAGACGAGAAAAGCAGACAACTTTTGTTGTGATTGGCGCATTAAGGGCTAAGTTGCACTCTTTCTTATGACCATCTGGTTCACTGACGTTGAAGTCAGGGTAATGGACTGAGTAATTTTATGGGCTCATTTAAAATGATAATATTGAGGAAAAGTGCAATTCAGGTGATCTACACTGTCCTGCAACAGTTCTAATTGTAAGCCTAAGTGCAAAATATCCTTATAGGAACAAGGAGGAGTTGTCTATCGTGTAGGAGTTGTCTATCGTGTAGGAGTTGTCTATCTTTCCATCAGGAGTTGTCTACCTCGCCAGCGGGAGTTGTCTATCTTGCAAGCAGGAGCTGTCTATCTTGCAAGCAGTTGTCTGTTTTGACAGCAGGAGTTGCCTATCTTGCTAGCAAGAGTTGTCTATCTTTGCAGTAGCAGTTATCTACCTTGCTAGCAGGAGTTGTCTACCTTACAATCAACTTATTTGTTTCAGGCTGACGAAGAAGAGCTGAGTGAGGTACCCAATAGTACTCCAGATACACTCAACTCTAAATATATACCAAGACAGGGCCCAGATTCATCTTATATGTTCCCTGAAGGGGCTAAAGCTGAGGTAAGATTATGGTCCAGATACACTAAACTCCAAATATATACCAAGACAGGGCCCAGATCATCCTATATGTTCCCTGAAGGGGCTAAAGCTGAGGTAAGATTATGGTCCAGATATGCTGAACTCTAAATATATACCAAGAGAGGGCCCAGATACATCATATATGTTCCCTGAAGGGGCTAAAGCTGATGAGGTAAGATTATGGTCCAGATATGCTGAGCTCTAAATATATACCAAGAGAGGGCCCAGATACATCATATATGTTCCCTGAAGGGGCTAAAGCTGAGGTAAGATTATGGTCCAGATATGCTGAACTCTAAATATATACCAAGAGAGGGCCCAGATACATCATATATGTTCCCTGAAGGGGCTAAAGCTGAGGTAAGATTATGGTCCAGATATTCATTACTCTTACCAGATACCAAGACAGGGCCCAGATACATCATATATGTTCCTTGAAGGGGCTGAAGATGGGTAAAATTAGGTCTAATTGTGCTTAACTCTAAATATATAGCAAAATAGGGCCCAGATACACCATTTACAATATGTATGGTCCCTTGAGGGGCTTAAGCTAAGGTAAGATCATAGGTCAAAATAACCCATTTATGGAGTGAAAAATTGTGAATGTTTTCTTATCCATCAGTTTATACATTTTTTTGGTGCTGAAAAACCATCTTATGGATCTTTTCACATAAATTCCTGACATCGGGGGTTTGCCACCAGTTCAGCTTGCTCAGCTACCGAGACTAGCAAAAACAATGAAATTTTGCATACTGCAAGTTTACCTATTATACTTTGTAGACATTAAATAAAAAAAATGCTCTGAACAACAATTACATGAGTATGAACACAAAATGCCACAATCACAGACTGCAGACCAACCAACAGCACCGTGAGGAAGAGTCAAAGAATGATAACAGCCAAATGACATCAAGAAGACAAAAAAAGTGAGCACCCAGCTCTCTCTTCTCCAGAATGATGTATGGGAATGAAAACTAGAAAGGACAAAGTACTGCATATCAAAACAAAGACCCCCCCCCCCCCCCAAACAATGGTAGCAACAATAGACAATGAATAAACAACAACAGAACCATCACCTTAGAACAAACATTAGCGAAGCCACTGGGAGATACCTGTGTTGAATCAGGGATTCTAGCATTGAGGATGCATGGGCCATTTTTAGTAGAACCTGCATCTTCTGCTAGAGAATGCAAGCAAATATAGTATATTAAGAACTTGACAATGAATTCATGTGTTAAACTGTAGGAATGAAATTGTAGAGGTAATGCCCTTGATAAATAAATGATTAGGCTGGATTTTTTTTATTAGTTGACTTAGGAACCCTCCTACTGTAATTTTCCGGAAAGTAGAAAAAATCTTTAAAAAAAATTTTATCCGCCGACTCTAAATATTGTTTGTTTTGTTGAGAAAAATAATATATTTTTGGGGTTCTGTCTGTGTATTGAGAGTGGCACTGTTAAAAGTGATTGTCTTATGCAGATTTTGTAGGAAAATTATGAAATATTTAAAGATTTAATACAGACTGTTGGTTTACTTTACTAGTTGGAGATATTTAAAAACAAAAACAAAAAAAAGCTCTGAATATGACCAGTCAACTGGTCATTTAAGAACTTTTTATTTCTTTTCATCCCCCCGACCCTAAATCTGAAAAAAAAATCCCGTAAATCAACAAAAAACAATTCTGGCCTTACTGGGCCTGATCATTTTCCCCCATGATTTGCATAGGAAGTGGTGATGAAATAGAGTAAAAATATTTTGAGAGAAGTTTGTCTATCATCTACATTTAAAGCTTATGGTATTGGGTCCTATTTCAGTTTGTCATTACCTATGGTGATGGGGTTGTTGAAAAGAAACGAGTGCCCGAGGAAGTTGTGAAGGTCGTTAATAATATGTTAAGGGGAAACTACTCTTACTTGACAAAAGAGGCACAGATGATTCTGTCTGTTGGTCCAAGGTAAGATAAAAAGAAATATCCTTTGTTCAGCCAATAATATATTTTGTCCTGAAAATGCTGCCTGCTTAACGCATATAAGTCTAGCGCCCTTATTGTGGAACATCAGCAAACAGTGCAAAACCAGATCAGACGCAGCAAAATGCGGCGTCTGATCAGGTTCTCCACTGTTTGCTTACAGACTTTTCTTTTGAAATTTGAATCAAAATGAATAATACCACCCAACAACCCTAAAATTGGAAATTGACTCGTCAAATTGATATTGATGGGAATATACATTCGGTAAAATGGGTTAATTACATCTCCTGGATACATTTAAGTGCATTTTAGAATACTACAACCGTGCTAGCAAATAGTATGAGGGATCAGTCTGATCTGGGCTCATACTGTTTGCAATAAAGGCTACCTAATAACATAAGCAGAATAGAGAGCAGACAACAATTTTCATGAATGGCAGAGAAAAAGGCAGCATAGGTTTAGATAAACAAAAATTTTGAGCGTAAAATTGTAAATATTTTCTTACCCATCAGTTTCAACATATGTTTTGGGTAAAAGAACCATCTCATTGAGACAGTTCCTCTGAGTACCCACAACATATGTTTTGGCTGAGAAATAAGCAAAAAAAAATTTGATAGTTAAGGCCTGAGGCAGCTTACATGTAATTTATGAATTGATACTACAATATCATGAGTAGGCTGTTTAACCCTTTACCTCATAGATCACCTTTTAACCCTTTTGCAAACAGAGCAGATCCAGATCAGGCAGCTCTTATAAGAGCTGCCTGATCAGGGTCTACTCTGTTTGCTAATAGAAATATGATATATCTGATCCTACACTAGTGGACCTGACAAGTAATATTTCTTTGTTTTATGTACCAACATGAAAGTTTATTTATATAATTATTTATAGTGGGTGGAGTTTGGCATGAATATTCATGAAGGAAAGACCTTTTAAATACAGTCAACCCTCTTTATAACGACACTGTTTGTTCCCAGCTATCTTTGACGTCAAAGTGAATTTGTTGTTATAAAGAAATTCTGACCATTACCAGATTTCAACATAATAATCATTTGGTAAAAGAAAATTTTGTTCAAATGAATTAAAATGCAATTATTCCAAGTGTATACATCAGTTCAATTTCAAATTGCATCAAAATGCACAAAGCTTCCCACTTATCAAGTGAGACAAAAACCTGTTCATGCAAAAAGACCTTGTTCTGATCACAAAATTGTCTGACACATGGTAACAATTCTGTTATAATGAATTTATTTTCAATAGAAATTTTATATCTGTTCCCAGAAGTTACTGTCGGTGTCGTTTAGTGAATATTCTGTTATAAAGAGGGAATTTTAATGGAAACAGATCCATTCCCAGCAATTTTATGTCGGACATTGAATATTCTGTTATAACGAGTGACGTTATAAAGAGTCTTGACTGTATCTTTATGAGGAGTAAAGTGGCTCAATGGTAGAGTGCCACACTGGATATCAAGGGGTTGCTGAGTCAAGACTTACAAGATAATGTGTTGTGCCTTGAGCAAGACACTTTATCCTCTGCCTACTGCTTAGTACTGGTTTAACCTAGGAAATAACCGGACATGACTGAAAAAATGTTGACTTGGATGTAAAGCATCAACCCCCCCCAAAATAAATATCTGTTTTCATATTATCTGAATGGTATTCTTTTGTCTGAAGATCTTTTTTACCTTTACAAACAGTGTAGACCCTGATGAAAGGCAGCATCATGCTGCCTTTCATCTTGGCCTTCACTATTTGCAAAAGTACTTGTTCACTGCTGCCTTGAGGTCACCTGAAGGGAAAGGGCTGACCTCTTGGCTCTTGTTTGCGATGTTTATTGTGATTTTGTTACTTTCCCATTTGGTATCCTGGGACAGGTGTAGTACTTGATTGTATGTATCCTGATCCTTGCTGTCTTTCATATTAATAGACTTTTCGCTTACTGTAAAGGCGGCAACTTTAATATTCATATCTGGGCGTGGTTCGGCTATTTCATCTGCTAAGGAAGGGAAATCAGGTTCTATTTATAATTTGGTGAAGAATTAATAAGTTGCTTGGGCCGCGCAAACGTGCGTGCATTTCATGAAAATCCTAACCATATACACACTGAACTCACATTTATTAACCCTTAAAGCACATAATCACAAAATGTAGGGTTTTTGTCGTGAAGCCTCATAGACAAACAGTGTGGACCTAGATCAGACTGCTCCTCTAGGAGCAGTCTGATCTGAGTCCGCAATGTTTGCCTCTATGCTTATGTTAAATGGACATTTTCAGATGCAGTTAGTTTCTGGCGTTTTAAGGACTAAATACTGTGTTTTGCGTCTATACTGAGGTATACAGTTACTTTTGAATAAAACAAGGCTCATTTTCAGCTTTACCTATGTCTAAGGTTGACCAGTCCTAATTACGCATTCATGAGGCGCCGCCCTTACAGTAAGCGAAAAGTCAAAGAATACTTTTGTTTAGGAGGTTCCTAAATACATAGGGTTAAAAAGAGTAAAAAATGCTCTATATTTTTTCAGTGCTGGTCAACCAGTTGATAAAGATGAAGAGAAGGATTCCTTCAACACAAGAATGTCATCATCAGGCATTCCAGAATTCGAGAACAAGAAACCAATTAAATGTAAGTAATTGCCCAGTAAGCATGTTAAATTGGGCCACTATCGTCCCGCCAGAGAAACACCATCAAAGTTCACTGGGGGATGATACAGGGATCAAATTTTAGACTTTTAAGTACTTACTAAAAATAGCAAGTGACTATTTTTCTCACATGCTAAAGGCCCTGATCAACTTGCTTATTCACTGAAAATGAAGTTATAACTATTTTGTCAGTTACGTCACAAATTAGAAAATTTAACAAATTCAATTAGCATTCAGGTAAACACACACCTTATAGATTGATTGACAATATCTATTTATCATTTTCATCTTTCTGAACCAATATTTAGGTTTGAAATTCTTTGCAAACAGTGTGGATCCAGATCAGCCAGCTTCTTCAGAAGCTGGCTGATCAGGATCTACACTGTTTGCCATACAACTTATGCTGTGTTGCATAGTTTGGTTGATATAAAAATGACTTGTTTTCACTTGCTAAAAGTAGCAAGTGATGGCAATTTCTACTTGCTTTTTGGAGAAAAACTACTAGCATTTAGCAAGTTAGCAAGTGCTAAATTTGATCCCTGATGATAGTGGCCCAAGATTGGATGCTGGCTTGGTGTTCATAGAAGATCTGAAGTGTGATATCGTGTAACTTTTGCACTGGAGAGTATGGCTGGAGCAGTGGAAAATTCTTAAAATTTCTGCTCATCACAGGTTTAGATAAACAAAATTTTCAGCGTAAAATTGTAAATATTTTCTTACCCATCAGTTTTAACATATGTTTTGGGTGCTCAAAAGAATCGTCTTATTGAGACGGTTCTTTTGAGTACCCACAACATATGTTTTGGTTGAGAAATAAGAAAATTAAATTTTCATTACGCACTCTTAACTAAAGTCCTGGCTCATCCTACATGGCCCATATGTGACTGTAACTTCAATAATTTACTTGGGAAACAATTCAAATCTACTCGTTCTACAGTATGAGGTACTTGCCATGGCAAGTGGATAAATTTTTCCTACCTCCCTTTGACTTAAAATTTTACCTTATTCATAGAATAGTCAAAGCAGGCTTCAATTAACTTTAAAAAAATCCACAGGGTTGATAAAATCTAAGTATAAAACATAAGCATAAAATCATGGAAAAAAAGAAATAGAAACTGAACCTAAAATCCATTTCTTTTCACTTAACTTCTGACTGTACATAGAAGACAACTCTGGCTTTCAGTTTTTACAGGAACACTTTAGTGTAGAACAGAGCATTTCCTTCTGTTTCAGTGTCTGGAAGAATATATATATAAAACCTATAGAAAATATGTATAAGGGTTTATGACAAAACATCGAAAGACAAAACATAGAATCGAAGAAATACAAAGACAGACGCTTGAAAATAACATCGAAAAAGACATAAAAATATTTGGCAAAAAATATTGAAAAATCGAATTTTTCCAGTTTATATTATGACAGAAAAGAAATGAAAATTGTTAATAGAAATGTTTGTTTTGACCACTTTGAAATATTATACGCCATTCCATGCAAGTACCAGTCTATGTCAGCTGGGGCCGGGAGTAACTGAGTATTTTCTACTTTAGGGTTGTACAAATTCCTTTGATATTGATGCCCTATTTTTGGATTTGGACTTGTCCATAACAAATGGTATAGTTTTATCTGAAATTTATGATAAACAGGATGATTTTATTTTTGAAATCTGCAATCTTTATGATAGACCTTTCTTTACAGAGGGAAGTGATATTGTGTTACATTGGACTCGTCCATTCTCGTGTTACATTGGATTCATCCATTCTCAGGCTTAAAGACTTAACCAGTCAGCTAAGTGAACTAATCCAATTAATCCGCAAGTGAGTGAATGCCCACTTAATACTGTCGTGAGCAGATGTTAACAAAGACTGGTAGATTGAAAACAACAGAACATCGAAATACAAATTTGATATTTTGTCTTAGTAATTTTGATATTTCGTTGCAAAATTTTAGATGTTCTGTCTTTCGACGTCTTGTCACTTCGATGTTTTGGTTATTAGATGTTTTTTCATTTCAATGTTATTTAAGTACTGTATGATAATTTTACCCAGTCATGTTAATTGAATATTTTCAGACATAAAAGATGCCAAGTCAGAGATATTTAGAACTTTATCAATGTTGAGTGTCAGTAAAACAAGATTTAAAAGTCTACTCAAGTGGATGAAGACATTAAAATTGGAGGGTGGAAAGAAAGGTTTGTATAGAAGTAATCCATGGTTCCCACAGTCAGGGAAAAGTCAGGGAAAAATGAAAAAATTTCAAGGTCAGGGAAAAGTCAGGGAATTTTTAGTTTAGTCAGGGAAATTTGAAAATTTTGGAAAAATCAGGGAAAAGTCAGGGAATTTTAAAATCAGAAGTAGTCTAGGGGGTAATCAAGTTATAAGAGAAATAAATGGGAAAAGGGCAATGCTTCAGTTAGGTTACTAAAAAGGCTCTTTCACTACATTATCATAAGAAAAGCATTGTTTATTATACCCCTGGCGTTAATGCCAACTTATTGTCTAGGGGTGTACAGCTTTTGTATTTCTGTTTATATGTTTATTAGTTCATACTTCCTTACATCATGTTCATGGTTTTATAACAAACGTTTTGGTTAAAGTTTCTCAAATGGTGTATATCTCAGTAACCACTTATTAGAAAGCATTTATATTTGGACCATAGTTACCCTGGAGGGTTGGTATTCACATCATGACTCCAGATCCTAAGGTCGAGGCCTCTGGATGCTGGTGGTAAAAAATTAAGGACACCTTTAAAAAGTATGACAAAGCTTTGGTTAAAGTTTCTCAAGTGGTGTATATCTCGGTAACCACTCTCAGAAACATTCATATTCAGACCATAGTTACCTTGAGGGTGGCATTCACATCATGACTCCAGACCACAGGGTTCCTATCCTGAAGATTAAAATCTAGGCCACCTTTTAATAAAAGTGCTATTCTGTTTTTCTGACTTTGCAAATATTAACAAACCATTCGTTAACAAGCATTCATAGTTTGAAAATCGGTACCATTCTTAGTTGGCTTTCACTCGACAGCTTCAGATTCTTGGGTCAATGCCCCAGGGTTAGGCTAAAGATAAAATCCAGGATGTTGTAAGAATATTTTAAAAATATTTTCTAATATAGAATCATTTGTTTTTGAACATCGGGTACTATTTAGGGCATGACTTTGAACCCTAGGTTCATGACTCAGGATGGGGCTAGAGGTTAACATCTAGGACACCTTTAAAGCAGTATTCTGTTTTTCTTGCTTTTGCATATATCTGATCAACTGTTAATTAGAAAGCATTCATACTTGGAAAATTGGTTCCATTCATCCCTGGTTCCGTCAAAACACAACAGACACCTGAGTCCATGCCCCAGGTAGAGGTTAGAGGTCAAAAATCTAGGACATCTTAGGATTTTTGGGGGGTTGACATTTGCTCTCTGGCTTTGGACCTTAGAGTTCAATGCCCAGGGTTGGACAAAAGATCAAAATCTAGTTTTATATGAGGACCTTAAGAGCATCAGCCGAGTGTATAAAGTTACACCTCTCTTAAATTATCAGTATTGTCTAAACCAAATAGAAATAGAACATTTAGGGTTGATATTTGGAATGATTTTTGAGCAGTAATTCATTCAAATAAAACTTGAATAACAATATCTAATTCATAAATGTACAGTATATTCTGATTAAAAGGTGGTTAGGGCTGGCTGATGGGGAGGATGGATCGAGGCCAACATTTATTAAGCTTTGCAAATAGTGACTTTTTTGGTCAGGGAATTTTTAATTTGGTTAGGGAAAAATCAGGGAAATGTCAGGGAATTTTACTTTCTATGGTTTGTGGGAACCCTGTAATCGTTTTGTTTGATTTGATTCTTTACGTCCCATCAACAATCTTTTAGTTATAAAGGGACGGATCTTCCTGGGTTGAACCAGTACTAAGCTAGGATTAATGTTCTGGCTCAAGGACACAACGCAGTGACGCCTGTGAGGCTCGAACCTGCAGCCCCTGGGTCTCGAGTCAAGTGCTCTACCACTGAGCCACTGTGCTCCCATAGAAGTAATTGATGAGCTAACGCACATGTAAATTGAAGATTCAGAGGAGCACGGTAGCTCATTGCAGGTAAAGAGCTTGTCTCGAGATCGAGGGGTTGTGGCTTCAAGCCAGGCAGGAGGCACTGCCTTTATGTCCTTGAGCAAGACACTTTATCTTCTGCTTAGTTCTGGTTCAACCCTTATTAAGCAGAAAAAAAATATAAAAAATCTGTGTGTAGGGTAACCTGACCCTACCTAAATTTACTGGTGAAACCTAGATTTTTTTTCAGGTTTTCTGGAAAATATATAATTTTATGCATTTTGAAAGGCGAAAAGCCTTTCAAAATGCATAAAATTATATTTTGTTTCCAGAATTTTTTTTTTTAAAAATGTGTACATACCCTACCTAAAATTTTCAGACCTGTTATCTGAAACACACTTATTTTTTTCTTTGGCCTTAGAAGATATTTCATGCTGAAGTCCTTAGGTTTCACTTGTATAACTATGCACACACATCTATATTAATGTCACTACAAACACCAATAACCATATATTGCTTTATAACTTACTGAGGTCAATTGGCTTAGCAACACGAATGCATAGATATGCGTTATTTACACGTTCCTGCAAGAGTTGCTGCCCCTAATTATTATTTTACCATTAATTGCAGTTAAAAGGTAATTGCAGTTAAAAGCTCTAGAACTTCAAAACTAGGGTGAAAACTATACTGAAATCTTGAAAAACTGCAGATCAATAATAGCTTCTGACACTTTTTATTCAAACACGAGTTATTGCCCCTGAATGCCATTTTTATATTAGAAATTTGGTCCAAAAATCCACTTTTTCCTCAAAATCTTGATAACTGAATAACAGATTGCAGTTTAAAAAAAAATGAATCGGTTTTGTTTGAAAAATCGTCACAGATCTGTAAACAATATTTCAGTCCAAGAGTTAAATGTCCTTGGTTTTTGCATTTTTGGTGAAAAAATCAACAAAATAGGCCTACGAATGCATCAATGCCCCCAAATTATTGGTAAAATATTATCTATCATTTTAATAGATTAAGATGACTTCTGCGAATGTGTTTAAGTATCAGGTGCAGAAATGAATATTTGCAACTGTTTGGTTTATTTTTTTACTCCATTTATTATTGATTTGGTGGAGTTTTTGGTTGTTATATTACATGTATTTTTACAGTCACAGAGTTAAGAGTTTGAACAGAAAAAAAAAAATCTTATTTCTCAAAGTATATGTTGTGTGTACTCAAAAAAAACGTCTCAATGAGACGTTTCTTTTTAGCACCCTTAAAATTTGCTAAATATAATGAGTAAGAAAATATTTACAATCTTAAAAAAAATCTTAACCTGCGAGTCATTGTGTCGACAAAAAAGTATGCAAAATTATCCAGCATGCAGAGTAAAGCCTGTCTGACACAGAACATGGTTGGGCACACGGTTCCAACACGGTATACTCAGTCATACACGGGTTGACTGGTACGAGTATTGAGCTCCAACCGTGCCTGGGGATGAGTTGGTACGATTTAGACTTGAATGTAGCACGAGTATGTACGAACAAAGCACGGATATACTCGATCAAGCAAGGTTTGTCACGGTTTGAACACGATTTTCATACGATTGTTGTACGGTTCCATGTATGTCTGTTACGGCCTTGTACAATTAAACACGACCTTTACTCGATTAACTGGACATTTACAGGGTTTTCATACGGTCCCACCGACTTTTGTTCGAGTTCCATTCCATACGATTTATATACGATAATGACACGGTTGAGCTCACTCGTTGAGTGGACTTCATTTGCAGTCTCGTACGGTCTCTCACGATCTTGTACTGTCTCGTACGGTCTCACAGGGTCTCTCACGGTCTTGTACAATCGCTAATACGATATATACAGACATGCAACCGGCTTTCAAGGATACACTCGAATGGCCCGAGTGTAACTCGGATAAGGCCACGGTTGGTTCAGTTGTATGTACGGTTTACACGGATGACCACCCGTGTAAGCCGTGTGTTCTGTGTCAGACAGGCTTTAAATGCAGCAAGGTAAAATTAATGACTTAGCCCTTTTCTCCATAATAATGCCTTTTGACGCCTTTAAAATACCATGTATTTGAAAATATTATGGAAAATGGAGCATTTGCTCAAAAGAGAAAGTGCTCCATTTTCCATATTTTCAAAAGTATTCAAAACTTAACTTAAATTTTTCCTGAATTTTTTCAATGATGTCAAAAAATAGAAAAAGATGTCATGATCTAAAAATAGCATATGGAGTAAAGGGTTAAGGCATTATCTCACATATTCTTGAATCATCAATTCCAATTTTTTGCTTCAGGTAAATTTGTATTGTCAGCACGAGATGTTATCGGTGGGACCAAGTATGTTATCAGCAGTAATTTTGAGACAGACGAGGATAACATGCTGAGACAGGAACAGAGCTACAAACCATACGGCTCTGCAACACATAGTAAAGGACCTAATGAAGGGGACACTGCTGTAAAACTTCCAATGCCATCCATTCCAGAACCACCCCATAATCAAATCATGTTTCTCATGCCAACCAGTATTTCTTCCATTCCGAATTCTGCCACACCAGTGTTCAAAACAGCTGCTGGAGTAACCATGGTTCCCACATCAAAGGGTCCAGTGCCAATACAACCTATGCAGATGCCTGTACCATCATCACAAATCACCACACGGTCCCAATCCTCACTCTTAAATGTGTCAGATTCAAATGCAGAAAGTGTGTCAGCTCAAACTAACACTCCACCAATTTTACGCCGACATCCAAGAAAACCTACCTATCCAAGTAGATCCAGAGACGCTTCTCCAAACCCCATTCCTATGAATCTATACAGATCTATCCAGGCACCAGAAGAGGACAGATTATCTCCCTTGGATAAATCTTCAACAGAGAGTGAAGGTTATATAACTGTAAAAACTGAACCACATGACTATGACAGTGAAACGTGTGAAGCAAATTTGGATTTCGATCGTAATTTAGAAACCGGTGTGGTGTCGCCAAGACCCTGCATACATGTACTTTCACATGAAAATTCCGCTGATCCTGACCGTTATGATAAAGATAAAGTCCTAAAATCGGACGCAGCTATGCCCCAGAGTATTGAACAGGACAGACCGTTTGATATCGTTATAAAGTCAGAACCATTGGATGTGATTTGATTGAACTGTAAAAAAAGTTGATTCTAAATGTGGTCTGATGACTCTGGAGTAAAGGACCTATTGAAGGGGACTCTTGTACATTCTGATACATTTTCACATGAAAATTCCGCTGATCCTGACCGTTTTGATAAAGATAAAGTCCTAAAATCGGATGCAGCTATGAGTATTGAACAGGACAGACCGTTTGATATCTTTATAAAGTCAGAACCATTAGATGTGATTTGATTGAACTTTAAAAAAGTTGATTCTAACTGGACTTTAGTTAAGAGTGCATAATGAAAATTTGATTTTCCTATTTCTCAACCAAAACAAATGTTGTTGGTACTCAAAAGAACTGTCTCAATGAGACAGTTCTTTTGAGCACCCAAAACATAAGTTAAAATTGATGGGTAAGAAAATATTTACAATTTTATGCTGAAAATTTTTGTTTTAATTAAACCCGTGTTCTAAATGTGCTCTGACGTTAGAGTGTCAGGCCCATGACTAGAAGGTTGCCATTTTTGAGTAGGAGCTTTTATTATTTTTTATAAGTTCTGGTTTATCACATGAAAACATCGAGGCATGACTGAAAAAATGTTGATCAAGCATACTCTTCAAGCACAATTAGTGACGGGTGACCTTGACCTACATATAATGCTGTAGAGAATTCACTGCAGCAATGACAGCTGTGAGTGTCAAATCATAGGTCCAGTTAAGCAAAATTATTGAGCGTAAAAATGCAATTATTTTCTTACCCAGCAATCTAAACATATGTTTTGGGTGCTCAAATGAACCGTCTCATTGAGACGGTTCTTTCGAGTACCCACAACATCTGTTTTGCTTGAGAAATAAGAAAAATATTTTTCAGTTACGCACATTTATCTGGAGGCCTGGTCAAATATTGCGTGGTAATTGTCACTGGCATACCCTTCAAGCATGCACTATGACCTTAGGTGAGTTCAACAATGCGAGCGCACCAATGGACGCTTGTCAGTGTGATCATTACATTGTTGAATGATAGCGAGTGCTTGCTCAATAAAAAATGGCTGGGCCCAGTAACAAACAAGTCAAATCCCCCATTGGTTGAAAATCAAAGCGAAACCCCTTCCGACCTTCAGTTTAAATTGTTCCATTTGATATATCCACACAAAGAAACATACATCGTCATTCGGAAAATCGAATCTGAAAATATTGCGTGCATAGTCCCTCACAAAAACCTATTATTGTTTTGGTAGCCACCTTTGATTTTTGGGCAAACACCTATCGACTTGAATCGTGAGCGCTTGCAAGCACCTTGGCAAGCGCGTGCATTCAGAGAAAGCACTCGATAGCACTCCGAGCGCTCGCATTGTTGAACACGCCTCAGATTTCATGTAAATTTTGTCACATTCTATAAAGTGCATTTCTCTATAAATGAAACCTTTGAAATTGAAGATTCAATATCAAAAAGAGCATTCTTCTCAGGTGTGAGACTGCCAGTGGTGGATTTTTTCTTTAAATATGGAATTTAACCGTTTAATTTCTAATGTGAGAATAACAAACATATGTGTTACTGCCTGCAAGTCAGCTTTTGGCTACAGTTAACTCTTTGCCTACTGGGCAAATTTTTATGCTGTTTTGTCGTCTGCTGATTTTTTTTTTCAAAAAAGTTCTCTCAAGATCACCATCAGAGTGTCAAACAGTTTGGATTCAGATTAGGCACGACATTCTGTCGGGCCGGATCTGGTTCCAAACTGTTTGCAAAGGTTATCATCAGATGACACTAGTAGGCAAAGAGTGAAACTTAAAACTTACACAACTTACACAAGTACTGATGTTTTAATGAATTTATTAAACAAGTTACTACTTAACTCTTAAAGCGCCAAGAAAAAAAAATGCATCTGAAAATGTCGTCTGCTGAAGTCGTCTGCTGCAAATAATTGCCTAACAGTACTGACAAATTAAGTATAGAAGCAAACAGTATGGACCCAGAACAGACTGCTCCTATAGGAGAAGTCTGATCTGGGTCCACACTTTTTACCATAGAGGCCTCTTAAACATTTCAACAGACGAGATCAGCAGACGACTTTTGTTGCGATTGGCGCATTAAGGGTTAAAATGGGGGAAAACTTTAAGAAAAAACATTTCTCTGAAAACATGAAACCCACTGTCAGCCTACATATCTAATACACAGTAATGTCTAGAGGCTGTCTGATCTGGGTTTACACTATTTGGGCAGGCCTATCTCACACCGGATAGATGGCAATCAAAAACATTAATACTATCGACAAAAGTAGATCAAAAATAGTTATAAATAGAGTTTATGATTGTCATTTGTCTTCAGTCGGATGACAAATGGCAATCAAAAACACTGTTACTAGCAGTTTTGATCTGCCTTTGTCGATTAAGAGCTTTTTTGATTGCCGCCTATCCGGTGTGTATCAATTAATTAAATAAATCAATTAACCCTTAATGCGCCAATTGCAACAAAAGTCCTTTGCTTTTTATGGTCTGCTGAAATATTTAAGAAACCTCTATGACAAACAGTGTGGACCCAGATCAGACTGCTCCTATAGGAGCTGTCTGATGTGGGTCCAACCTGTTTGCTTGTATACTTAAATTTGTCAGTAATGTTAGGCAAAAATTTGCAGCAGACGTCTTCAGCAGACGTCATTTTTCAGATGCATTTTTTCTTAGCGCTTTAAGGGTTAAAAAGTAAATACAAAACCCCTGGGTGGGTAATATTTTTTGTATATTATATACATTTTTTACCTGTTGTTTATTAGATACCATACTCATGCTTAAAAAAGGCCACCCCGAGTATTGTATAATGAAGTGATGTAATGGTATGTTTACTTTGACATACTGGCTTGGTTGTAATTCAGGGCTCACTTACAGGCCAACACTATGTCAGGGTTACACAGGCTTGAAAAGAACTTGAATTTAGAGGGCTTCCTTGAAAAGTCCTTGAAAATTAAATCTGCTTTGAAAAGTACTGGAAAATCACTCAAAAGCCTTGAAAAGTCCTTGAATTCTACTATTTTCTGTAGGACTTAGCCCTGTTGATAGAGACCGAAATCAGTATAAAATTGTTGTGCCTTTATTCTGCACCAAATATAGGCAAAACAATTTTATACTTATTTTCCAGTACTAATGCCTCCATTATCTCAGTCTAGCATTTCTTAAGTCAAATTTTAACGCTTAGATCAGTATTTTCATTATCTTTTAGCCCTTGAAATTGTATGAGAGGCTTTTAGAAGTCCTTGAAAAGTCCATGAATTTAACACAAGCATGCCTGTATGAACCTTGTATGTGTATGAAGTCCTTCACCTGCATTCCAACTAAACAATTTCTCCCAGCAAGTCAGTCATGTTAACTCTCTAGACTGGTCATCCCGATCCCCTGATCAATCCCCAAGTGATATTTCTGGCCAAGTTATGCCTGACTTGTATCCCAGCTGTCCAGTGCCTGGCCTCGAGGTTATAAAACTTTTTTCATGGTCAACTCAGCTGAGCATGAAATTTCAACTGCTCATAAAAACTAAAATACCAACAAATAAAGAAAATTCTTGCTTTAAGTCCCTCAAATGTTGTATTTATCTTGCTAATAAATGTTAAAATGCCAACACTTGTTGGCATTTTAACATTTATGAGCATTATAAATTACGTGCTCAGCTGAGTTGAGCATGAAAAAAAGTTTTATAACCTTGGGGGCCTGAACTTGCATGGTGGCTGGTTGAACAATATCAAGGCATTCCATAGGGAGATATTTGCAGGCTCACAAAATGCTTTAAAAAGGTGGCAGTCATACAATGTTTTGACTTGCAATAAATTTGTTATCATAACATATTCATGCCTATTTAATTATCAATCGGGGTGGTCTTCTTTTTTTTAGCACGAGTATATGTTTATTTACGATACATTTGTTGCAACAGATAAATGCATTATATCTCTAACAGAAGAATTTAAAATATGGATTATTATACGATTATTGGCTACAATTTTGGTATACATAAGGATTTCTTACACACCGAATAAGGAAATCTGCGATTTTACCCTGGGATAGAAAATCTTCTTAAACCATGCTATCTTACCCAGGACGTTAAGTAACGTCATAATGTGAAATTGCATCTTAGCGTATTCAGGGACTTCTGGAGGCTTATTTAAAAAAATAAAGAAATAAAACAGTGGTGAGCAAGAAATAGAATCCATTATTCGTGTGAGGGTAGGGTAGAAGTCTCTGTCCCTCAGGATCACTGTTTGTCATCACTCGGTAAACCTCGTGATGCCAAACAGCGATCCTTGGGACGGATTTACCTATCCTACCCTCACTCCCTCACATAGATTCTTATAGTATCTACCACAAATAGTGATATTCACCAAGGCCACCAGGCCTAGATGAATATCGCTTATGAGGGTGGATAAGTCCAATTATTGCCTAATTTGAAGCCAATAACTGTTTTGTTATATGACTTTACACTTGTTTATGTAAAAGGTCTACTCTCACTTTTGAAATCTGCAGAATTATATTGCTGGGGTCATTCTCACAAGTTTTAGCAACTGTTTTTTTTTTGCATTTTTTTGCCTTGAAAAAACAACAACAAAACAATAAAAATAATTTCAATGAACTCGAGCATGAAAAAGCACACTGCATGCATGAAAAACTAGATTTGTGGTAGTTGTCTGAATTTTCCCTTTTCTTTGAGATATGAATGTACCCAGCGTATCGTATGCATCGGCTCGAAGCCAATATATCATATATTGAGCCGCGAAAATGTTGCTTTTTCACGAGTGTAGACTCAGACGAGCATGTGCAGCCTCCTCTTAAGCTTACAAACTCCCAACGATGTCCAGTCAGTAGCTTAACACCCATATAATATTCAAGCGACTAGCAAAGGCTCTGATCAGACTGTGCATATGCGCAGGCTGATCTGAGGCCTTTGCTGATCGTTGGAAATCTCATGTCACGGCTCAATTATATTCTTTCGAGGCATCGGACGCAAAGTCGGACGTTCGCTTACATGATTAATTCTTGGTATGCCTGCCCCTGATTTCGTTTGGCAGGACGTTGGAGATGTTTAGGATCCAAACTATTTGCAAACTTTGAAAGCAGGTGGTAGAGAGAGAGAGAGTGAGAGAGAATGAGAGAGACTAGCGCTTGCATACGAATCTCTTGTAATCTCGAAAAATATCATGTATCGGTGCTGAAAATGATACTGGAGATCCTTCTCGTGCGCATCGGCTTTTGCATGAAAAAGTCGGATATTCGACAGTATTGATGCTTTGCATGCTTTCTATCGCATGCCCAAATGTTTATATCGACGAAACATTCTTTCCTGAATTCCATTCGGATCTGATCTGGATCTGAACTGTGACAACGTTTTTTCTTCTTCTTTTTTTTAAGGGAGAGAGGATCCAAATATCACTAAAAGCGGGCCATCATCGGCCCGCCAGCGAAACACCTTTAAATGGCATTTCGCTGGCGTGCCGATGATGGCCCAACGTTGAATGCTGGCTAGGTAGTTTTGAGAATTTCAGGGGATCCGGTCCAGTATTGCTAAGAAATTCTATAGTTTTGTAATTTTTCAGGGGGGTCCGGACTCCCTTTCCCCCCTCTGGATCCGCGCATGGGACCGGACACTTTTTGAGATATACTGAAAACCAATTATATCGTGCACATCGGCTTTTGTACGACACTTTGCATACTTTCTATCGCATGCACAAATTTTTAAATTGACGAAACATTCTTTCCTAAATTCCATTCGGGTCTGATCAGGATCCAAACCGTTTTTGCAAATGTAAATAGAGAGAAAGAGAGAGAGAGACAGGTACATGCACATCCTTTCGGGAATATCAAAGTGCATCGACAGATCGACAAGTAGAGAGAGAGAGAGAGGAAGGAGAGAGGTGTTCTTTTTTTAATCTCGTCATTTTTTAACTCAGAGAACTCGTCTACATATTTCAAAGTTTCATGTAATATATCTTTGCAAATAATTCTGATCGACGAGATGTCCTCGAGTGACTGTATTTCATTATAAACGGCATTTGCGCAGATGGAGAGCAAGCGAAAGCGTTTTGGTTTTCTGAAGGAAGAACAAAAATGTAGCGATTCATCGGTAGTCCAAGGTAATAAGTGGACTTATACGACTTGTATGTAAATCGAGTGACATAACATGCACGTGCCTGGCTCTCGACTTGGCAATTACTGCACGCGCTAGACATTTTACTGACTCAGTCCGCAAGAATTTAGCGGCGTTTGAAAAATGAGTAGATAGAGCAGAATCACATCGTCGTGTTTTCAACATGTTTCTACCACATTTTTACATGCATATATACCGTTTTTGCTCATGATAAAGACCACATTCTAAAATTACGAACACTAGCAATTTTTCTGAAACGTAATTTCTATAATTACGAACAGCGGGAAAAATAATTATTTTTTAGTGTTCGAAATTTTAGAACATTTACCGTACATATTGTTATCGGCGATGAGTGGTATGGGATTGTAAATGGGCAAAATCCGTCCATTTTTAACGGAGTTACTGCCTTTTTTCGTATTGGAAAAATGGTTTCTGGCCTGTTTTTCCTTTACTGTTCATGATATCTGAATGAAACTTCACAGATATGTTGCACATCAAAGGTTACATATTGTGACTAAGGACCGTCACTCTGACCTTCCCAGTTTGTGAGTTATCCGCCCTTGTATGAAAAAAGGTTTTTGACCTATTGTTCCTTTACTATATGGAATATCTGAATATAACTTCACAGATATGTTTCACATCAAAGGTAACATATTGTGACTAAGAACGTCACTCTTACCTTTTAGTACTGCAGATCTCAAGGCTGTCAGAGGGGTCTACTGGTCAGATCTTTGCAACATCTAGTGTTATATACTAAATGAAAATGTGGGGTCTCTAGTTTTTAAAAGTAGTTGATGACACCTCTGATTCTGAGTACTAAGCGAGTTATCTCCCCTTGAATTACCCCACCCATTTGGATCATATTATAAGAGGTTATGATCATTAGCTTGTTAAATAATTGAGTTGAAGCGTCCGGGAAGAAATATATACCCATCATTACTCAAAACGGTACTTGAAAAAGTAGAAAAGTAAAATTTTGATTAGAGAATGGGCTTTTGAACTGTTTTGTTGGTCTTTTAAAGTTAAATTATGTGTTAAAACTCCATTGAATAAAAATATATTTGAAACTTTTAATTTAAGAATCTGCCCATTAGTGGTATGCCCTTAGAAATGACTAAAAATTTAAAGAACACTTATTTATCGATCTTATCAGGGTTTCTTGATTCCAATTTCTGTATACGGAATGCTCTGGGAGCAATAATAAGCATGTAAATACCCCACCCACCTATTACTACTGCAGATCTCATGGCTGTTTGAGGGTGACCTTGGTCATATTTTGCTAACATCTGGTGTCATATACATGTACATATACCAAGCAAAAATGTAAAGTCTCTAGTAAATAGAAATAGTTGATGACACCGCTGGTTCTGAGTACTAACCGAGTTATCTCCCCTTGAATTACCGCACCCATTTTGATCATATAATAAGAGGTTATGATCATTAGTTTGTTAAATAATTGAGATGAAACATCCCGTAAGAAAAAAATGCCCATCATTGCTCATAACGTTACTTGAAAAAGTAGAAAAGTTAAGTTTTAGTCAGAGAAATGGGCTTTCAAACTTTTTTGTTCGTTTTTAAAAGTAAATTTGGTGTCAAAACTCCTCTGAATAAAATATTTTTGAAACTTTCAGTTTAAGAATCTGCCCATTAGTGTTATGTCCTTAGAAATGACTAAGAATTTAAAGAACACTTCTTTATCTATATTATCAGGGTTTCTAGATTCCAATTTCTGTATACGGATGTGCTTTGGGGACAATACTAAGCATGTAAATACCCCACCCACCCATTACTACTGCAGATCTCAGGGCTGTTTGAGGATGGGTCAAATTTTGCTAACATCTAGTGTCACATACATGTTCATATACCAAACAAAAATGTAGAGTCTCTAGTAAATAGAAGCAGTTGATGACACCGCTGATTTTGAGTACTGACCGAGTAAAGTCCCTTTGATATACCCCAACCCATTTTGATCATATTATGAGAGATTATGGGTGTCAGTTTTGGAATATAATTAAAATCATGCATTCAGGAAATAAATATAGCCATCACTATTCATAACAGCACTTGAAGAAGTAAATAAATTTAGTTTTAGTCAGAGAAAAAGGGTTTGGAACTATTTTCTTCGTATATTACAGTTATATCCTATTTCAAAACCCAGCTGCTTTGAATAAGCATATAATAGAAACTTTCAACTAAAGAAACTGCCCGCTAGATTTATGTCTTTAAAAATGAATAATAATTCAAAGATCAGTGCCTCAGTTATGTCAACAGGGTTTCTAGATTCTAATTTCTACAAATAGAATGCTCTGGGGCAACTACTAGCATGTAAATACCCCACCCACCTATAAGATGAGGTGTAAACGCTAACATTGATAAAAGTCTTATAATACTAAATCACCCAAATTTTTTATAGCCTAAATACGAAGAGAATAATTTCTGACAGTGTAACTGTATTGCAAGTGCATTTACACGATCTTTCTTAAGATTGTCAAGCACAACCAAGAAAATCATTTTAGGTCACTAGTGGCACCAATAACCATAATTCTTGCAAGGCTAAACACAATTTACCTTATAACTTGAATATATGTTACCATTTATACCTGAAACTTACTGGGGTTAATACACTTAGTACGCCAAACACAGTTATAATGCATTAACGTATCTAGATATTCTAGGAGGAGTTACTGCCCTTGATTATTTTTCCATTGTTTTGTATGGAAAAATGCAGTAAATAATAATAGCTCAATAAGTTAAATTTGAAAACTTTTTTTCTAAATAGATTTAAATCTATCCTGAACGAATACTATGCCAAACTGCAGATCAAAAGGGGTACGTGCATTAAGAGGCTATTTTGGCCCCCATATGAGGTCAAAAAATAAAATTTGCTCTTAACAAATTTCTTCTTATTAGTTTATTAGAACAATAGCCAAAGTGTAAATTTCTCGTATTGATTCGACTTTTACGGTTGCTATGGTAACAAAAATGGCCGCCAAAATAGGCTGAAAATAGGAAAATGGCCATTTTGGAGCAAATTTGAGACATGTAACAGAGGAATTAATATAGAGCACAAGCAAATACAAAAAAAATAACAGATGATGAGAATTATCACGGCACATAATATATTAAAGGTTTTTTAGGTATTTGCTTGTGCTGATATCTTATTCTTAAAAAATCGGTCTCCAAAATCCTATAATTTGGCCTAAAATAGCAATTTCTCTATTTTAAGCCTATTTTTAGCTATTTTGGTTACCAAAGCAACCGGTAAAGGGAAAATAAAGGCAAGAATTTTACACTTGGGCTATTCTTCTAACAAAACACTAGGATGAAATTGGTGACAGTATTTAAGGGTTCAAAGATCAGGAATCGATACAATCAAGTACCACACCTGACCCAGGAACTTTCAGTTTTTTGCTCTAGAGGGGGCCAAAAAAGCCCCTTAATGCATGTACCCCTTTGTTTCTGCTACATATTTCTATTTTTTTGAACCACGAGTTGTTGTCCCTTAATAGCAAGGATCACACATAGAAAATGGATCTATAATCAAATTTTCCTCCAATAACTTGCTTACTGAGGATCTGATTGCAATAAAAAATACGAGACATTTGGTTTTACACATCTTTACAGCATCTTTTGTATTGCTTTAGCGATATAAAATACTGCATGGAACATGCATTATTGCCCTTGATTTTGCGTCGTTTTAAGATTAAAAATCAATATAATAGGCCTTATAAATAAATGAATCAATGTCCCACATTATTGGTGAAATATTGAAATTTCCTTCATTTTATATAATTTGATGACGTTTGCATTTGTCTTCCTGTATCACTCAACATAAATGTGTATCTGCATTTTATTCTTTCATCAAATCAGAGTAAATGATCATTGAAAAAGTGGGTGAGGTACGAATATACTGACAATCTTTATGGCTTCATATTTCATCAGAAATTATGACTATTCTAAATCTAAACAGTATGTAGCTTTTAAGTTTTCTATATACAGATATTATGTATCATTTTCCTGCTTTGCTTAGATTTTCGTCTATGCTTTGGAAAACTAATGCTTTTTTGTATCTTGTAAGTTTTAGGTTCCCTAACACTTTAGATAAACCAAATTAATTTGCTAAACATCCTTTTCAGGACAACCCTGCAAGACATACTGTAACCTACAGATTATTTCATTAACCTCAAATGATAACCTTACTAACTCACATTTTCTCGTCAAAAGTCCGCTCTATAAATTAACAATGAGCTGTTTTTAGTCTTTCTTACTCAGAAATAAATGTACTTTAATTTCATACCACTTTCAATTACCTTATTGCAATTGAAGTTATAATTTAATCATATTTTTTCCAAGAACATGTTTCTAAAATACACCAAATAAACAAGGCCTGCAAATGGTTGACATTTTTTCTATCAGATCTAGATTATAACACACCAAGATGTAGACAAAATAATGTATGTGTTGAATCTGAAGGCATTGGTAGTGATGACAGTACAATCAAAATTATGTTAAACCTGTCCAGTTCTCAGAAAATTTAGCATATACTGTATGTATGATGTTTCTCTAATGGCAACGTTTATATAATGGAAACCTCACAGTACTTTGATGCTATTCGCGTTTGTATTCCAAAAAGGTGACAACAATAAAGCATAATAAAAGAGAACCACTGGACAATACTACATTGTTCTAGAACTTTAGTGGTTCCAGAGAAGATTTTTTATGTTTTAACTATACAAGCCAATGTAAAACATGTGATCCCCTGGGTGGAGCCAGTTTTGAATACACTTGGCAGCTCCAGGCCTTGTGGGTCAAACAAGAAGGGTTTTGTGCTTTATATAAATAAACCTATATAGCCTTCGTGGCTTGTTTTTGTCTGCACGGCCATTATTTGAACAGACTCAGTGGAGGTCTACTATGTGATGCTACATACTAAATATAATGGCATTGAGCCATGTGGTTTCAGACAATATTTTTTTCATATTTGCTGTAAGAAAACTATATAAAACCAAGGGCCATAATTTGAACAAACTTGGTAAAGTAGCACTAGGTGACGCTATAACTCTGTGAATATTGTTTTATGCTTTCCCTATTAAAGCCTATGTAAAACACGTGGCCCCCAGGATTGGTCCATTTTGGCAAAATGGGCATAATTTTAACAAACCTGGTGGTGGGGTCTACTAGATGATACAAATACCAATTATCAAGGCTGTATGCCAAGTGGTTCCAGACAAGAAGATTTGCTATGTGTACCTTATATAAACCTATGGAAAACATGTGAATCTGGAGCGGGCCACAATTGGCCCTAGGACCGTAATTTTAACAAAATTAGTAGAGGTCTACTAGATGATGTTACATATTTAATATCAAGGCTCAAATGGTTTCAGACAATATTTTTTCATGTTTCCCGTTTTAAAAAAAGCAAGTGAGTATGGTCAGGAAATACCACAATCACACTCTGCAGACCAACCCACAGCCTATGTAAAACATGTGAACCCAGAGGCGGGACAATTTGTGGCCCCATGGGCATAATTTGAACAAAAAAGAAAAATATCTACTAGATAATCCTACACAAAATATCAAGGCTATCAGCCTTGTGGTTTCAGACAAGAAGAATTTTTAAGTTTTCGAAAATCTATTTTTACCCATGTGATCTAGATACACTATTTCATAAATTATTTGAGAGGGCCATATAAGGACTATTCCTGTCAGCCAAATTTGATTAAATTCAAGCCATTATTTTAGGGTGAGATATCGTTTGAAGCAATTGTTGATGACGCACGACGGACAACAGACATCCAACGATCACAATAGCTCACTTTGAGCCTATGAATCAGGTGGGCTAATAAAATATACTAAATATTGAGATTTTAAATATGTCTATTTGACCTTGACCCTTGACATTTAAATAGGTCATAACACAAATTTTAACTCTGACATACAAAGAGTGTAGACTAATACTTATTTTGATGAAACAAAATTGACGAAATATGGCAATTGAACTTTTTCAATATAGATAAAGATTTTTTTTATGAAAAGTTTGCTTTCCTTTTGCATTGAAACTATTTGCAAACAGACACATGGACAAACACAGCTTTTGGTACATGTATCATTGGTATTGATAATTTATTTTAAATGTTGTTTTCCAACCAATACCATACAAGTCATAACAATATTGTATTAACGTGTCCTTATGAATAAATGCAATGCTCTAGACCAACTGTATACAGCATATGCATAATCCTATATAACGTGTGTGTACGGTTCAAGGGCCTTAACTGTGTAAGTACTCATCTTCGACGATGTCATTAACTGGATTCTGAAGTCGTACATACAGACGAATATTTTGGTATATATGACGCTTGATGTTAGCACAATCTTACCAGCAAAGTTCATAAGGAGAGGAATTCTGGCCAGTCGAATGTGGTAGTATAAAGCGGTTATCATCTTGACGTGATTCAAACTGAGGCCGTTACGGAATAGCTCACGCCTCGCTTGATTGGGGGTATTTATTCCCCTTTGGTGGCAAAGAATATGTTGAATTTAAGTATGTAAGACTAGTACTTATAAGTGAAGCTTCAAACAGGCACAAACTATACTTTTACTAATAAACAGATACATAAATTACGCATTTTTTGTGATTTTGGGGGTATGCCTATTTGACCTTGACCTTTGACCTTGAGAAAGGTCACAACTTGATTTGAAGCTTGACCTAAAACAAGTGTATGCTGTTGCTTACATTGATGAAAAAAAAAAGATGAAACTTGCATTTTGGACTAAGTTATGGTTAAAAATTGTGTTTATGAAATATTAGCATTGCCCTTTTACATTGACACTATTTACAAAAAGACACACGGACAAACACACCTTTAGGTATCGTACATGTTGAAACTATATTTCAACGTTGTTTTCTAATCCAATACCATATAAATCATAAAAATATTTCAATTATGTATGCTTATTAGAAATAAATGCAATGCTATCTGCCAACTGTATGCAAAATTCTAATAATCTGTTATAATGGGTATGTACGGTTCAAGGGCCGTAACTCTGTTAGTACTCATCAGCGACGATGTCATCAACCGGATTCTGAAGCTGGACATACAAACAAACATTTTGGTATATGTCACTAGATGTTGCACCGATCTGACCAGTAAAGTCCTTAAGGAGAGGACTTTTGGCCAGTTGTCTGCTCTACTATTTCCCGTTTGTGAGTTATCCGCCCTTCATTGAATTAAAAAATGTTTTTTACCCGTAGTTCCTTTACTATGTGGAATATTTAAATGAAACTTTACAGATATGTTTCACATCAAAGGTTACATACTGTGACAAAGAACCATCACTCTTACCTTTCCAGTTCATGAGTTATCTGCCCTTAATTGATCTGAAAAATGGTTTTTGACCTGTAGTTCATTTACTTTATGGAATATATGAATGAAACTTCACAGATATGTTGATCATCAAAGGTTACATATTGTGACTAAGGATCGTCACTCTTACCTTTCCAGATTGTGAGTTATCCACCCTTGATTGATCTGAGAATTGGTTTTTGGCCTGTAGTTTCTTTTACTATATGGAATATCTGAATGAAACTTCACAGATATGTTAAACATCAAAGGTTACATATTTTTAGTAAGGACCGTCACCCTTACCTTTCCAGTTCATGAGTTATCCGCCCTTGATTGATCTGAAAAATGGTTTTTGACCTGTAGTTCATTTACTATATGGAGTATCTGAATGAAACTTCACAGATATGTTGACCATCAAAGGTTACATATTGTGGGTAAGGATCGTCACTCTTACCTTTCCAGATTGTGAGTTATCCACCCTTGATTGAGCTGAGAATTGGTTTTTGACCTGTAGTTCATTTCATCCGTCCGTGCTCACTGTTTCCGATCGATAACTTGAGTATTTATGCACAGAATTTTTTCAAATTTTGCATACATATTGTTATTGGGGATGAGTGGTATGGGATTGTTAATGGGCAAAATCCGACCATTTTCGATGGAGTTACTGCCCTTTCTCCCTTTAAAAAATGGTTTCTGGCCTGTTTTTCTTTTACTGTTTATGATATCTGAATGAAACTTCACAGATATGTTGAACAGCAAAGGTTACATATTACAACAAAGGACCGTCACTCTTACCTTTCCAGTTCATGAGTTATCCGCCCTTGATTAATCTTGTCTATCTCAGTTCTGTTGCTATTTAGACATTATATATCTCACAAAATAACTTTTGGTGCCCCCAGCAGTGGCAGGGTATTATGCAGTGCTTGCGGTGCTTTTATTTAAAAATAGACATAGACATAGAAGATTTATTTTACGTCAAATATACATAAAACAAGTAACATAAGCCCTGTAGGGCTTTTACTTCGACAAACAAATTTAAAGGGAACAAACATAGAATATATCACAGAGCATGCAAAATAATGTTATAAACATATATATACATTGTAAGACAGAAAATAAACTTGGGTTAAAAAACAAAATTATTTAAAAAGTTATATCTCTATAAAAAGGTTAAATAGGGGATTAAGAGACTAGTATACTAGAGTAAAAGCAAGTAGCTCTAAAAGCAAGTAGCACTCAAAGTGTAAAATAAATTCTTCCCTTAAAGAATCAAGGGAAGAAAACAGTGCGGCAGAGTTTAAGTTGCAAAGTAATCACATCCTGTTAACATGTAGGGGCCCTAAAAACGAAAAAGGCGAAAAATAAAAGCAAGACTTTACTCAATGAGGTAGTATTGACAGCGAAAATTTCTAAGTCACAAATGTTCAAAAGGATGGGATGATAGAATCTAGAGCCGTGGCATGTCACTTCCAACAAATGAATGTGGCATTCCGACACGCCCAGACCCAGACGAGCCCGCACAGCCCCCCCTCCCCCCGGCTCAGAACCCAAACGACACCCAGGCAGCAGCCCAATAGTCACATAACACTCAAGCGACAAGCAAAGGCCCCGATCAGACTGGGCGCATGCGCAGGCTGATCTAAAGCTTTGCTGGTCGCACATACCCCACCGTCGGAAATCCCATGTACTGGCTCAGATAACATTTTTCGTAAAAAGCAAAAAGCAAATAACAGCAAAGCGAAGCAAAGCAAATCTAATGCAGAAAGCATAAAATAAAACTAGGCACAACACAGAGGGCATCCACATCCAAGACCATCCCATCTCCGGAGCAGCCCTCGGAACTGCGGGTATGACTCTGCCACCCGCAAGTTGTTTGGAAGACTGTTCCAGATCCGGGGAGCCTCAGACCTGAATGACCTCAGACCATACCTTGTGGTGTTTACTCTTGGAATGTCAGCCTTTCTCTCACCTCTGAAATTATAAGTGGAGGTCTTAATGCTAATCATGTCTTGGATATATTCAGGTGAGAGTTTATTTACTATTTTTAACACCTCACATGCCATCAGCTTAAGCCTTTTGACATGGAGGGGCTCAGTCTTAGTTTGGCTGAGTAATTTCTTGAGAGATGAGGAGTAGTCGTTGTTTATAAATCTCAATGCTCTCTCTTGAACCTTCTCGAGTTTGTTTGTACTGGCAATACTACAAAAGTGCCAAGCTAAGGGGCAATAACTAAAATTTGATGATATAAAAGAGTTATATATGACCAATTTCCCCTGTTTAGTTAAAAATCTACCAAGTCTTTTTAAAACAGCTAATTGTTTTGGAGCCTTTTTACAAATTTCAGTTACATGGTCATCAAATTTCAACATAAAATCAATGTTTATACCCAGCAAACTAACATTATTCTCACATTTAATGTCAGTTTCGCCAATCCTGAAAGTTTCAATATTGTCGTAAGTTTTGTATATTTCAATATTGTCGTAAATCTTGTTTTGTAAACAGTGTTGATTAAGTGTTTATCATCTCTCATTTTGCACCAGTCATTTGTAATTAATGCCCCTATTTGACCAAGTATGTATCTTGTTTTGTAAACAGTGCTAGTAAAGTGTTTATCTTCTCTCATTTTGCACCAATCATTTGTAATTGATGCCCCTTATATAACAATATAATTTATTATAAAGAGTGGAATGACAAAGGAATAAAATACATAGAGCATATTTATGATTATAGATCAAACACGTTTTATGTTTTTAATACTTTACAGAATTTATATGGTATAAACACTAATGATTTTCTAAAATACCATCAAATTATTACCAATATACCTGAACGTTGGAAGCTTTTACTCAAAGGCGGAAATGCTGTGGAACAGATTTTTTTGTTACTGATAAGCTGATAGTCAATTTTGAAATAGACTTAACGTATTATAGAATAAGTTTTGGTATTTTAGATAAAAACAGTGTAAAAACACCAATGATGAACTTCATCATTTTAATAGCAAAATATTGTATATTTGCATCAAAGTATAAAATGCAGAGACCAACTTTTGAGAGCTTTCTTAAGACATTACACCAAAGAAAGGAAGCAGAACACTATATTGCTTTAGCCAAGGACAAAATCGAACAACATAATCAGAAATGGGGATTTTTGGGAAACTTCGAATAGGTTTTGTTCTTGCATTTTGCTTTTTATTGTCTGATTGCTTTATAATAATAATTATAATAAGAACGATAAACAGCATCAAAAGTTTCTTCAAATATACTAAAAAAATAGACCCAAACCCTCTCGTTTGCTAGCGTGTTAGAAAAGACAAACATTTTATACAAACCGACAAGGACGTTGGGAGGCAGGCGTAGAGACTTTTTTCTATTTATTTATTTATTTATTTATTCAATTATTTATTTAATCATATATAGTTAAATAGTTAAATACTGCAGTATTTGGAGTTACATTTGGACATTACTATGTAATACATACTTAAGTCTAAATTTATTTGACAGACCATTTTAGTATATGTTTTAACGAGAATCAACATGGTTGGCGCTACGGAGAAAACAAGCATTATTATAGTATAGTTAACTAATTAAAAAACAAAAACAGCGGATATATAAAGGTGTATATTTGGTTAAAAATTACACTAATCCATATATACAATCGCATTTATATTGCCTCTGCCATGTTGGTTCTCGCTTTGATAAAATATTGTGTCATTGTCAAATATATTGTATGTTTATTTCATGTTACATATACTGTACAGATGTATTTCTGAATAAAGAGTAAATAACAAACAAAAAAACATTATTCTCACATTTAATGTCAGTTTCGCCAATCCTGAAAGTTTCAATACTGTCTTAAGTTTTCTTTCCAATACATATGGCTTGAAACTTGTCAGGATTGGCCTTCATGGAATTTTCTTCAAACCAGGAAATTAGGTTCAGACTATCTGATTCTAAGACAGATTTTAAAAAGTTAAAATTTTTATGAATAAAAGAGACTGTATTGTCATCAGCAAAGTTGTAAATGGTTGACCTTAAAACAAAGTAAAATATATCATTTAAGAAAATGTTAAAGAGTAAGGGACCCAAAATGGATCCCTGGGGTACTCCTTTGAATAGTTTCTCCCAGGTACTGGTGAAGGTGCCTAGTCTAACCTGCTGAGACCTATCACTGAGGTAACTCTCAAGTAGCTGGACCCCCTCCTCTGATAGTCCATAGGCCTTTAGTTTTGCAATCAAGAGCCCATGGGGGAGGCAGTCGAATGCCTTGGAGAGATCCATCAGAATTGCGGCAACACATTCATGATTGTCCAGTGCAGTGTCCCCTCGAACAATCCCGAACACAGGAAAAGACTGATCTAATTTTCAAAACAGAATTTTCAAAAACTCAATTTTTGGGAAAAGCTCAACTTGTTTTTACTTGGTTTTCATTGGACGCCTTATCAAGGCGCCACTTTTGTATTGTTCTTTGTGTTGATATACACATTACATGACGGTTTAAAACATGAGATCAACAACTTAAATTCTGTTTTTGAAAATTCTGTTTTGAAAATTAGATCAGTCTTTTCCTGTGTTCGAGATTGTTCGAGGGACTTATCACATTATTTTGTCCCTGGTTCTAACAGTAACAATGGCTTGATTTGTTGGAAATATCATGCACTGGTTTAATTAATGACATGTACTGGTAAACAGACACACAAAGCTGCCAGTAAGGACAGATCAGTTGAATCTAAGGTGTCAGATTCAAACAAACTGATCAGGTAACTTTGTCAGACCTCGGAATGATGCCCAGTTTGATTCTGACATTGACAGGCATTTAAGTGCACTAGGACTGCAATCAGAAACCAAGTCGGAGCATGATTCAGAAAATGAAAGCGGCAATGACTATGCAGAGATTGACTCACATTGTGATTATGGTAATTCTAAGACCTCTAAAAAGTCAAAAAAGTCTGGATTGTATCACACATCATCAGATACTGTTCAGTTCCCACAAATATGGCCACATTCTGCATTGCAGTTTGAATATGTGTCTGAGTCAGTTTCTTTTATGTCTTTAGATATCAAAATGTTCGTGGCTGGTGAGCTAGAAGTGATTTTAAATAAACATGTTAGTGCCACTGAGAAGTTGGGCCGGCTGAAGTTGCTAAAGAAAATGATGTACTTTGCCAATATTCATGAATGGAAGGCACTCCTCAAATTTTACGCTGCCTGGGTCAGAAGAATTGAGATTGGTTTGAGTCAATGATCAGATAATTCTGCAGAAATTGAAACCCCCATGCTTGCATGTTTTCCTCTTAGAAACAAAATATTTTCTAAGAAAGAGATAACCTGAATTCTATGGTGACTTGGTGTATAAATTGAAGAAGATTGTTGGCTCTAATAATTTTTCAGTGCAATTCATTAACCCTTAATGCTCCAATTGCAACAAAAGTCATCTGCTTTTCTCGTCTGCTGAAATGTTTAACCCTTAATGCGCCGATCGCAACAAAAGTCGTCTGCTTTTCTTGTCTGCAGAAATGGTTAAGAAGCCTCCATGGCAAACAGTGTGGACCCAGATCAGACTGCTCCTATAGGAGCAGTCTGTTCTGGGTCCACACTGTTTGCTTCTATACTTAATTTGTCAGTAATGTTAGGCAATTATTTGCATTAGACGACTTCAGCCGACAACATTTTCAGATACAATTTTTTTCTTGGCCCTTTAAGGGTTAAGAAGCCTCTATGTTAAACAGTGTGGCCCCAGATCAGACTGCTCCTATAGGAGCAGTCTGATCTGGGTCCACACTGTTTGTCTCTATGATCTGGGTCCACACTGTTTGTCTCTATACTTATCTTTGTTAAATAATGTTAGCAAAAATTTGCAGCAGATGACAAAAGCAGACAGAATTTTCAGTTGAATTTTTAGCTGGCGTTTTAAGGGTTAAAGTCATTTCAGGAACTTAGCAATTTGTTAGTTTCTTGTGGAATTGAGGAATCTGCTGAAAAGGCTTGCCCGATTTTCATCGGTGTTCTCTTTGACACAGACGAGTTTACTCTTAGTGTCACAGAGGAACGAGTGAATGAAATTTTGGAGCGAGTTTACACATGGCTACAGAAAAGGTCAGCTTCATTGCAGGAGTTGCAGTCTCTGATTGGCTGATATTCTTTCCAGGTGGCAGTTGCATATAAATTCAGAGCAGTTATTTAAGGATCAATTAAAGGGAAAAGAGTAATCCAGAGTTTCAGTGGATAGCTCGTTGTTTGCCTTTTCCAACCCACCAGTCTATTGGTACTTCTACATTGTCGGGTGGGGAAAGACTGGGCCGGCCCAATCTTTCCCCCCTCCAAAATTTTCCCATCTTTCCATTTATATTTTCAGTCTTTTGGATTATGCAACTCTTTGAATGTATCTGAACACTTTTGAATGACCTATCCCAAAGTGAGAATTAAGTTTTCAAACTTACAAGTTTATTGGTACGTCTACTTTGTGGGGTGGGGAAAGACTGGGCCGGCCCATTCTTCCCCCCCCCCCCTCCAAAATGTTTCGATCTTTCAATTTATTGTTTAGTCTTTTGGTTTATGTTACTCTTTGACTGTATCTGAACAATTTTGAATGACCTATTCCAAAGAGAGATCAAGTTTTTAAACCAACAAGTTAATTGGTACTTCTTCATTGTGGGGTGGGTAAAGACTGGGCCATTCTTTCCTCCCTCCAAAATGTTCCGATCTTTCTATTTATCTTCTAGACTTTTGGATTATGTTATTCTTTTGCTGTATCTGAATTCTTTTGACTTATTACAAGCAGAGAATCAAGTTTTCAAACCAAACAGTTTATTTGTACTTCAACATTTTGGGGTGCGGGGAAAGACTGGGCTGGCCCATTCTTTCCCCCTCCAAAATGTGTCGATCATTCTATTTATCTTTCGGTCTTTTGGATTATGCTGCTCTTTCATTGCATCTGAACACTTATGAATATCCTGTTTCAAAGAGGGAATCAAGTTTTCAAACCAAACAGTTTATTTGTACTGCTACATTTTGGGGGAAGGGGAAAGACTGGGCTGGCCCATTCTTTCCCCCCTCCAAATTGTTGCGATCTTTTTATTTATCTTTCAGTCTTTTGGATAATGCAACTCTTTGACTGTATCTGAACACTTTTGAATGACGGCCCAAAAAGAGGCACTAACACTAAGCCGCGAAAATTGAGCCGTGACATGTGATTTCCAACAATGTGGCATTTTGACAAGTGTAGACTCATACGAGCCTGTGCCGCCTCCTTTTATGCTGAGAAACTCCAAATGATGTTCAGTCAATAGCTTAACAGTCATAGAATATGCAAGCGAATAGCAAAGGCTCTGATCAGACTGCGCATATGCGCAGGCTGATCTGAGGCTTTGCTGGTCGCACATACCACATTGTTGGAAATCTCATGCACTGGTTCAATTAATGACATGAACTTTTAAACAGACACACAAAGCTGCGAGTAAGGACAGATCTATTGATTCTAAGGGTGTCAGATTCAAACAAACAGATCAGGTAATTTTGTCCGACCTCAGAATGATGCCCAGTTTAAATTCTGACATTGACAGGCATTTAAGTGCACTAGGACTGCAATCAGAAACCGAGTTGGAACATGATTCAGAAACTGGCGAAGACACATACTCAAACTGCTATGCAGAATGGGAGCGCAGTGGCTCAGTGGTAGAGTGCTTGACTCGAGACCGAAGGCCCGCAGGTTCGAGCCTCACCGGCATCACTGTGTTACGGTCCTTGAGCTTAGAACTGGTTCAACCCAGGAAGACCTGTCCCTGTTTAACTGAAAGATTGTTGATGGGACGTAAAGAATCAAAACAAACAAAAGCAATGTAGAATGTGGCCATTTTTGTGGAAACTGAATAGTATCTGATGATGTGTTATACAATCCAGACTTTTTTGACCTTTTAGGGGTCTTAGAAATACCATGATCACAATGGAGTCTGAGTAATCTGCGAGTTGCGAGTTGCGAGTTGCGAGTTGCAAGTTGCGAGTTGCGAGTTGCAAGTTGCGAGTTGCACCTTCAAGGCTTGCAAGTTGCAATATATACACTTGAGATATCTAGCCTCAAAACAGAAATGGAAAACAAAATCTTTAATGTTAAATAGCTTTGGATCTTCATGATTGAAATCGGAGCATGCAAGGTGAAAGGTAAACTAAGTTCAATGCCCAGCAATGATTACAATGTAACATCTGTGCTTATGAGAGATACTTCTGCCCAGATGTCCCATGGGAGTTTGTGTCAGAAATTAATGGTCATTAAGCTTTCTAAAATGGGGTTTAGTGTCCGTTAGTGTCCGTTAGTTTTAAACACTGACCCTGATTTGTCTTGCAACTGGACTCACTTACATAATACTGTCATTAACATTTTGCCTGCTAATGGCGACTTTTGCTCTTTGCTTATAACCTTTGCAAATAGTCTGGGCCCAGTCCAGCACCATCAGACCGTCGGTCCTGATCTGGATCTTAATCGTTTGACATTCTGATAATGTTCCTGAAAGTTTTTAAGAAGTTATTTTGAAAAAAAGCCAGCAGACGACACCAAAAGCATGGAAAAGGTTATCCTGCATGTGAAGAGTTAAAGCAGCGTCATAACCTAATAGAACAGTAAAATGCCTGTTGATGCTATCATTTAGACACCCATTGTGCAAATTAAATAAAATGGCAATCTGGATCTAAGATGCCAGCATCTGAAAACCTGATAGGCCCACAGCTACCCTAGTATGGCTTTTAAGGTACAGCACCACTGCTGTGTTATATCGTCTGCAGACAATCTCACCTATTATACATTATTATTATTTTCTTCTTTTTTCAGCTTTATACTAATGAACTTCTTCCTACAAGTAATATAAATTGACATAAACGACAAAAAGTACACTCCATAATTAAGTATTATCCTCAAATTATGAGGGGGTAGGGGTAAAATCTGCTCTCCTGAAAGAAAATTGATTTGGTGACCCCCATTTTTTTATTCTTTTTTCTAAAAGGTAATATAAGAAAACAAAACTTTGAGATTGTCAATGCCAAATTTTTTAATATACAATTTAATCTAATCCTATTTTAGAGGAGTTATCAAAATATATCATTCAGTATCTTGTCACGAAACGGGAAAACAAACAAATCTTCACTTTTCCTAAAAAGCTTGATGTCGTGAGTTATAGTTAAAATAAAAAAAGAAGCTGGATGGCGATTACAACTATTTAAAGATAATATTAAGTGCATGTTTTTCCAGAAATTTTGTAAATCTATGTGAGATTATGAAAAATCGAGCGTGGTGACATATCCTTTTTATTTCATAAATTGACAGTCCATACATAAAACTAGCTGTATGCAAAGAATTAACAAGATTTTAATGTGGGAAGTTTTACTCGCAATTGCCCTTAAGTGTTCAAAATGATTTTAAGTATATATGTTGTGATATAATGTTAGCTTTTGCAATTCGCAACTTGCAACTCGCAACTGCAAATTGCACAAAATGCAAGATGCAAATTTCAGATCAGCATACGATATTTAGCTTCTTTTAATCTTTTAATAACACGGTGGTAATACCAATTTCGCTTTTTTGCTGGCGACCTGGACGATACTGTGTAAAGCTGCTATCGACCGAGGAGTACGGCTTTCCGCCGGTCAGTACGGCTGTTTACATTTAAAAAAAAATCAAATTCGACGGTATGTGTGCTTATTTAGTGTGTGATACGACATTTTGGGTGTTTTAACCGTTTCTTGAATAGCTTGCTATTGTTTTAAATTATTTGCAGGCCTGGCTACTAGCCTGTTTTAACGCTCAGCGGATTTCAACGGATATTCAACAAAAACTAAATAAAATCAGTATTTCCAAGAAGATTAAAATTTCTCTTGAAATCGTTTCCGAATCACACCCAGAATGTCATTCAAGTCATCTTATAGACCAATGGTGCCACAAACAAATAACATGTGTCTTATGTATGTGGATCCAGAGGAAGGGTATGGAGGTTGAATACAGGTATTGACCCCCCCCCCCTATGGAGGTTGAATACAGGTAATGACCCCCCCCCCCTTCCCCCTCATACAAGAACATTCAAAAAGCAGTCCAACCAGCATTCAATGCTGGGCCATCTTCCGCCCGCCAGCAAAGCACCTGGTCCCCTCCCCTTGAACCAACAATCTTGATCCGCGTATGCAATCTTTTAACATGCTCGCTTTTGTTAGTCTGCGTGTTTTACAGGAAGGTGAATTTTTGAGAAATGTTCCTCTCTACACAGGCACTTGAACTTCTGTGTTCCCCCCCCCCCCCACCCACTTCAAAAATGCTGAACCCCCACGTTAATTTTTCAAAATGGATCATCTAGCCTAAATATATTTTCTTTCAAAAAGTGCTTTATTAGTATTTAAACTTAACCCGCCATCTTTTATCCAACGTAATTCTTCAAGAGTGCAATCCTATTCCATTAACATATATTCTTTGTTTGAATATTATTGGCCTTTTAAACCTTTTATATGTTTAAGTTTCAGGCCTTTAATTTATAGAGCATAACCAATATATTTTTTTCTGATTTCTCAACCAAAAACTCAAAATTATCTTTTCAATGAGACCGTTCTTTTGAGCACCAAAACGAATGTTAAATCTGATGGATAAGAAATGTTTACAGTTTTACTCTCATATTCTATCTAAATTTGTGAGCAGCTTTGTAGTCTCCTGTATGAGTTTAGATGGAATGGGGTGGAGTTATTATTGTTGAATGTTGCGCCTTTTAGATACCAATCCGCATACAAAACATACACTTTTCTTCATTGCTGCTACTGAAAACTGTCTGAAAAAGCAGATTTCAGTTAAAGTAATAGAATAAATCATGTATTCTAACCCCAGTGCATGATAGATATTTTTCACATTTAGTAGACAGCCGTATCATTCAGAGTACGATAGCATCGACAGTCGTATCACTGGCAGTCGACAACCGTATCATGGTATTTTTCTGGGGTCCATAAAATCTTCCATAGCGCAACAAATATGCTATTCGCACTTGATTGAAGAAGCTCAAATGACAAATAACACAAATAGAGCGTTTCATTGCTTTCACATCATTTTTGTAATGTGTGAGATCACTGATTTTTTATGAAAACTGATCTTTTCGAAAGAACCTGTAATTTATAGTATTTTTCAACGTAACAAACTCTATAAAAATGATCAGACAAATCTTGAAAAACTCTATAGCATGTGTAGATGGTAAAACTTACGCTATGACCCCTCCATAGGCGTTTAAGTCGTGACCCCCTGTACCGACAGCCGCACCGACCAGTCAAGAGCCGTACTCCCGGGTTGAAAGCAGCTTTACACAGTACCGTCCTGGTCGCCAGGAGAAAAAGCGAAAATGGTATTACCCCCTCCCCCCCCCCCTCAGCCAACAGTGACCTGGTAATGTCGATGGCTTAGAGATATGCTGCTCACCAGCTGTCCGATTGTGTCAGAAATTAATGGTCGTTTAACAGGTTACTGACCTTGATTTTTCCATTGGAATGGAACAATCTATTTAGCCTTTCCAGTTACAGAACGTTAGTCCTGATATGGATCCGAAAAAAGTTTGACACTGATAATGTTTTCTTAAAGAATTCTTTGCTTTTTTGTTGATAGTCTGGTCAGAAGCTATATCATTCAGACAACCATTATGCAAATTAAATTGGATCTAAAATCAGAAAAACTTATATATTGCAATAAACAGATCCACAACTTCCCCACTATGAGATTGAGGGGTTATTGGTTTGATTCCAATGGATAAACTGTATTTGGTCATTGTGTACGCACTTTATTTGCCTGCTTTATCACCCTGCTTAATATTTGTACCGGCTCAGCCCAGGAAATATCCTGGACGTGACAAAACTATGTTGCCTTGGGTGTAAAACTTACCACTTGTTAAGAAATATATAAGTTTTGACCCTGATCAGGCCTGACATGTTCGCCCTGATCAAGATATATTTTGGCCTGATCTGTTTTCAAAATTGTTTACAAAGGCATAACCAGGCTATGCCAAGCTAGTAATTAGTAGGTGCATGCAAAACTAGCAATGGCTAATTAGCTCTAACAGTCCCTGCATTACTATCTGAAAGGGAAAATTCACATTTTTATTTTAAATGCATTTATTATAGAGCTTACAGTAGGCATGTACTAATTTCTAGCCTGGCCTGGCCTGGCCCGGTCCGACCCAATTATATAATATTATACAACTTACCTTGGATGACCTTTTGATGACATAACATATCAGAATTTTATGAAACTTTGTCACATTGTTAAGTACCGTGATGTCTTCTTCAAGTTCGATATTGGTCCATATCGCACCATACTTTTAACAGTTATGGCCCTTTGTTTATTAAAATTGCCGTTTTAGCAATGTCCGCTCTCTTAGTCAAATAGTTTTGATCAGAAGTTTATGAAATTTTGTCACATTGTTAAGTACCATGACGTTTTCTTCAAGTTTGATAATGGTCTATATGGTGCCGTGCTTTTAGGAGTTATTGCCCTTAGTTTATGAAAAATCATCGGTTGGGACGACGTCTGCTTTCTAATATGAATAGTTTTGATTATAATTTTATGAAACTTTGTCACATTATTAAGTACTATAATGTGTTCAAGTTTCAGAATGGTCCATATCGCATCATGCCTTCGGGAGTGATTGCCCTTTGTTTATGACTATTTCCTATTTATACGAATTTTGCAATAGCGGGGGCATCCGTGTCCCATGGAAACATTTCTAGTGTTTTTATTGAGTTTGCAGATTGATGAGTTACACGCCAACATTTTTCAGCAACACAAGTTGAAATATGGGTCTGCTGCATATGTGTAGGTTTAATCCTAGCACTATATTGACAGGATGGGAGTGATGCCCAGAAACTACATTTTATCAGACAACAATCAGTGTTCAGGATGTTGAAAGGGGTTAAAATGGTTGAAAAGGCCTTTACTCCAAGCACTAGCAAAAATGTCATCAATGTATTGTGTTTGGAAAAAGGTAGCCAAAAGTTCAAACTACATTGCACACTTGATATGAAAAGATGACCCTACAGTTTCAATTTGTTAAGGTCATGATCCCTATCAGTTCCAGACAATATTTCCCCTGAGAGTATAACCAAATCCTCTTGAAGTGCTGACCTGATTTGACTTGTTTTGTTTACCTCCCTTATATAACACTGACCTTAAAGTAGGGTCAAGACCTAATGGAGCAGACAGTCTCTCCAGACACTCATTATGCAATGCAGTCTGGATTTGAAGATGCCATATTATTTAGCATTTTATTATTTAAAAAAACTGTGCTCCAACAGAGTCCTGCTAGAGCAATATTTTGGTACTTATTGCATGACTCGGACAAGCCCGTGCCTCTATAATGGCTTGAAAAGCTTAGAGACTTGACTGCTATTGAAATATACATGCCTTATCTAGAAGAAAACGTGGACCTCTTAGGCTGATCAGTGTAAATGCATTATAACATATAATCAGTCAAGCGTATCTCATGGAAACAAAATTGCTGTTAGAATATTGAGGCTGAGAAAATGACCTCGGATTGAGACAGGGGTCATCAGTGATTTTAGCCACTTTTGCTTTGTTTCCAGACACAATCGGTTGACAAGAAAGATTTGTTTTACCATTGTAAAATCGTTTACCGAAAGTTTAAACAATGTTTGTAGGCATCTGCTAAATGAAACAACTTACTCCACCCACCTTTTCGCCATACATTCGAGTAATTATTGAACTTGATGGCTTTGCAAAGTGGTTGAAAATATTGTTATGAAATATCATCTTTAACCAGTGATGATTGCAGAGGAAACCCAATCAGGTTCGTGTTCCAGATGGCCGCTTTGGATGACGTTAACGGCGCGTTTACGCAGTCCCGCTAGAGAAATATTCAGGTACTTATTGCATCAGCGAGCAGCACATGCTCAATTGAGTCTGCGCCTCTACATAGTCCCGCTAGAGAAATATAAAGGTACTTATTGCATCAGCGAGCAGCACATGCTCAATTGAGTCTGCGCCTCTACACAGTCCAGCTAGAGAAATATTCAGGTACTTATTGCATCAGCGAGCAGCACATGCTACATTGAGTCTGCGCCTCTACACAGTCCCGCTAGAGAAATATTCAGGTACTTATTGCATCAGCGAGCAGCACATGCTCAATTGAGTCTGCGCCTCTACACAGTCCCGCTAGAGAAATATTCAGGTACTTATTGCATCGGCGAGCAGCACATGCTCAATTGAGTCTGCGCCTCTACACAGTCCCGCTAGAGAAATATAAAGGTACTCATTGCATCGGCGAGCAGCACATGCTCAATTGAGTCTGCGCCTCTACACAGTCCCGCTTGAGAAATATAAAGGTACTTATTGCATCAGCGAGCAGCACATGCTCAATTGAGTCTGCGCCTCTACACAGTCCCACTAGAGAAATATTCAGGTACTTATTGCATCAGCGAGCAGCACATGCTACATTGAGTCTGCGCCTCTACACAGTCCCGCCAGAGAAATATTCAGGTACTTATGCATCAGCGAGCAGCACACGCTCAATTGAGCCTGCCCCTCTACACAGTCCTGCTAGGGCACTATATATTCAGGTACTTATTGCATCAGCGAGCAGCACATGCTCAATTGAGCCTGGGCCTCTACACAGTCCCGCTAGATTGTATTTTATGTCTTTTGTCCTTTTATATTCATGACTAATGATCTATGAATAAGTCTTCCCTTGGCCAAATGACCTGAAATAGAGGTTAATGTCCGTTTTTTAATGTCCATTACTGTAATACGGCAGCCCCCAGATGTTTAGATTACGGCAAAGAACACTAACTGCCATAATTATCTTAGCAGACAAGGGGATGATCTATGAAAAATAAATAAGTAAATTATGAAATATTTACTTTTGATTTAAGTAAAATGTTCAAAACCATGAACATACATAAGTTTTGAGTTGTGAGCTTATATACTGAACAGCAAAAGAAATGCATATTTTTATTACTGGCTATTTTGTATAAATTGGGTGTTAAATAATTTTCTTCTGACATGAAAAGTATCAATGATGTACATGTATGAAACAAGTGCACAGACAAATGCATTGTAAACGGCTGGCTCTTTAGAGTAATGCTAATAAAGGGGGATAATTCTGAACGTTATAAAATAATTCATAATTAATGCAAATTTCGAGTAGCTGTAATCATAAAACCACAGATTGCATTTTAATGAAAATCACTCTGTATCTCAATCAGGACATACTGGCTACTTAAGAAGATTAAATTGCCCAGAATTATTCAAGCTCAGCCAATGTGTATGGGTTATACTATCAAACAATAAACCGGAAGTGTGCATAAGACAGGCATGTTGTCGTACAAACAATTGTTTAAACTGGCTCAGTTGGACAGAACCTCACTCGATATAATGCAAAATGCACCTGACTACCTTGCATCACGGAGTTTCAAGTCATTTTCAAGATTAATGGAAAAACGGAAAAATAAAGATGTTTGTATCTGCAGTTTATCTCCAACAGCGATGATTTAAAAAGTGTTATATCGTTTTTTTTTTTATTTGATACACTGTGCTGTGGTAGTTTTAAATAAAATTGGATTCAAACATGGCTCTTCGAACGCACAGCTTTTTATTTTGCGTTTTTACATTTTTTATCAAAATATTAATTAACTGTATCGCGAGGAATTAAGTGGCCCGGAATTAACGTTTAAGTCCTGTCAAGCATAATAATATTATTCAGGGTATATTTTTATTATGGTTTCAAATATTAAATGAAATATGCGTTTCTTTTGCTGTTAAGTATATAAGTCATTGGAACTGTGAATAGTAAGTGGCAATTACATATTGTCAGTTGCAAATTTACCTCTAAGATTGCTTTCATTTCTCTTCTGTTTAGAAATGAAAACAGCCTTTATTTTAAAACAAGAAATACCTATTCAATTGTGAAATTTGTTTTTATGAATACAACTGTTTGTTACACTTGTAAACTGGTGAAATACCGCATCATGCGGCATTTCATTAGAGTATGCACTGTTTGTTAAGGTCAAAAAGGTTTGTGGACAAAATTACAATAATTAGTAAAATTATGACCTGACACATAAACAGTAAACATTTATCTTAATCTTAGCATCAGCATCTAATTGCCTGTGAAAAATTAGATTTATTTCCTTGTGGTCAGTTTGATCTGTGTTTGCTTAGAAAGTGTGAAGTTAACTGAGAAATTTTACAAACTAATACTTTTCTTTTCTGTTTTTCATAAGGTGGTAGAATTTTTACCTGCTAAATCAGCTTATTTACATGGATCGTCGAACCTGACCAGGGTCCGAATTGTTCATGTATCAAGGTATGGGTGCTTATTAGGTCATATATAGACTGGCCTGTCTTACTGATAATTTTATCATGTTACAAAAAAATGCAACTTATTACATTTTTTATTCCAATAGTGTCTACCTCTCTGATAGGGCTATCAGTTACAGCTGAGAAGGAAGGCAATAATATATGAGACTAGAAATGTGTCCATGGGACACGGATGCCCCCGCTATTGCACAATTCATATAAATAGGGAATAATCAATAGCAAAGGGCAATAACTCCTGAAGGCATGATGCGATATGGGTCATTCTGAAACTTGAACACATTATGGTACTTAACAATATGACCAAGTTTCATATAATTATAATCAAAACTATTCATGTTAGAGAGCAGACGTCGTTTCAACCGATGATTTTTCATAAAATAAGGGCAATAACTCCTTAAAGCACGGTGCCAAATAGAACATTATTAAACTTGAAGAAGACATCATGGTACTTAACAATGTGATTAAGTTTCATAAATTTCTGATCAAAACTATTCGACTTATAGAGCAGACATCGTTTAAAACGGTGAATTTTCATAAACAAAGGGCCATAACTGCAGAAAGCATGGAGTGTTATAGACCATTATCGAACTTGAAGAAGACATCACGGTACTTAACAATGTGACCAAGTTTCATAAAATTCTGATAAAAACTATTCGAATTAGAGAGGGGACATCGTTTAAAATGGTGAATTTTCATAAACCAAGGGCCATAACTACAGAAAGCATGGTGCAATATGGAACATTATCGAACTTGAAGAAGACATCACGGTACTTAACAATTTGACCAAGTTTCATAAAATTCTGATAAAAATACTCGAGTTAGAGAGCGGACAATGTTTAAAATGGCGAATTTTCATAAACAAAGGGCCATAACTACTGAAAGCCTGGTGCGATATAGACCATTATCGAACGTGAAGAAGACATTATGGTACTAAACAATGTGACCAAGTTTCACAATATTCTGATCAAAAGTATTCGATTTAGAGAGCCGACGTCGTCGGGACGTATGTACTTACGTAAAGTACGGACGGACGGACAGGGGTAACACTTAATTTTATTTGTTTGATTTGATTCTTTACGTCCCATCAACAATCTTTCAGTTAAACAGGGACGGGTCTTCCTGGGTTGAACCAGTAATGTGTCTTGCTCAAGGACCACAACGCAGTGACGAGATAGCATTTAATGCCCTTGCCATTATCATGGCGGGGGCATAAAAAGTTAGTACAGTAGGAGTAATTTACCTTGAACTCAGATATGCACAACAGTTGTATTTTTTAATTCGAAGGTGTAGTTTTTGCGTGTGTTTTATTAACTCTCTGCTTACCAGTGTTGTTAGCCGTTAGCCTGTCTTCAGGCCCTGTATTAAGACATCTAACTGAAAGGTCTATAACTACTACAGAGATAAATTTATGATACTTTATTATTACCCATTGCTCAGAATACAGTAAATAAGACAGTCAATGATTTTTTTCAAAGGTGTATATGCTTGTATATGTATGCGCACATACAGTCAAATCTTAGTTATTCGAACGTCGATTATCCGAAACTACCGGGTTATTCGAAGACGACGGACAGTCCTGACTTTTTTCTCTATTATCTATTGCAATAAAACTACCGATTATTTGAATTTTGATTTTCCGAAACATTGAATTTTTCAAAGTGATTCCTCGGCCCCGAATGAAGAAATTGCTATTAAATTACCCTTCAAGATTCGAAGTCCAAATGTCACGCATGGTGATCATGATTTCTTTGTTTGGTCAGTAAATAAGACAGTCAGAGATTTTTTTTCTGAGATGTATATGCTAATATATGTATGTGCACATATTTTACTATTTTTTTCTATTTACTGGTTTGATACCAGTCTACAGTGTCGTCTGCTGATAACCTTGGCAAACAGGTTGGACCCGGGTCAGGCCCGACGAAACGTTGAGCCTGATTAGGGTCCAAATTGTTGAGGCTCTGGAAGGGTTTTTAGGGATACAGGGATATTGGCCAAAAATTAAAGGAATATGTGATAGTTTTGTAAATATTTAAAGGGATACGACATACTTAGATCAAGTTTAGGGAAATTGGGGATACAATGCTTTCTGAATTTTGGAGACATTTGCCATATTTATTTTAAGGATATGGGTTATTTTTCAAAATAATTAAAGGGATATGGGATATAGGACCCCCTTCCAGGGCCTCATTGTTTGACATTCGGATATTATTTTCGAAAGATCTTTTTTAAATATTTTGAGAAAAAATCAGCGGATGACTAAAAAGCGTGAAAAATTATGTAGAATGCAATGAGTTTAAATGGATGTATATCATGGTATGGGTGCTAATCATGTCATATACAATATACTGAGGGAAGAAAGTTTAGCAATTATTTATAATGGGGTTTCCCATAGGTGATCTTTGAAGCATTAGATCTTTTAAATTGGCGGGTTCGCAAACATGTCAGTTGTTTGAAAATGACCTAATGGCTACATGCAAGTGGTCAAAAGAAACAAAATCCTACTTCATAGTGAGGATTTGATCTGCTGAGCATTTTAATTTCAAACGTTATTCAATTGAAAGGGAGGTAATTTGGAGAAATACGATTTTCAACTACAAACTGTACGAAAAGGGTGAGCTAAACGTTCAGTTTTAAACCGTTTTTCACTTTATTGCTTTTTGATCTAAACATTGGACATAAAAATGCAGCTTTCAGTCGATGTTTTAGCAAGAGGGCATAAAAACAGACTTTACATTATTTGAAATGTCAACCTGTTTATGTCATCGTACTCGTGAACGTTTGTCAACATATATATTTGACACTTTGAAATATATATATTTACTATGCATTGCGAATACATGCGGCATGCGAGCAGACAGAAACACATTCCGGTCTTGGCTGCATATTGAATTTTTATTTATAGAACAACTATTTATAGTACAACTAGCTATTTATAATTTTCTATTTATATGTGGGCTTTCCTATGACATTCTGCGAACACATGCACCCAAACCAGTTCTTTTTGTTTCGCTTTCGAAAAAGGACTGACTACACGGGAGCGAGTGGTTCGCAAGTCATTTTGTTGCAATATCTGGTACGGATACCTGTGACCTTCATTTCTAGATGAAGGTCTAGGATCTGTACCAGCTATTTAATAAATGACAGACCTAACATTTTATGATATCGCGTGTTACTGTAGAACTACCTTCAGTTTATACCATGTATTTGCATAAATGTAGCACCCTTTTGGGCATTTCTTCATTAGCAATTAAAATAGCGCACAAGTTACAAACATGTTTTAAAAGGCAGCTTTGGTGATTAATTATGACCTATAAAACAGCAGTATGAAACGTCGGGGTGTCAAACAGTGTGGATCCAGATCAGGACCAACGCTCTGTCGGACCTGACTTGGATCCGGACTGCTTGTATATAATTCACTAAACATATCAGAAGAAATGCTAGATGCTCCTCAGGAAAATTGTTGTTGCTTTCACTACATTAATATATGTTAATGTGTAGGCTATAAACATTGTTATATGTTTAATGCTGAATAAATATATTGTATTGTATATATAAATAAAAAGTCATATTTCTTCTAAACTGTGAATCCTCAAAGTATATTGCTAAACTTTTTTCCCTCAGTATATTTAAGAAATAGTTACAAAATGTTATGCACAATACCATTCCTTTTTGGATTCCGAGGTGCAGTTTTGCGTGTGTATCTACCAGTGTCGTCTGTTGATAGCCTTGGCAAATATTTTGGACCCAGATCAGGCCCGACGACTCGCCAAGCCTGATCAGGGTCGAAATTGTTTGACATTCGGAAGCTATTTTTGAAATATTTTTTTCGAAAAATAATTGAGAAAACATCAGCAGAGAAACATTATTACATAGAATTCAACGAATTAACAGGGATAGTCGGCCGGCTATCAGCCGATTCGCATCACCGAAAGCACCAAAAATATGTTAATTAGCCACGGTTGACTACGATATGACCTTTGACAGTATAATGTTTATTCAGGTTTGCCCAATCTGTATGTCCATCTGTCTGTCTGTTAGTTTGTTTATAGCCCTCGATTATTCACTCAGTGATTGAGAATGATGAAGATTATTGTGTTAAGTTAATCATGTAACCTGAAGTGATCGCTCACTTGAAAGTCAACCATTATTTTGACTATTTTGCAAGTAAAAGCTGTTTAAGAAAATATTGTTGATGAGGACGTAAAACTTCAACACATGTATACAGTAAAACCTCAAACATTTGAACGTCGATTTTTGCAAATACTTCGAAATAAATTTAGGACACACTATATCTAGAGAAAAGGGCCCATTTTAGTAATTGTCTACTTTAACCTGTGTTTTTGGTGTTTAAAAGAAACATCTCTTTGAGACTTTTCTTTTATGCGCGCAAACATATGTTTACATAGAAAAAAAAACAATAACACTTTTGGGTGGGGTATATGTTTTTATGTCTACCTCCCTATAATTGGAACTACTGATGATTCGAAATAAAAGCTCTTGTCCAGAAGACTTTAGAATTACGAGATTCGAATGTAGACGAATTACAAATCGGGAAAGGAACTTTTAGTCATGCAAAATGTGAGGATTACCAGTTTTTGTTCAAAAACAGTTCAAGGGCTAATTTTCTTTAACAGTTCATACGTTCAGTCCAAGGACAGGGTTTAAGAACTTCTCAAGAACAGTTTTTCTTGAAATGTGTCGAATCTAATATTTCAATGTACTGAACTGTCATCCACAGCAGTTCATGAAAAGTTCCTGTGTATACTGTCCTTGAGCAGTAATAGTTCTTTGAATTGTTTCTTTATGTCCCTGTCAGCAATTTTTCAGTTATGTTGGGTCGGGCCTTCCTGGATTGAACAGGCACTAAGCAAGGATTAATATGTCTTGCTCAAGGACTCAACGCAGTGACGACATTGAGGCTCAAACCCACAGCCCCTCGATCTCCAGTCAAGCACTTTACCACTGAGCCACTGTGCTCCCTAAGAAGTGGTAGAACTTTTCTGGAACTGTTCTTAAAAATATTGCAGTGGGTGGGTGTCCGTCGCGAGAGTCTTTGATATAGCAATTACTCACATATGACCTTAAAACTGAATCTTCCATTTTTTAAAAATATTTTGTTGTTTAAAATGGAGATGTTTTGATATAAATCACAGTTTTTGCAATTAACAATGCAGGACATATTCCTAGCCTGCCTGGCAAAAGGATGGGATTTGGGGAGTAAATGTGACAAGTTGAGGTGTCTCATAAGTCAGAAATGGCTGGCACTTTCAATAGGGGTGACACTATAATAAACAAGCACTTTACTTTTTTATTAAGCAATAAATGGTATCTTATCTGAATCTACACTGTCTGCATGTTTGATAGTACTCAGCTTAAGGCCCCACTCTTATAGCATGCCTGCTTAAGTCCCATGATTTATGGAGAACAGTTATTGCAAAAAAGCATAGATTCAGATGAGAAGCCACAGGGCATGAAAGTGTCATCACTTCTATTCTGTGATATTGAGCAATGGAGTCCATTTTAAATGAATATTCATTCAATGAAAAAAGTAAACAACTTAAGCACATTGAATTGTTTTTTCATTATATTTATTATTTTGCTTTATATAAACAAGAAGAGGCTGTAAAGGCATTGATACCCATACTTTCGTGCCAACCAAGAGTGACAGTGACGTAATAATTTATTTACAATTGCTGAGTAAAACACTAACTTGTACACTCCACTTACGCTAACGCGAATCGATAGATCTCTTGTGTATTAATTCTATCCTGAGGATAGGGTTAATACACAAGTGATATATCGATTAAAAATCCCTGATAACTTTGTAAACAAAAATTGAAGTCACTGTTACTCTTGGCTGGCATGACAATAGCTTCCGTGGCTGTGTGAATGATATATAAATGTCAAAAACATGAAAGAAAAAGACAAAATTATAATACTGCACAATCTACACTCCTAACGCTTTGCCACCATGGGAAATTTTCCCCGCTTTTTTTGTCGTCTGCTTATTTTTTTTCAATATCAGCTTTGTAAGATTCGTTCAGGAATCCGATCAAAGTATCAACAGTTTGGATCCAGATCAGGTCCAAACTGCTTGCAAATGATAAGAGCAGACGACACAAGGAGATCAAAGAGTTAACATATTTGACATATGTATGTAGTGAGGCAGTATTAACCCGTGTATTTATAAAACTACAGTACTTTGAGATAGATGCGATTTCAAAGATGCGAGCCCTCTAAGGTGCTCATAGTCTTGATGCCAGGCTAACCACACTACGAATAGTAAGGTACCAGGGCCCGGAATTACAATGCCTTCTTAGAGTTAAGGAAGACTTAAGTTAAGTATTGATATTTTAACATGCTATATTAGATGCTAAATAAATTGCCTGGATCGATGCAGTACTTGTGTTCAAAGATAAAATTGTGATCTACCGAAAAATGAAACTATTTTGATTTTTATCAGTTTGAAATGTTATTTTTCGCATCCTGAAAAATCAATACTTAACTTAAGTCTTCCTTTACTATAAGGAGGCATTGTAATTTCCGGCCCAGAACAACGAGCGCCCGCAAACACTCACATTGTTGATTTGTTTGTTTGTTTGATTTGATTCTTACGTCCCATCAACAATATTTGAGCTAAACGGGGACTGAACCGGTACTAAGCTAGGATAAAGTGTCTTGCTCAAGGACTACAACGCGGTGACACCGGTGAGGCTCGTACCCGCGGCCCCTCAGTCTCGAGTCAAGCACTCTACCACTGAGCCACTGCTCTCCCCACACATTGTTTAACTCATCTCAGGTCACGAAGGGTAGGTAAATACTGAAGCTATCTTGTGAGACCATACTTAATATGTTATGTAAGTAAATCAGGAATAAGAAGGTCATTTAGAAAGCACAACACCACAATGAGTTGATAAATTGCATTTGGAGTTTACGAGCTTTAGCGATAAAGGGTATGTTTTCCACCGTTGGCTACGACTTCAAACATGACTTTTTCAATATGTTTAAATGCTTATATTACTCAAGGATTATGGAAGTAAAATATATTCACTTAATATCAAAATACATTTCAAAGCTGTTCATATTTTTTATGGGGCGAAAAATTGCGCTTTCTGCTGACACCCCTTATTTTTTATCTTCATAATCAGTACCGTTTTTATCAAATATGAGAGATCACCTTGTTACTTTTCAAAAATGGAAAGACTGTTGATGGGACGTAAAGAATCAAATAAAACAAACAAAGCATAATTAGGATAAAATTGACTTTCAATTCCAAAACTGTTATATGTTCCATCATTTCGAGTTCTGAAAATAAAAATGTTGTACATTGTGAATTTTAGAGGGATCTTCGAGGGTTGATTTTGCTCACATTACAATATTTACCAGTAGTATGCTGTTTGTACCTGTTTGTATGGTACGCCCTTACGCTACCTGTGAGTAACAAGAGTTTTATGTTTATAAAGATAAGTTCTGTTCTGACAAAATGACCTCACTATATACTCTGAAAATGGATCTTCGACATATGAGGATCGATTTGGCATATCAATAAAAACTTACTATATTACTTTGGAGTGAAATTACGCTTCATAATGAGAATACCGGGCTGCATTGCAGTATTAACCGAAAAAAAACTAAACACACATGTGAAGCTAGTTTTTTTTTTAATTCAATGCATCATATAGGGACGCTTAAACAGTCAATTTTGAGTTGCATGTATCTTGTATGGCTGCCATCAAAGTTACATGTGCTGCGTAGTGGTCACTATGGAGGTGGAAGTGACGTCATTGCAAGGTATGATGGGTATATTGCGCAACAGTTGCATCAGAAAAAAAGATGGCGGCGAAGTATCATATAGCGGTTGTGATGCTAAAAAATAGAAATGATTCATACTAAATCAAGATGACCGCCGATTGCACAACCATTGCGTGAGAATGAAATGACGCAGAACGATGATTCTATTGTGATATATTTTTGAAACAGAACCAATAAAAAACAAGTCTGTCATATTAATCTCGGTAGCACAACTGTGGACTCACTGTGTAACTGCGCTTGATATGATGCTTTGTTTCTTTGACGTAATAAAGAAAAGGACTTTGAGATCGACACTTATTGGATTGATGAGACATTTCCTATAAAAGTAAGTATCTGCTATATTAGTATACTTTTATCCTGTTTATGACTAGTGTAGATACCTCTGTTCCGACTTCGGTGCGTCTTCGGCGCGAAATAGCCCTTTTGGTGCTGATGTGCCGTAAAACCCATATTACCCACTCTATTCCAACGGCTATTATAATTGCATGGTTCTATTATCTAGTCTACTGATTCTCAAACATAACCTTTTTTTCTCCTGTTTAATGTTGAATGAAAAAATAAATGATAACCGTTTCAGTTCATTCTTCAATGTCTAGACGTCTGCTTTCTTTGTATGTACCCCACCTTGGTAAAAGCTGTCTGTGGATTTTAGGGCTAAGCATGTCGTTAGCAAGAATATCCATATACAAAGGCAGACTCAAACTTTCCGACTGGGTAATAACAGGTGTGATACTATCTTAAATTGTGTTATACACAGACTGATCTAGGTCGTCAATATCACCATTCAAATCTAGCGGTTTTCCTTGTGAAGAGGCTCCTATACTATATCTTAACCTGATCTATTTCACCCTATTCTTCTTTTATATTATTCATCATACCCAAAGATAGTTGTTTGTAACCTTTGTCAAGTGAAGTTATCGTATTACAATACAAACATGAATAATTTTTACGGTCTACAATGTCAATTGAGGCTCAAAAACGTTTGTTGAGAGATAAAAGTAATGAAGAGCATCAAGAAAAAAGTTCATTTGGTTGACATAAAAGTCATTTATACTATGTCAGCTTAATACTTACTGCATCAATTTTGCCATTGTTCGTTCTGTTGTCTGCTGAGTTCTTTCAATTTAAGCCTTAGTTTTCTGTTTCTCTTCAGGCTAGATTTTAAAATCTACCAATTGTGTTGATATAGTCCGTGACTTTAAAGAAGTAGAGTATACCGATTTGTCTTGCTTCTTTCCTCAATGCTGTGATTTATTTTCACTTTCCTGTATGGCCGTCGTGTGTGTATGAACAAATTCAATAGGCAAAACGACACATGTAAATAACCTGAATCATTGTAACTGAGCAGACACTGGTGGAGTTTACTAGATTTGCTGTCTGCTGCATTTTTTTAAATTATTTATTAAATTTAAAGGCGAAAAAAAAAAGAAAAGTAAAAAAAAAACGATTTTTTCCTTCAGGCTTATGATGCAATTTATGCCATAACTTAAGTGCTATTAGCCCACGCCCCCTATGCAGAGAGAGAGCGAGCATCAGACTGAAGTAAATGATCTGAAGTTTCAACTACAAAAATTCCAAATTTACTGAATTTACTGTATAAAAAATCGTAATCTTGAACATTAAAAAACAACTTTAGATGACCAAAAAACACTGTATTTTCTATATGGACCATCAAAAAATATTGAATTTTCTGTATTAAAAATAGAAAAAAAACTGTTTTCAGTTTTGAAATTTCAACTTCACGATTTGTAAATTATTAAGTTTAATCATTATTTTAGTATAAAATCTTTAGTTTATGTTTCCTGCATTTGGTATACAGATGAGAGAAAATATTTTTCTTTTATAATTCTAGATGCTGTATAAGTGCCAGTGGTGTGGGATGACCCACGATGACTACGATAGTTTTGCAGAACACATAGACTTACATGCTTCTATTGATATTTTGAATGGAGACTCTTTTCGCTGTCCACTCTGCAAAATTATTATTCTGACGACCTATGAATCGTGGAAATCACACGAACAAGCTCATAAACAAGCAGATGAACGTTTGAATGATTCCCGTCAACCATCCGCTACAAAAAGAGCAAAAATTGCGGATGATAGAACTGACACCTCTTCCTTAAATAACACAGATCAGTATCATCATGAACTTCCCACTCCAGTACCAGGTCCAAGTCATTTATCACCCGAGCAAACAGGAAGTGGTACAGCTGAGACCAATCAGTCTCAACTCAGTTACAAGTTCGAAAAAATAGGAGAAAAGACATTTAAAAATGGCGTTATTGACAGACACTATCGTGTGAAATTTGACCCACATCAAAGTTTAGATGGCAAAAATCTATCATCAATGCATGAACAATTAGAAGACATGTTTGATGATGTAATCGACCAAGCAAGTGCTAATCTAAATGACAATGACTTAATGAGGTTAATTGTTCATCATCCGGACTTAACAAACAATATTCACATTCCTCTTAGAAAAGTGGAAAATCTTTCAGGCCATGACGTTTTAGAATATGTGGAAAACGTCATGAGTAGTCACCAAAATCTCGATATGAATGACAGTTTTAACGTAGATGTAGGTACGATGGAGTTACCTAAAGGTGGAACAAGACTGCCTATTACTTCTTTAGCCGGTGCGGATAACTCTATTGAAAGGAAACGTAGTGTTATAGAAGTTAAAAGTTCTGACAATAGCTGTTTACCATTAGCTATAGGCATCGCTTTTGCAGCAGCAAACAGAGTTACGACTCAAGAGTGGAAAGAATTAACCAAGAATGATCAAGGTCTATCTATTGACAAACTTGTCTTAAAGTACCGAAAGTGTCCCGACTGGTACAGAAAAGATTTAATACGCAAGACTAACAAACAGAACCTGTTTATACGTTCACTATGTCATGAAGCTAATGTTGATTATTCACGACCTTTAACAATATGTGATATAAGTCAGTTTGAGGAACTATTGTCTGTCGACATTTTGGTAGTCAGTTCACGACTTGGAAATAAATTCATACGAGTGCCTACGGACGAAAATAGCAACAAGCAACGTCTTTATTTATACTTGGTAGAGTACGAAAAAACATACCACTTTCATGTCATATCATCTATTAATGCTTTCTATTCCTGCTCAAAAAATGATTTTTGTCAAAAATGCCTGAAACCTTGCAATAGTAAACACCAGTGTGCAGCTAGCTGTTTTGTTTGCAAAAGGAAAGACTGTTTTGCTTCTGGTGTTGAAATGAGCTGCAGACATTGTCACTTTACTTGTAGAAGTAAGTCCTGCTTTGATCATCATAAGCTGGACAGTAATAAACAAAAGCAGTCACTATGCCACAGGTGGTGGAAGTGTACAAATTGCAAACAAATAGTTGATACAAATAAACTTAACGTCGAGGAACACGTTTGCGACACGTACTTTTGTAAATCGTGTGAGAAAATGGTAGATACTAATTCTCACAACTGTTATATTCGCTGTTGCAAATCACAGGAAAGCAAACCCCGTTACGTATTTTACGATTTTGAATGCGAACAAGAAGGTAATGCAATTATTCAGTGCGAAGAGGGATATCTGCCCACCAATGTTAAAACGTGTACCTTATGTAAAACACTTAAAACCATGTGCACTAAATGTTCAGTCTGCAAAAACTGTCAACGAGCTGACTGTGGTAAGTATACTCATGTTCCAATCTTAGTCGTGGCCTCGACAGTCTGCGAAGTATGCATCAATGACTGCGACTTTTCGCCTGAGTCAAAATGCGACAATTGTGGAACACGTTGTAAAAAATGCAACCAGTTTGACAAAAAGGAAAATTGTTTCGAGAGAGCGCCTTGTCGTGACACATGCGGCTTTCGAGAAATCATTTTTAGAGGTCAAAATGTCAAACAAGACTTTGGAAAATGGCTTATAAATCCAGCTCACAAGGGATTTTGTACAATAGGGCATAATGCGAAAGGTTATGACAATTATTTTTTACTGGAGTATCTCATCGATAATTCCATCAGGCCTGATATCATTTATAATGGCTCCAAAATAATGTACATGCACGTGAAAAGAGGTCTCGACATAAGATTTTTAGATTCTTTGAATTTCTTGCCGATGAAGCTAGCCAAGTTGCCAGAAGCATTTGGTTTTACACAGTTAAAGAAAGGATACTTTCCACATTTGATGACTAAAAAAGAATTTTTTTCATATAGTGGTGCGTATCCTGCAGCAGAGTTCTATTCCCCTGACTATATGAGTCCCGAAGAAAGGTCTGAATTCCTGAAATGGCACGAGGGGAAACTAGACAGTGGTGAGCAATTTGATTTTCAAACAGAGATCTTAGAGTACTGCAGAAGCGACGTAGATATATTGCGAAAAGCCTGTCTTAAGTTTCGAGAAATCATTCAAAGTGTGACTGGAAGAGAAGAAGTGTTTTATGATGAAAATGCTGGCGCACCAGACACACGGCTCAGTGGCGGTGTTGATCCGTTTAGTCAGGTAACGATTGCAAGCGTTTGCATGAAAATATTCAAAACTAAGTTTTTAACCGAAAATTGGCAAGTAAAGGTAACGAAAGATACAGATGTGTCTGACTGGTTGCCTGCCACTTACCAAGATGGCACACTGAGTGTGTTCATTGATAGAGTTTATATGAGTGGGGATCAGCTTCAGCAAAACGGCTGCACTATTGACGAGAAGAGATATGTCAGTAGCCCCATAGCACAAGTACCAGCTGACGGTTACAGTAGTCGCGATACTTACAGTAAGGCGTCGATCAGGTGGCTAGAATGGTACATGTACCAACAGAAACTGCAAGGAAATCAGTTACACATACGTCATGCGTTGAACGGCGGTGAAATAAAAATTCCCGGCACAAACTATTATGCCGATGGCTACGCCGAACAGCTGTGCGTGTCTAAAACGACAGGTAAAACCGAAAAAAAAGTTGTAATCTATAATTACAATGGCTGTTTTTATCATGGATGCAAGCTTTGCTTTTCGAACCAAAGACGCCAGATAAAACTGCCAAGAACAAATCAGTCATTAGAAGAACTCTTTGCTCTCACTCTGAAAAGAGAACAATGCATACGGTTTCTCGGATTCGAACAAGTTACCATTTGGGAGCACGAGTTTAATCAGCTCTTGCAAACTAATGAAACGGTTGCAAACTTTGTGAATTCGTTAGACATCCAAGACCGCTTGGAACCTAGACAAGCATTTTTTGGTGGTAGAGTTAATGCAACAAAACTGCATTACAAAGTCAGTGATGAGGAACAAATCCATTATTATGACGTAACATCATTATACCCCTTCGTCCAGAAGTACTCTATTTTTCCCGTGAAAGAGCCGCAGATTTTGACAAGTGATTTCACAGACATATCAAACTACTTTGGCATCGCAAAAATAAAAATTCTACCACCAAAAGGTTTGTATCACCCCGTCCTGCCGCTTAAAATAAACGGAAAGTTACTGTTTACATTGTGCAGAAAGTGCGCTGAACAACAAAATCAAGAAACGTGCACATGTAGCGACGAAAAAAGATGTCTGATTGGCACTTGGTGTACACCTGAAATTAAAAAGGCCATAGAAAAGGGATATGAGGTGCTAAAAATATACGAAGTATACCACTGGGACGAATCATCTCAGTTCAATAAAGAAACTGGCGAGACTGGTCTTTTTGCCCAATACGTCAATGTGTTTCTAAAAATCAAACAAGAAGCCAGCGGCTGGCCTGAATGGGTCAAAACGGATGAAGATAGATCGAAATATATCACCGAATATGCCAAAAATGAAGGAATCAATTTAGACAGTGACAAAATTTCGAAAAATCCCGCTCTGCGCTCGATTGCTAAACTGATACTTAATTCATTGTGGGGTAAATTTGGCCAAAACATGAGAAAACCAAAAACTTCCTTTTTTCACGAATCCGAAGCCGACAAGTTTTTTCAATGTATTAGTGACCCCTCAAAGACCATGAAAGATTTTCATATTATATCGCATGACATGCTGCAGTTGACATGGGAAGAGAGTGAAAATATACTCAAAGAAGATTATCAGACAAATGTTTTTATAGCAGCATTTACGACATGTTGGGCGAGGTTAAGATTGTACTCTCTTTTAGAGATGTTAGGCAGAAGAGTATTATATTTTGATACTGATTCTGTCATATTTGTGAGTCGCCCAGCAGACATCAACCCTAAGACTGGGCCTTTCTTGGGCGAACTCACAAATGAGCTGAAATGGGCCGGCGATTATATCACAGAATTTGTCTCTGGAGGTCCAAAAAATTACGCTTACAAAACGTTCCTCGGTGAACAAGTGTGCAAAGTCAAAGGGTTTTCATTGAATTATAGTAATAGTCAACTGATCAATTTTTCGTCAATGCTGCAACTTGTTTCTACACCAAAACGTGACAATTTGAATTCCACCCGAAGCGTCAAATTGGGAAAGAGAAAAGCAGAAAAGAAAAAAGAGGACAAAATTATACTAACTAATCCGAGGAAAATTACAAGGCAGAAACTGAAGCGTAAAATTTATAATCGAGAGGAACGAAAAGAGTATAAGGTCGTTTACGATAAAAGAGTTCTTCAAAAAGGCTCCTTTGATACTCGACCATATGGATTTTAAGTTCTGTATTTGTAGTGCAGTAAAACAAGTCTGCACCAATCAGTTAGACACTCGTATGAATTGCTTTCTTCTGTGCTACACCAAAGTTATTACAACAAAGCAACAAACTATTTTTTTTGTTATATTTTTTAATATTCATATATTGTGAATGCCATATTACAAATGTTTTTGACAAATGAATGATTACACTGAAAAAAATATATTGTATTCATCAAGAACTCTATACATGTCGATTGCTGAAAATGACCTTTTAGTTGACAGACAGTACAAGTTTTGATGAGATGCCGCATTTGTTGCAGCATCTCATCAGTGTATGCACTGACTCTAAGTGTCCTTTTTACGGGACGTTAGGCAAAAGTGGGTTAAAATGCAAACCGTATGATGTCTAGAGTTCTATCCATTTCATGTTGTTGTATAATGCTATGAACAAATGTGTTTTTATGATAATATGCTGGATGAACAGTAAAATTAGAATTTTAACCATTTAATTTCAGTCTTGCTTGTTTTCTGTGGTGGAGAATAGCCGGGTGGCGACCCTTTTGTCTTTTTCTTTACGATAAATCCATCACCTTTTTGAGGCAAAGCCTTGATGCTGGGCTGTATGTCCGTATAATACACATTAGAAATAAATGATCTTGGCGTATCTATAGCTGTCAGAGCCTGGTAAAACGTTCATATCCTATAGGTCTCTTAGCAGTTTTAGGACACACTGCATCACGCAAAAGATCAACTATATGTGAGCCTTGTATGACTTCTCCGTTCGCAATTATTTGCCCTCTTTGGTTCCATTTGATGATATTGCCACCGTGTTGCTGTAGATACTGTAATAAGCCATTAGCTTTTCTTTGCATCTTCACCGGTATCGTGTATTGAATGATGTCGCCAAAAGCAGGCATATTTAGCTGGCCATATACTTCATTTTCAGCAGAGTCTCTATCGGTATTTACAGACGGTATATCATCACTATCCGTCTGTACACTATTCTGGTTCTTGGCATTGTGAGAAGACTTTGTCAGAGTGTCATATTTCTCTTTTGCCATCAGTACCAGTTCCTGTGCCATTGTTGATCAAAGATAACACTGGTTTAAGTATAATTTGCAAAACTGAACGTAATTTGATAAGAGCGACCTTCTTTAAAGAAAGACTGGTTTGCCTGTTTATCAATGTAAGAATTTCTCTCTTAAATGGTACAAGTTTCTTCACAAAATAACGACTGATTTTTACTGTTCTTTTATAAATGTTGAAAACAATCTCACAAAGCACCTGTAACTGTTTAACAGTTATTGATTTTATCAGGGCTATCCTTTGTGTATCGTTAGTAGTATACAGTAAATGTAAGAACGAATATTGCGACTGAACACGTCGACTCATTTTTTCAAAATGAAGTCAGTGGAAGAGGGCTTTCTTATTTTATTGAGGCACAAAAACATGAGTATCTTCATTTGGAAATATTTTGGTTCGCAGGCGATATTCATTGGGGCAAGTCACAGTCATATCACTGACAAGATAACCATAGGGTTGACTGGTCGCTTTCTCGTAGGCATCTTTGAAATATTTGGTTTTCCCAGGATACGCTTGTGCTCCAAATCCAGAAACCACGGATCTATTGTCTCTGAAATTCCGAAACATGATGACGTAGTGACAATTAAGCGAAATGCTTCTGGCATATTTCCCTGGCATAAACAGATTTTGAGTCAGAAATATGACTGAACAACACCTATGATGAGCAGTTACTGTGAATAAGAACAGCACATCTTCGCTTCTTGTCACCTGTGTCATCAAGTCGTCCAAGACAATAATTGTGTGTTGTTCTGGATTAGTCCATTCCGTGATTTGTTCTTTAGTGGGTAAACCATGATGGAGAATGAGTCCCGGTATGCGAGACTCCATTTGCTCAAACAACTGTTGGTATTCGCCGTATGCATAGATGATTGTTTTCGGTCGTTTCTCAAACATTCCATGTGCATTTTCTAAAAGTCTGTATGTAAACCTTTTTTTTACCCCGCCTGGGTCGCCCCCGACAAAAGGATGGAGCAAGGTGATTGGAATGGTAGAAGAGCCCGTCTCTCCCACCATTTTACGTCAGTACAACTATCAGGACTCATAACTGTTCTCGTCAGTGGTACTGGCTTAAATGACCACCAACGCATATTACATATGGATTTTAAAGAAAGGAACGAGCCACAAAAGTAAAATGTGTAATATTTTTTTTTTATTTTTACACAAAGCAATCATAGTTCGAATGACACAATGACAATGTTTACACCCATTTTAAAATGAAGAAAAGAAAATACCGATTGAATAAAAAATTCGCGCACACACACACACACACACACACGCACACACACACACATTTACTGATCACTTTAATCGAACCTGAGCTATAGCGGATTCTATAATAGATACATGAACAATAGGGTTCAAATACAATCAAAAACATGTGAAACATACTCCACCACATGATGGTCAGGAAGAGAATACGATTTAAATCCGTCTACGATATCATACAGATTCATGTAATTGCATTTCATTAGCAAATAAAATAGAACATAATATCCACAAATATCAGTGTTCTTGCTCTGAAAAGGAACATTGTTATACAGGCATCGGGTTGTATTTCGTCTCAAAAAATCCTCAAAGTTGTCACTGTAAGACTGCGGTAGATTTCCTAAGCTGTCAAAACATTCAGAATTAAAAGGATCTTTGAACCAAAACACTATCCAATGCTTTCCAGGTAGGCTTGATGGATCGGTGTTGCATATAAATGCTGAAGGAAAAAACTGAACTTTTTCAGGTAAAGTATCAGCCGAATAAACGTCGTCAGTGACAAACGAAAGACACATATTTTCTCTAATGACACATAGGAGCTCTTCTGTATTCATACTCGCGTGTATTTCACTTCTCTGGAGTGGTCCACCTCAATTAAAGCAGGAAACTCCGCATAAGCTAGACAGTTTAGTGTTTCTGTTGTGTTTGCGGCAAACTTCACTTCTAATCTGACGCTTCCTTGTCTCACCAAGTTAATATATTGCTCGCCGAGATCATTAGGGTCAATGCTGAAGGCATATACGGCAAAGCCTTGATCAAACATGGTTCTGTTTATCTGAAGACCTGCATCTTTATTCCATTTTTCAGCCACCTCAAACAAATTGACAAATGGCGTGACAATGTTTCTGTTCTTTCCTACATCCATTTTCATTGGTCGTGTAGGGACACTTTCACCATTCACGTAAAGTGCCATCTCCTCTGCGATGTTGAGAAACGTGAATGGATTAGTTGTATAATTGCCATTTACCGCAGTTTGCTTTACGAAAGCGAAAAAGGCCTTGGTTGGCAAATTATTTGACCAAATGTTCTGCCAAATGAAAGTGCCTGAGCCGCTCGGAATAGTGTTCATCTTTAGCTCTGTCCTAGACAGTGGGTATTTAGCAGTGACATCCTTCAGTATTTCGCCATGATTAATAAGCACACCGCTGTCGACTTTGATTTTGCAAGCTTTAAACACAACGTCTAAAAGCTCCAGTTTGTAGCTCGGAGATGCTTCTTTGCTTACTAGAACGAACGAAGCGCGATTTCTGAACAGTTTCAAGTGTACGTCGACGCCATTGACTAGGTATTTATCCAGTCTGAATATGTCTTCGTAAAGAGGGCCTTCCATGTCAAATATGTTGCTCTCTTTCGTGAACTGGTACCGTTGAGCTAATCCCCCATTGGAGCCAGCCTCGGGATCTACGTCTTCGGTATCGTCGTCATCCAGATAGAAGAGTTGAGACTGTAACTGTGACTTTGCTATGTCACTTCCATTTGATAATAGCAATTTCAGATAGGCCTTCCAAGGGTAGTAGCTTGTGTTTAAGCTGATCAATTTTCCGTTCATGTACGTGTCTATCTGTGACCACATACTTTGAAGCGGAATATTGACAATGCCCGTCTTTTCTTTAGCTGCCAGGGCAGATCCATCCGCCTTGACAATTTTGCATTTGACATACAGACGGCTTCTTCGTAAATCCATGTATTCATTTCCTTGACCCGGGATTGTGATCTCAATTGGCGTATCTTCAGTATTGTAAGTTGACACGGGTCTACACTCTGAAAAGTAGATTTTTTCAATAGCCACCTGATTGGGAGGCACAGAAAATATAGATAATTCGGAAGGTTGTCCAATGTCGGATACTTTATCCGTTAGATACGCCATCTTTTACCAAATATGTTCTCTTCGTCTTCTGTTTCTATAAATTCCGAATATTTGCGTTTCTGTGTTTTCTGTCTGTTGCCCGGATTTCCCCTTTTCCTTTTCTCGTCGCTCGGTTTTCCTCTCTTTGAAATCTCACTTTGTACAATGTTAGCTGTTTTCGGTGCATTAAGAGATGACCTCTTCTTGCTTGCTGGTTGATAAATGACGGTTTCATTTGGTGTTGGCCGTTTTATACCAATTGGAACATGGGGTGAGCCATCTTGAATAGCTTCATTGAACTCTGACCTCGCCCTGTCTTCCACGGCAGCTGTCGGAGTTACTTCTTTTCCGACAACAAGTTTCTGCTCCGGTTCTTTGGTTACATGTGGATTGACAGGTATCATATATGGTTTCTTTGAGTACATGTTAGCTATTCCGCCGCCACTTTGGCGTCCTCTGTAGTAGCCAGGATTAAATTTTCCGTCAATCATATTTTTATAAAATGATTTCCACACCCTTGGGTCAGAAACGTACGTTGTTCCCACCATTTTGTTAGTACACTTGTTGGGTAAATGGCAGTTTTTTAAGATGAAGCGTCACTGACACTTTTTCCTGAATGAATGAGGCCTGATTGCCTTGCGAGTCGTTTATATAGATGTGTACGTCTTGAAACTGACCAATTCGTAGAGGTACATAGTAAGGCACCTGATATATGATATTTTGTTTGTCGTCTTTCAACCAAACACGGCGAAGCAGCGGAACGTCGTGTCCACCAAGAACTGTATTATCACACAGATTTGAAAAAACAAACAATTCGGAGGTTGGATACTTGAACGCTTGCACACGATCAATGCAAATTTCAAGAAGCGAAACAGTCCAGTAACCAGTAAGTGATATCGGTGTAGACAGATGCACGCGAAAGTCATATGGTTTGTTATTTGGATAGATCAATTTACTATCCTCAGACGCTAGTACCATTCGCAAGCTCATCTTGGTAGAAAATGAACAGGTATAGTTTCAATGCCTTAAATTTATAGCTGTTAGATATGATGAGGAGGCTACTGCGACACTTCCTGAAGATCAGATTCTTTAATCCACGAATCAAATTTAGATGGCCACTGATGCCAGGAAACTAATAGTTCCGTTTCACCGCTAGAGGTTTTCCTCTTCTTCAGTATTTTACTGACTTTCCAAATGTCCTGTGTACCAACTTTTTGTAATTCTTGCGAATAGTATGACCCCGTTAAAGCCACATTGGCAAAATCTTTAAGCTTATAAACTGGTACCCCGTGTCGCATAAATCGACGAGCTACGATAAATACTTCACCTGTCCATTTTTGACTGTATTCCCTCATAAATTTTGTTTTCTCTTGCGTTATGCGCACCTTATCATTCACCTTAAATTGGTAAGGGCTTCGTTTGGTTTTCTTGACTTTCTTTTTTCCTTCCTTTTTAGTAGGTTCAGAACTTTTATTTATTTTTGTTTTGGTTCGCACCAGATACTCATTGAGTCTCACTTCATCTTCATTTGATTTGTTAACTGCTGAAGGCGCCATATCCCCCAGGGGACGTGAGGGTGTATTGTTGATAGCCTTCGTAATATCAGGTAATTGTTTAAGATACTGGTATGACTGATTGTACATAAACATGCGAGAAAGTCTGTTTTGCAGGTTCTGGATTGATCGTTCCGCGAAGCTGCTTTTAGTTTCGTTTTCAGTAAAAATTTGATGGATGCGTCTTTCCTTTAAAAATGCTGCTAAGAAGCGGTTTTTGAATTCACGCCCTTTGTCTGTTCTAAGTAATTCAGGTTGTCTCCCTTGCTTTAAAACAGATTTTAAACCGCTGATTACTTCTGAGGCGGTTTTATTCTTAAGTGGAGCCGTGAAAATAAAACGAGAGAATACGTCTTGTAAAACTAAAATGTATTGATAATTTTGGTTATATTTCGAGATGTTCCGAACGTCCATGATGTCTCCATCCCACTGAGCATCGATTCCTTCTACGAGAACAGGACTTCGCTTAAATTTTCTTTGCACACGCTTTTGAAGTGAATAGGCCTCCAGGTTGGACAGAAACCTATTGATAGCAGAGAGCCCTATCTTAAATTGTCCATCTTTTTTTACAAACTTGTACAGTTTTTCAGGCCCACTAAAGGCAGCTGCATGTTTAGGATCAGACCAGATGTTCTCTAAATACTGTTTTTCTTCTGAAGATAACATTGTGACTAAAATGAATGTGACAAGACACCCGTTTATATACGTGACTACGGTCATGTTCTCGAGAAAGAATCAAACTGCGGTTGGCTGTAGTTGTTTTGGGGCGCCATTTATGGCTTAACATTGTAAGGGCCATGTGGAGCATTTCTCAACGAGAAATTGATATGTCGAAAAGGAATAATCAAAACATTATTGGCAGACAAAAGGCGCATTGTTATATTTTCCTGAGCTACCCCAAAGGAATAATCAAAACATTATTGGCAGACAAAAGGCGCATTGTTATATTTTCCTGAGCTACCCCTACCTGTCCACTTGTATTTTTTCGACATTTCATTTTCTCGTTCTCCACTAACAAAATAAGTCAACAACCATGTGCAAGAATAAGATATATATTCATTCATTCATACAAATATATACAAATATACACAGTACATGCAACTTTATTAAACATAAATTAGACAAAATACATTCATACAATTTGTTTGTAATCAAGTCCTTTCGTGATCATCATCTATAAAATCCACATAAGTTTTCAAGAAATTGCATGATTTACATTTGCAGTTTGTCTTTTTAATTTCACTTATTCTTATGTACAGAGAATCTTCTTTTTCGCTCCCGAGAACCCTGGGAACATAGTCCATCCAGTTACATGTAACTGGTCGTTCCGTACACACATTTCCCTCTTCAATGATTTCGTATCCCAATATCAACTCATCGTCGTAATTAATTCTGATCGAAACGAACTCATCAGTAGGAGTTTTTGGTTTTATTTTTTTACAGATAAAACATGCTTGAACACAAACAGAAGTTGTCTCTATAACAAATGTGTTAGTGCTGTCATATTTCCTTTCTTTTACTCGAAATTCTGGTTGATATTTACAAAAATGATCCATTTTAAATCTTTGTCACTTTAAATAATAACAATAGTCATATGACACAACCAAACATGAAAAAAGAATACATATAACAGTCAGCAAAACATTAAACTTTAAAACAAATGTATATAAAATCAGTTACCAATTTGAAAGCACTGTCATATGGTCAGTCTTTTTCAATAGTTCATGAAGTCATTTGGATTACAGTTAGAACATGTCAGAGCCCCTTCTTGGTTCTGGTGAGTTTCCTCGCAGAAACAGACTTTGTCAAGCTCACCGTCGAGAAGTTCTTCAACAAGGAGCATAGCAGATTTAAGTTTGTCCCACTGAAGAAAAGTGAGTGCTATGCCAGTTTTCGTCGGGGTTAATTCCTTTCGGTCCTCTGGTGTAAACCAGCGTCGGATGTTCACCAGGGGGTACCCACTTTTTACAGACACGTGATAGTTTCCACCCAAGTGTACCATAAAGTCCACAGTTTTAGAATCGCGGTATTGATCCAATGCACTGTCAATATTTTCTAAGTAACAGTACTGAAGTTTCTTCCACTTTTCAAGATTTAAAGCTATTCCCTTTTTAGTAGGAAATAATGTCCCGTCGTCTCTTCTGTCATAATGTCTTACATGTATGAGCATTTGTCCCTTGAACATATTTCCGACAACATAACAGTTGTTTCCTATGTCTATTTGACACAATTGCTGTTGGTCTCCGCCTTGGTCAAATCCAGTTTTCATCCAGTGTTCAGTTCTGTCACTAGCAGGTAAGCTCACTGAAGAGTTCTTAGTGTTTATCAGTAGACGGCCAGGCCAGTCGTATCCGTCACTGGCACTCTCATCAACATCTGTAATTCCTTTCGTATTATTCTGCGCGAGCGGCAGTCTCAGAAGTGCGCCACGACTACCTTTTCTATCCATAATGAAGCAGATAATATTTTGCAGTCTTCACAGTTGTGCTACCGAAATTAATATGACAGACTTGTTTTTTATTGGTTCTGTTTCAAAAATATATCACAATAGAATCATCGTTCTGCGTCATTTCATTCTCACGCAATGGTTGTGCAATCGGCGGACGTCTTGATTTAGTATGAATCATTTCTATTTTTAGCATCACAACCGCTATATGATACTTCGCCGCCATCTTTTTTTCTGATGCAACTGTTGCGCAATATACCCATCATACCTTGCAATGACGTCACTTCCACCTCCATAGTGACCACTACGCAGCATACATGACATTCCAACATGATAAAAGTTATTAAAAGAAAGCTGTGACAAAATTGACATGTATCTCATTACCATGCTATTCGTCCCTGATAAAACTTCTCATAGTGCATATAAGATCTTGTTTCAATATCCATCAATTAATTAGATAAGACTTAAAGAGGGAGGAAGAATTTCAGAGAAACCCCGATGTTTGATAAATTACTCCTTGACCTGTCCGGGTAATTCCACTGAGTCCAAATTTATTGCTCTGCTGATCAGACAAGTGATTATGATGTTTATCTGTCAGCTGCACAGAGGAGTGGTTTCAGCCCAGATTTGCTGTTTAAAAAAATTCTAATACATGTCTTATCATTCGAAAAAAGAAAAAAAAATATTATCAAACCAGTGACAAAACAACAGAACACACTTCATGATGGGAGCTCTTTATGCGTAAAATTATTACATAAAAAACGTATGTTTTTTGGTGCTCATTGATACTGTTCTTTTGAGTACTCACAAAATAAAGATAGGTTTGGGTGCTGAAAAGAACCATCTCATTGAAACGGTCTTTTGAGTACCCTACAACATATGCTATGGTTGGAAAAGAACAAAATAAATTTCCAAGGCCTGATTATGCACCGGTTTGGTTTGTAGCATAAAACTGCAAGCTTTGCTATAAAACAATAGTTTGAGCCATGATAAAACCAACAAACTGGCCTATTTGCCTAGGGAAGACTCAAATCAGATTGGGTCGCCACCCGGTCTCGTCAGAGTCTTTGCTAAGCACTCAATGTTGTCAGTGGGTATCTAAGGACCCAATGTTTCTTCATGCAAATAGCGAAGACTGATCAGACTGTATGGCTGCATAGGCTGATCACTTATCAGTTTGTTGATTTTGTCTTGACATTTTACTCATTTGTACAATTTAACTAATCAATTCAGAGGCTGATGGTGAAGTTGGTCTGTCAATATTTAGGATAGCAGAATTTCAGTCATATCAGGATGATCTTCATTCAGCAAGGTTTGAACCTAAGACCTCGAATTGGAAGTGCTAACTGCATATTTACGCGATTATGACATTCATAGCCCTTTGTAAATAGTCTATCTTCAAAGGCGCATGCCCTGTCATCATTTGAGTTTTGGCCAGACCCTTCATCTACCTGTACTTTCATACTTTATATGAATGCAGCCAAGGCTCTTGCAAGACTGTGTGGATGGGCAGTCTCGCCTGTACCTTCACTGTTTGCTCACAGGATAAGCATGATTATCGCATGAGCTGGTTCATTTTAGTTAGAGCATGAGAAGATGAGGCCTGGTGCCAAGGTTATACAACTTTTTTCATGCTCAACTCAATGGAGCATGAAATGTATCATGCTCATAAATGTTAAACAATTGTTGGCATTTTAACATTTATTAGCATTATAAAGAGTTTGAAAGCAAAAAATGATTTATTTTTCAAATTTTCAGTAGTTTAGTTTTATGAGCAGTTGAAATTTCATGCTCAGTTCAGTTGAGCATGAAAATAGTTTTTTTTAAACTCGGGGCCTCAACAATAATCTACCTTTCAAAGAATTACCTGCAACTGAAAAGCCTTGCAGCTGTGCAGTGTAAAGACATACATTAGCGCCCTGCTGCTGCTAACTAGCACTGATCATGAAACAGGCAATAAAATTGAGATTAATTGATTTTTTCTCTGGGATAACCAACAGGTCATTTAAATAGCTGGGGTCCCTCTTTAATATTAAACCGTTGTTTCCTTTAAATGTTTGATATATTTATTTTAAGTTTCAAAGAAAAGCCTCGGGCCATAACTATATCGTTTTCAGTCGCTGAAAAGGATATTTTAGGGTCCATATAGAGTGTACCATCAGTCTTGGGTCGTATGTTTGTTCGCCTTGAGGATTTCTGAACACAATTTCTGTCAATACAATAGCGCAATGTAGTTTCAACAACTTTCACTGCATTAGTCACAAACAGCCCTTTAACGGCTATGTGAATATCCCCAACAACAATTTCTTTCTTTAAACACCCTGAACACTTAGCTGGTCTGCCGAAAGTTTTTCTTGAAAGAAACCATTCCTGCTCTTTTTTAAAATGTGGGTGCTTCTTCAGGGCGTCTTGGTATTCATTCCCATTACAAACAGGTTCAGTATGTTTTAAAAGAGCTGGTAGTTCAACTGGAACACTTTCAATAAGTCTTTTCAATTCATTATCGGAAAAACCTATTTGTTGTAGCAAGCCATCTTCTTCTGAAACTCCTAACAAATTTATCAAAACCCAAATGATATGTTTGCATGTTTCCCTTGGCCGTGTCGTCTTAAAAGGGCATGTACATTGTGGTAATGCACTAATGTCTACAGAGTAATTCCCAGTTTTGGTATTCAGCTCTAACTGAAGGTGTCTCAAATGCTGCTGGTATGATGTAATCTTAATAGTTGCCTTGTCGTGCTTTGCTCTTTCAAGTGATTTCATAAACAAATTGCTCCTTTTAGATCTATGAACTCTTGGACGGCCTCTTTCAGGTTCATTGTCGCTGGAACTGGCAGAAGCATTGCTTGAACTGTCATATATGCTTACACGTGACTTTTTCTTGGGGTTGTCTTGTTGATTCAACCTTGCTTTACGTTTTACTGGTTTTGTTGGCCTATGTGAAGACGCAGCATCTACAGTACAGTTTTTAATCAATTCAGAGCGATCTGGAACATTGTCATTAACTTCATTTGTCTTATCAGCCAGCAGGTTAATATCTTTACAAAATTCCCTTGACCTTAAAATTTCAGCACCTTTTTCTCGCCGTGTAAGATCTACAGACGTTGGTCCCATTCTTATCATTTTCTTTCCACTTTTATGTTTTTCCCATAAGCGTTCTAACAGAATACTTTCTGCCACATCATCATACGCAGCATCAACTAAGCTTCTGCCACAGCTTCCAGTATTAGTGAAGCATGCATTCACTGTCTCAGCCTGATTGGCTGCTGGGGCTTTGTATGAGGGACTATATGCCCTGGCCCACCTTACTTTACGAGAATCCCACCAATGCAGCCAAGTTTTTAGTGCGCCTCTTTTTTCTGGTTTTTGTTGAATAAATTTGGTTAAGCTATGCAAAGTTTGTTCATATTGCATAGGGGAAGACCCAGTACGTAGTTCATTTGCCAATTTTTTAAATGTCCTTTTTGATTTACGGGATTCCATATGCACTGCATGTCTCTGAACGCTCTGGAGATAATGGAACTCACAACCTTTTAATCGTTCTTTGACTTCATCACCATACACGCTCACCAATCCGGCTATGTTGGCTCCTGCTTCATCTGTTATGAAGCCAATTGGATTGAAAGGCTTACTGTCTTGGGAGACGGTTTGTACAATTTCATTAAAAAGTTGAAAAAACAGAGCTACATTGTCTTTATTTTCATTTGAACATTCCATTACAGCTAATGGAATCATTTTTCTAAGAACTGGGTGGTAGGCACTCAGACTTAATGTTGTAAAGCCCTTACACCTATCTGCCTTTCCATCAAAGTGTGCATATTGTTCTGACATAAAATGTGAGTTTTCTCTATCCATGTTAGCTGCGATTTTCGCCTTCAACTTACTGGATTTAAACACATATGTTGGGTGTTTATTTAGACGCCCATCATTACATCTGTAGATAAGGTTTACATCATGTTTATCAGTACACTGTTTTAATTTTGCCACTGCTTCAAAACTGTGGCCATGTGGTCTTATTTCACTTTTTGCTACTTTTTTTTGATTTCTAATATATTGTTTATCTGACATAGTGTCAGCTACCTCTAAAACTTCATCCCAAGGCTTTCCAGTTTGAAGTGCCTCAATAACTGATCCCCTTATGAATGCCTCTGGCTTTAGATTGATATTCTCTTTAAACCTAATTTTTATGTCATCTGACTTTTGTGTTGGTCTCTTATGAACTTTGCATGTGTGTTGGCCAAAATGATAAACTTTTGTCTCTTTTTTGCCATGATCAATTTCCCAAATTTTTCTTGCTGAACATTCGAGTCTTGAACTTGATGCACCACAATGAATGCAGGCTAAGCTGCCATTACCATCTTTTTGAAACTCACTTTTATTTCGGTCATTATATTCTTGTTTATAAGGACACATATCATTTTTACATATATTGGATCCATTACACTGGGCCACTCTACGTGTTCCCTTGAAACCTTTTCTCTTGCTTGTCATATAGCGTTTCCAGTTTCGTCCATCAGTGGTATTTCTCATCGTATTTGATACATCATAGGGAACAACAAAAACTCTAGTTCCATTTATGTCATGGGGAAGTTTTTCAACATATTCTAGTTTAATATCTTTCCAAACATCAGAGGAAATGTATGTTTTATTTCCTTGTGTGAGTACACTATCAGTTTTTTCTTCTGATGATGATGCTGATGGATAACTGTCAGAATCAAAAGTAACTACACTACAATTTGACATTTCAGGTTCACTTGATACCTCATTGATAGGAGAAGATTCCAGAATTTGATAATGACCTGTTGGTAAAAGCTCTTGAAGGTTTCCATGTAATTTGCTTTGTGCTACAGTAGCTAAATCAACTATTGGACTGTAATGATTACAAACCCTTGACAGCATAAACATTTGCTGTGGTGCAACATCTTTTCTAGCCGGTGGAATAATTAAACTTTCGATCCTATCATTCTGCTTCTGAATGAGATTGACACTTGTTTTTGTACTGGTTGCCAAAGCATGTAAGAACAGATCAACTGTATTAGAATTGTAACTACCATAGATTTCATAATCTTTCATTTCATCCAATAACTGAGTTGTGCTTGTAATGTAAGGGGCATAATGATTAGAATGCTCAAAAATTTCATCTTTAACCATTTTCAGAAGTTGGCTAGGAGTAAAAACACAATTATCACCTAAAAGTTCTTTAAAAGCCAGATAAAATGAATTTATTATGCAATATCCATTAGGTGGAACCTCTAATAATCCTTTGCCCCATAATGCTACATGAGCTTTTATTTCATCTTCAACAGTCCTTTGTTCCTCTCTACTAATAATTGATGCTTCTTGTGCACAAGTCATACATTCATCTCTCTTAACAAGGTATCGTCCCAGGGAGTGCCTGAAATGGAAAGAAACAGACTTGTTGCACTAACAGAATCATATCATGAAGACTATAACAATCCACCATGAGCGTCCATGTAGGATAGAGATATCTCACCCGAGGGGTCGGAAGTTTAACCATAGACGAGGCTTGCCAAGTCCCTGGTTAAATTTCGGCCGCGAGGGTGAGATTTCTCTATCCTACATGGACAGGCTCATGATGGATTGTTTTTTTCCACTTTTCGAAGCGTTTTTGTCAGAACATAAAAACTCCATGAAAACCTGAAATTTTCAACTTTTTTACTCGTTGGGTTTACATTATTTCTGAGTTCTTGAGTGTTTTTATTGGGCATTGAAATGGGTGTAAACGTAGTTTGCACCTTGTTATTGCCAGGAAAACACCCTTGGAGCATTAGTTAAGTTGCAATATGCAAAATAAATTCCTGTTTGGCTCCCTGTGCCATTAGCGTAGCATTGCCGTTTTCGTCACCTGGTGCACGTTCGGTGACGTCATTAACGTTATATGACGTCAGTAAGTAACGCTTAACCTTGCCTGGTGCATTTTGGTTACCTAGGCGCAATATATTGGTCCTTAAAGTATCCTTTTTTGGAATAAAATAATATTTAACTCTGCCCATGTAAGAAAGCAGTCACGTGGTCATGTAAGATAGAAATTTCTTACATGAGCTGACAGCCTATCTTACATGGGCAAAGGTGGGAGAAATTATTATGCATATATTTATCCCAACGCTTTTGTTAAACTAGAGGACCTGAAGGTCCTGAAGCGCACACCTGATCTCCTTAATAATGTTAAAAAGATGCTTTTATATGTTTGAGGCAGTGCAATAGGAGTGGCCTGGGATGAAAGGTCAAATGTCAGCTTGACCTTTGGTGCTTATATAAAACCAGTGTCTAAATAGGTTTAACATTTTTCGCAAGAACTATGATTTACGCTTAAACAGTTATATAGAAAAATGAACATTTCAAGATTTTTCCAATATAAATGCAGTAGGAATCAAATTTGGCCAATAGTTTTCATAAAATCAACTTATCAAAAATTCCCCATTTAAATGCATTAGGAAGCAAATTTGACCTTGATGTTAAGTAGGTCAAGGTCAACCCAGGATCATCGTTTGAACAAAATTGGTAGGCCCTACATCCCCAATGCTACATACCAAGTCCCAAGGTCATCAGCTTTCTGGTTCTGGATAAGAAGATTCTTAAAGGGTTTTTACCATATATGGACATGGTGGCCATCTTGGTCATGTGACCAGGATCAATTGAACAAACTTTCGTTCCCCTATCCTAAGGAGTCTGCATATGAAATTTGAGCTCAATTGGGGATATTGTTATCGCCTCCGTCCCTCCGTCTGTTATGCTATCTCCTCCTAAACCATTGGAGGAAATTCAGCCAAATTTGGTGTGTGAGTTACTGACATAGATTGGGCGCACAACGGCAATATTTTTTTGCTCCGCCCCCTGGGGCCCTGGGGAGGGGTCAAAAGGTCAAATATCATTTAATTTCAATTACAAAGTCAATTTCAAAGATTTTTAGAACAAACTTTGTAAGTGTTCTCACAAATGAAAGATACAAAACATATCAGACAGGATTATTTCTGTTGCCTAGGTCATGTCCCAGGGGTGTGACTTTGGGTCGCTGGGGGTGCCCAGGTGGTCACAAAGTTTTTTTCAAACATGGTCAGGTGGCATATCAAATCGACGATGATGACGAGAAGAACAGAATGCAAGTAATTTTTATCCTGGGGTCAAACTGGTGACCTTGGGGTGAGGTTAAGGTTCAAATATAATTAAATTCCCATTACCATGTCAATTTCAAAGATTTTTTATACCAAACTTTGTATGTGTTCTCACAAATGAAAGATACAAAACATATCAGACAGGATTTTTATTCTGTTGCCTTAGACATGTCCCAGGGGTGGGACTTTGGGTCGCTGGGGGTGCCCAGGTGGTCAAAAAAATTCAAACATGTTCATGTTGCATATGAAATCGACGAAGATGACAAGCAGAACAGAAAGCAAGTATTTTTTATCCTGGGGTGAAACTGGTGACCTTGGGGTGAGGTCAAGGGTCAACTATCATTTAATTTCCGTTACCATGTCAATTTCAAAGATTTTTATACCAAACTTTGTATGTGTTCTCACAGATGAAAGATACAAACATATCAGATGGGATTTTTATTCTGTTGCATGGGTCATGTCCCAGGGATGGGACTTTGGGTCGCTGGGGGTGCCCAGGTGGTAAATTTTTTTTCAAACATGGTCATGTGGCATATCAAATCGACGAGGATGACGAGCAGAACAGAATGCAAGTAATTTTTTCATCCTTGGGTCAAACTGGTGACCTTGGGGTGAGGTCAGGGGTCAAATTTCATTAAATTCCCGTTACAATGTCAATTTCAAAGGTTTTTATACCAAACTTTGTATATGTTCTCACAAATGAAAGATACAAAACATATCATACGGGATTTTTATTCTGTTGCCTGGGTCATGCCCCAGAGAAGGGACTCTTGGGTACTGGAGGTGCCCAGGGGGGGGGGGTCAAAAACATTTCAAACATGGTCATGTGGCATATCAAATCGACGGGGATGACAAGCAGAACAGACTGCAGGTAACATTTTCATCCTAGGGTCAAACTGGTGACCTTGAGGCGAGGACAAAAGGTCAAATATCATTAACATGTCAATTTCAAAAAAAAAATTATACCAAACTTTGTGTGTGTTCTCATAAATAAAAGATAGAAAACATGTTGAACAGAAATTTCATTCTGTCGCCAGGGTCATGCCCCAGGGGATGGACTTGGGGGTGCTGGGGGAGTCAAAACTTTAGCGTGGTGATTTGCGATGGCACCCCATCGACTGCGCGCTGTAGTTTATGTTAGAATTATGAAACATGACTATATTTGATTTTTTTTTAAAAAAGGGCACTTTTATTTCTGCTTAAATTAACTCAGATCTTATTTATATTTCTTATCCCTCACCAAAAGCAAGGTGAGTATATGTTTGACGTTGTCCAACGGTCCTTCCGGCCTTCCAACCTTAGCCATAAGTAGGTAACCAATAAATGGAATTTATTAAACTTATACTGAATACATATGACTGTTGTTTGGTTATGCACTTAAAGTTTCATCAGTTTGTCATCAGTTATAGGAGTTGTTGCCCTTTGATTGCCTGAATTTGATGATTGCATGTGAAGTTTGAGATGACGTGCAGAGTGCAAGAATGGTAATTCTGCCTTTTATACTTTTTCAGTTTTTTCTCTTTTTTTGAACGTTGTGCATCACAAAAATCGTGTCCGCTCTATAACTTGAAAACCTCTTAAGCCATATTCACGAAACTTTATACAAATATCAATCAGCATGAGATGACGTGCAGAGTGCAAGAATGGTAACTCTGCCTTTTATACTTTTGAGTTATTTTCCTTGGAACTTTGCCCATCACAAAACCGTGTCTGCTCTGTTACTTATAAACTGCTTAAGCTATATACACGAAACTTTATACAAGTATCAACCAACATGAGTCAAGTGCATAGTGCAAGAATAGTAACTCTGTCATTTATATGTTTTGAGTTATTTCCCTTGGAACTAAACAATAATCTATGACTATTTTATACCAGGTTATGATTGTGCAATAGTTAACTACATTGACAGATATCTTTACTAGATACGAGCTAGAATTTCCGTTAGAAATTGTATTTAATGTTTCTGTTTGAAATTGTATTTAATGACTCATGCTTTTGCCATCAAAAGGGGGGGGGGAGACATCCGTTTTTTCGTATAAAAACAATTCTAGTTGGTTTATATTTTGGGGGATTTGGGGAGAAGCTAAATTAATTTTAAGGATTTGGGGAGCAAAGAAAAAACTTTCAGGGAGCTGAGGAATATTCTTTCAGGGATTTGGGGAGATCAATGCATTATATTGAAGGATCAAAAGGCCAAAAAGGGGAGCAGTCATTCTTGCATGTGACACCGTCTTGAACTGATAAACATGTATACGAAATATCCTCAAAATATCTCAAAAGGGTATACAGTTAACACAAGTTTTCCCCTATAAAGTTCATTCAAGGCAGATAACTAAAATACCAGCAAGGGAGAGCAACCATTCTTGCACGTGACACACCGTCTTGACCTGATATACATGGGTACTAAACATAATCAAAATATCTCAAAGGGTATTAAAGTTATTAAGCGTGCAAGCTTTCCCCTCTAAAATTCATTCAAGGGGGATAATTCAAAAGACCATCAAGGAGAGTTATCATTCTTGCATAGGACACATTGTATTGACCTGATATACAAGTCTTCCAAATACAATCAAAATATCTCAAAGAGTATTAAAATTATTGAGTGCACAAGCTTTCCCCTATAAAGTTAATTCAATGGAGATAATTCAAAAGGCCAGCAAGGGAGAACAGCCATTCTTCAACTTGACATACCGTCTTGACCAGGGCCCGGAATTACAATGCCTCCTTAAAGTTAAGGTAGACTTAAACTGACGATCTTACTTAAATTTCACGAAAAGTGCATTACAATCATTTTCCCTATCTTAAACGTCTCCTTATCTCGACAAAATACTTAAATATTTAAGGTAACAGCGAGGCTACCTTAAAGTTAAGATTTAACTTTTTGAAATCGATTCCACTGTCATAGCGGTTGCGAGTTCGAACCCCGTCACAGTACCATGTTATTTTTTTTTTTTTTAAATTCATTTTTTTTATCAATTATTTATTGAGCTGTGGCATGTGATTTTCAACAATGTGGCATTTTGACATGTGTAGAATCAGACGAGCCTGTGAAGCCGCCTTTTAAGCTTAGACAGTCAAAATGCTGTTTGGGCAGTAGCTAAATATTCATAGAATATTAAAACGACTAGCAAAGGATCTGATCAAACTGTGCGTATGCGCAGGCTGATCTAAGGCTCTGCTCGTCGCAGATACCACATTGTTAGAAATCTCATGTAGCGGCTCATTTAGAAATATAAGATACAATTCATAAGCATTTCCAAACCATTTGGGTTGCTGAATGTCGCTTTACTTGATTGGATCGATTCCCGATCTTTTCACCCTTACTTACTTTAATGACAGCAAACAATACGTACCCTATTGAGTTGATGCATTCAGTGGCATCTTGCATATGCGTTTTCGTGTTTGATAATGTCCCATTTGATGGACACTTTGTATAAATGTTAAAACTGTTTTCCAATAATACTTAAAGGACACATTTGAAAATATGATACAATAAAAATGAAGAAAAAGAAATGAAAGCATTGATGAGATTCGAACCTGCGCACTATGGAAAAATAAATGTATGTTCTGCTGCCAGCGACACTATCTTCTGAGTTATACAAGATGATATCAAACAGTTTTCAAAACTACACCTGACTGCCGAATATGCCAGCCTACTGTTTTTATTTCAATGTTTACAAAAAAACAAATTTAAACAGGGTCATTAGATCTTGGCAGTACTATAGAAGGTTTTAAGGTGCGATATCGTTTCTCTACAATCACGATAACGTATATCCATGCGCGGATCCAGGAAATTTTCGTCAAGTTTGGCCGGGGGGGGGGGGGGGGGCTCCAAGCCCGACTGACTGAAAAAAAGCTCTGACGTTGTTTTTTTCTTCTATTTGTGTAAGTCCTCAGCTTATTTAGCAGTCCTCCAGTGATCATGGCTTTTTCAAAGAAAACTCGTTAAACTATAACTTTCCGAGATTACATGGAGATGGACGGTCAAACATTTCCAGGGGGTCTAACTTAACCCAGGGGGAGGGGGTCCAATTGCATAATTCTATATATACCTATAGAATTTGTGATTTTATAGGGGGCTGGGGTCCCGACCCCTGCCCCCTCCTCTGGATCCGCGCGTGGCATTGTTAGCTGGGTTCGTCCACACATCGTCTTGGCCAAAAGACAGAGCATGACACCCACTTCATTGATGTAAGTTCTGTGCGGCTGTGGTAAACAACGTCAGGGTCCTACTGTTTAGTGATTGGAGATACGCTTCGGGTATCAAAAAAATGAGTAGGGTAGTGCACCGTGTATCAAAGGCTTTTTGTGCAATGGGATCTTGTATTATTCCCAACGTCGGATGTGAAGGGAGTCTCTACAATGTTGCTAGCACATAAAATACCGAATTACCCACACGCTTTGTCCCACACTGTATGCGGCGATCACAAATGAACTGAATTGCTAGAAATGCTGTTATGTATTTGAAAAAAAAATGCGTGTCGCTGCCTATCAGGTATGATTTTATAGTAATAAGATTGAAGGGTTCACCACATCAAGAAGTCTGCGTTTATTTTATAACTACCCCCGACACACACTCCACCTTAAGCACATGAACAAACTAGAGGATCTGAAGGTCCTGTAGCGCTTACCTGATCTCATTGATTAAATTAAAATATATATAGGTCAAGGTCAACTTAGGCTTTTTATTGAAACATATTTTGTTTTACCATATATGGGAGTGTTGTTTTTTTTCATTTGGAATTATCACGTATGCATTGTAGCGCGTTCTGGCTAAATTGGCGCCTTTAAATTAAAAACAAACTAGCTAAGTATCTGATAATCAGCCAATTTCTGGCTTGCCATTGGAATTTATGTGTCCAAAATGTGTACATGTACGCTATGTAAGTCATTAGTTATGACTCGACAGGGCTTGCGAAATAGATGGGTAACCGGATGCCGCTTTGGCAGAGATATTTGTAGCTTACAGCATGGCATCAGTGTTGTACAGCGCAAGTCAGATGAAAATCCCGAATTTACGTAGACCTCGAAGTCTCCCAGTTACTGATATTGATTGAGAGCGCAGTGCCTCAGTGGTAGAATGCTTGACACGAGACCGAGGGGCCGCGGATTCGATCGTCACCGGCGTAACTGCGTTGTGTCCTTGAGCAAGAACATTAATCCTAGCTTAGTACTAGTTCAACCCAGGAAGCCCCGTCCCTTTATAACTGAAAGATTGTTGATGGGACGTAAATAATCAAATCAAACAAACAAACAAAACTGATATTGTACTGTTTACCTTAACTTTAAACATGAGCAAGCTGCAACCGAGCCAGGACGATATTATGGTACTTATCGCATAGGCGAGCAACCATGGATTGCTCAAGGATCCACACAACCTGCCAAATCCACCTCAACATACAATATGCACGCGTGTGATGGTTCAGGAAAAAAAAGAATAAAAACTTAACCCCCATTGGATAGCTGATCATGCATTATTTATGTTAGGTTATACGGATGGGATTGTTAGGTTATACGGATGGTATAAGCAACACAGTACCGTTGGTTAGCCCATAAATGGTCTACAACGAGCTAGATGCATGTAAACTGCTCCCACAAACACACAAAAACATGATCATCGCGAACGAGTTCGTGAGTACCCCCCCCCCCCCCCCCCCCCCCCCCCGCTGCAGATCACCCCACACCTGCCCTCCCTCCCCGTCTCCTCTAAAATGACTTCCACACTCTTTTATATGAAATGGAAAATATCAACTCAAGTAATTCTGCATCGTGGGGAGGGTTTTAATGAGCGGGAATTACTCTATTTTGTAATATTTTTCGAGTCCGCTGATTAATTGAAAGGACGCGCGAAACATTTGGGTCGCTTACAGTCATTAAAACTCTATATTTTTCGTATGTCCCCGTAAGCCTTTCCGTCAAATTAACGATTTTAGCGGAGGTTTTATACTTAAGTTAGGATCACAAAAACGGTGCATTATAAATGCACATTTAAGATAGAATCTTAACTTTAAGAAATATTGGAGTTAAATTTGTAAATGTCTTATTAACTTAAGGAGGCATTGTAATTCCGGGCCCTGATATACAAGTCTACCAAATATCATCAAAATATCTCAAGGGGTATAAGAGTTATTGAGCGCTTCCCCATATACGATTCATTCAATGGAGATAATACAAAAGGCCAGCAAGGGATAGAAACCATTCTTGCACGTGACACACTGCCTAGACCTGATATACATGAGTACCAAATAAAATCAAAATATCTCAAAGGGTATTAAAGTTATTAAGCGCGCAAGCTTTCTCCTATAAAGTTACTGGTATGTGCATATCAGTTCCAAAAAGAATATTTTTTATAAACTATACTTAAATACTAAAGAAACCTGACACTTTTTACTTGCTTCAAACTCGTAAATAACAAATTGTAGAGCTAAGCCGATATGCTTATTTTAATAACAAGACATTAGAAAGTATTATTCGAAAAAAAATATTTATCAAACATAGAACATGACGTCAAGACGTCAAAAATACAGTTTTTATCACTTTGGCTTGGGAGTGCACGTCTAGATATTTTTTTGAAAACTTTTTGCATGATGCAATTCCAATATCACTACAGACAAAAGTGAATTTCAAAGATTTGTAATTTCTTGCTGTGGCGTATGATATGGGGGTTTTAAGTGGTGCTTTCGACGTTTTCTAAACAGCAGTGTTTTTTTTCTTTGTTTAAGCAATTTCTTGAAACTGAAATGACTTGGATTCAACCAATCATTGCAAGAGAATGTATTTTCAAGAATCAGAACTTATGTTTCGCGTCACGTTAAGGGGGTATATCTTTCAAAAGCTCTTACTTGCATGAAATGTTTCATGTATAAACAAAAAAGCTTTTTATCAAGGAGACGGATACCTTTGGTCACATTGTTGTATGAACAATTCATACATCTAATAGATCACTTTACACCTAAACATACAGCTTTTGAGCAATCTGCAGCATGCTTATCAGTCTTTTTAGAGTCACTTCCTGGTTTGATACCGTTTGCAATATTGTGACACGCTGGGTGAACTTTAGAAAAAACCAGATACATGAACTACAATCACCCCACTACAATATATATAAGTATCTTCGCCCAAAATGTACAAATTTCCGGTAGAAAAACATATATTTACAATTTCTGTATATGAACTTTTCAAGGTCAAAATTAAAAATTGTAAAAAAATACCAGAATTATATTATACTTGGGTCAAAATACTTCTAAATATTGTAGTCAGATAATTGTGGTTCGTGTTCATGCAAATGGTTTTCTCTAAATTTCACCCAGCATGGCACAATATTGCAAACTGTATCAAACCAGGAAGTTACTCTAAAAAGACTGATACGCATGCTGTCGATTGCTCTAAAGCTGTATGTTTGGGCCTAAGGTGATCTATGTGAGATGTATAAATTGTTCATACAAAAATGCGGCCAAAGGTCTCCGTCTTCTTGATAAAAAAGCATTTTTTGTTTTTACAGGAAAAAATTTCATGCAAGTAAGAGCCTTTGAAAGAGATATCCCATTAAAGGGTAAAAGCGGAATGAACCAAATTTAACGTCAATTAAGAAACAACGTTAACTGTGGATAATAACCGTTTTTTCATTGTCACCGTATGTCGCCGTATAGTAGGTGCTGTCTACTTTGTTATAGTGCCAATTGGCTACACTTTACTTTAATCGCGTATGATTTTTAAGTTTCGCAGTATACACATATCAGCATGTAATTGTAACACTTGACGTCGCTTAATGGACGTAGGCGGCAGCTACAAAATTAAAAAAAAACTGAAACATTGTCAAAATGCATTCCAAATATCATACAAAGTGAAAAAAAATGATAAAAGTGGCAGTGTTTTTTCAAAGCTCATCAAACGCTGATAAAGAAAGTGAAAGTAGGCTTTTGGGTTGAACATAGACTGGCATCAGTCCACTTAATAAATATAACTTCATTTATAATTATATTTTTCTATGAAAAAAATCCTCTTCTAAAAATTCTATCCTCTCTGATAGTCAAATTTAGTGGACTGGAGAGTTCCTCTGAGATGTTATCTAATGCAATTAATTGATTTGATGGTTTAACAGTAAACTCTGCTGGAAGTGTTTATCTTTAGTCTCCCCATCAGCCTCTAATTGCCTGTGAACAATTAGATTTATTACCTTGCTTGGGCATGTACTAATTTCTAGCCTGGCCTGGCCTGGCCCGGCCCGGCCCAATTATATAGCATTATATAACTAACCTTAGATGACCTTTTGATGACATAACACTTCTGGCGGGCCAGGCCAGACCAAAAATAGATTTGAAGACATCCTTTAAGATTGCTAATAAGGATGATTCTCAAGAGGCTTGATCGAACTGATATCAGTGATAAGACACATAAACCCTAGCCAAGTGGGCGGTCAGTCAATCCCTTGACAGGCAACCACATTTGGAGCCATGACAATGAGTAATGCGTTTAGTCTGGTCCCAGACCTTATTTTTCTTTTTCTTATAAAGGGAAGCAAATCTGGAACAGCTATAAATATTTTACAGACTGAAAAGCTAGGTCATGGTTAACAGATGAGCTTAGATTTAAGAGATACCTAAGAAACAAACGTGCAATTTAAGGAGGCAACAAAAACATTAATGAGAGGGTCCAGTCTAACCAGTTTGGCCAGGGCCAAGGTAAAGAGCGAGTTGCAAGTTGGGAGTTGCAAGTTCAGGTATTGAATGTAATGTTTAATCCATATAAGCATATAGCGTCCTTTTTGTGGGACATGGGCAAACAGTGATCAGAATGCGGCATCTGATCAGGGTCTCCACTGTTTGTTTACAGAATGTTCTATTAGAATTTGAATAAAAATGAAAAATAACACCCAACTACCCTTAAAACGGAAATGGACTGGTCCAACTGATAATGGTGGGAAAATCCATTCGGCTTAAATGGGTTAACAAATAGTTATCACAACATATTCTTACAATCATTACCAACACATTAACTTGACAGAGTCATAATTTTTACAAGCAGTCAAATTTTTATATGTTATTAATGCCATACTGGGGAAGTTGTGGGTCTGTTTATAGCAATAATTAAGGTTTAGATATGTTGGATAACATTTTAGAACCATATTGCAATTTTAATTTGCACAATGGTTGTCTGAATCACGGATGTATACTACCGGTAGTATACATCCGTGTCTGAATGATATAGCTTCTGGTCACATAATCAACAAAAAATGCAAATATTTCTTCTAAAAACACCAGTACAAGAGTGTCAAACGATTTGGATTCAGATCAGGACCAATGTTCTGTAACTGTTTGCGAAGGTTATCAGCAGAGGACAAAAGTCCTGCAAGCATGCAAAGAGTTAATGTCAGCATTATAAGAGTTATTGCATTCAGAAGACGAACTAAGGTCGGTACTCCATTTGTACTCAATGTTTAATGACCAT